>OY720038.1:17795188-18160964 GCA_963082485.1 Eudonia mercurella | reverse complement strand
ACACTAGCGTCAGTAATAATAAACAGAGTGTGCCTTACAAATAAACAAAGAATAAGCTCCGAATAGCAATTCCATGTTTTGTCTCTTTTACTCTTTTTTAAAATGACGTTTACATGACAGGAACAAAACACTGAATAATTATTCCGACCTCATTCTTTGTTTATTTGTAAGGCATAGTGTGTCATCATCATCACCTTCGGCCTATTTTTTGTCCCCACTGTGGGGGGCACGAGCCTTCCCTATAGATGGATAGGGAGAACGGGCAATAAACCACCACGCGGGCCCAGTGCAGATTGACGGTTAATAACGACTGCTATTGCAGCCGGGACCAACGGCTTTACATGCCTTCCGAAGCACGGAGGAGCTAGAGATGATACATTTTTGGTCACCCATCAGATGACCGGCCTTTGCGAAAGTTGTTTAACCTCCGCATTGGCACACCGGGCGCGTTAACCACTGCGCCATCGAGCTCCTACTCACAGTGAGTATAAGCTTGGAATAGTTATTCCGTATTTTGTTCCCGTTATGTAAACTTAATTTCATATTAGTGTAAAAGAATATGCGTATCATCATCATCAGCTCGTCTATGTCCCCCACTGCAGGGGCACGAACCTGCACTATGGAAGAATAGGGTAATAGGGCCAAACCACCACGCGGGCTCAGTGCAGATTGGTGGTTGTTAACGACTGCTAATGCAGCCGGGACCGACGGCTTTGTGCCTTCCAAAACACAGAGGAGCTCGAGATGATAATTGTTTGGTCACCCATACTATACTATACTTGATTAATACAATATCCCGGTCAAATACAATGTTCCTGGCAGTGTGAACGCTGTAAAGACATTAATAGGTTATAGTAGGTACTAACAAAGTTATCTGGGATCTAATACAATGTTGAAAACGACAACTTTAATGATGAAAGCTGAATGTAAGGGTCGTTAATTTTGCTGTATTGTTCTATTCTGTGGTATTACCACGGCAAAGATATGCCATTACATATTTACATGTATTAATTTAAACTAGTGGTCGCCGAGTGGTCGAAATTCGACCGTAATTTTATTAAGGCTGCACGGATTGTATCCTAAGCAATGAAAAATTAAAAAAGATAGAGTGTGAGTTTGGATTGGCATTGACAGATGTCGGCCGCATTAAAGACAAACAATACGTGTGTGTCAAATACATGGTAGTGTGTGTAATGTTGTTTTTGTTGATTTAATGTGTTTTGTATGCATAATTTAAAAAAAAATATTAACATTCGGATAACCTTCTCTATATAAACTATAAGTGTGCAAAATTTCATATTCCTCTGTCCGCGCAATTTTCGTAAAAACGGGTACAAAGTTTTTGCTTCACGTATTAATATATAGATATTGTATGATTTGGTAACGACATATTTTTTTTTGGAAATATCGTTACTTCTGTTAAGGCTGTGGAGTTTCTTGCGACTCTTCTCCACAGCTAAAAAATAGACGTCCTGAATGGGTAGAAGGTAAAAAATGTTTGGACGATTCAAAAGCACTTCTCGTATGTTTATTTGAGTGAAAAGTTTTAACTTTTGACTTTGACTTTGACTTTGACATGATACACTAAACATACTCACTCGCACAGGACCAAGACACCTAATTTGTAGAACGAGAGTACGAAGACCCGGTTCACACGCGCTCTATACCAGGTACAGACATGTACATTTCTCCCCACACCCCCACGACCCGGTCAACTTTAGAGGCGCCCTCGGGTCGGTCCGCTCCGTCTGATTAGTTTCGAACCCCTCAGAAAATCTTTTAGAGGACAGAGACACGCTTGCGTAATGTCGTTCCTTCTAGAAACCGTTGTTTCGATCACATGGCTTGAGGAACCTTTTGAGTTTCTTGCCACTTCCAAAATGTCCGGTGACGCTGAGGGCATGTGCGAAAAACCGCAAACATTCTCAAAAAAAAGAATAATTAATTAATTCTTCAATAACCCTGACATGCTGCATATTCCCGTAGCATATCCACCAACAACATTCACACACACTCACGTACTTACACAACCATACACATTTTCATTAATTTTAATTTTATTACATGCTTCCATTCAACTCACAATTATTCTTTTTTATCTTTATTAATTTTATAACTTTACTTAGTTAGTTATTATTCGATCAAACGAGCCCGCCGAAGGCGGGCGAAGTTCGATCAAAATTATACGAAGCGTCTCGTTCGAAGATGATAGATAACCTGTAGTACTGTTAAGTATGTATTAACTCCACAACGTTTAGAGATTTAAATTTAAAAATGTTCCCGCGCGCGCCTCGTGCTGGCAGGCTTGCACCTCCCGCGCGCCTCTATCGGCCGTCATATATTTTAGAGTAACTAATATAAACTAAGCGATATCATAGTTTTGCGTAAGATGATTACAGGGATGGGATTCACTTATTACGATATTAAAATGAGATGTAACTTCCTTTTTATGGGTGGGAAGTGATCATCTTCGAACGAGACGCTTCGTATAATTTTGATCGAACTTCGCCCGCCTTCGGCGGGCTCGTTTGATCGGATAATTATACTACGCGTCTCGTTCTCGATGATAGATAACCTGTAGATTTTTAGAGTCTATGATAGAGCTTCGTTTTAAGAGTTAATTTGTATTTATTTATTCTGAATGATAAATAATACAATTTTTTTTTTTTTTTTAACAATATTTATTGATTATTCATAATCATAATCCTCAAATTTTTAAACAATTACAAAGATATGTGCTTATAATTAAATAACCCTCAAATATCTTTGGTCAAAATACTAATAGCGTACCTATCATTTGGTTCTGTAAGAGGTCTGTTATAGAAACGAGCGAATGTTTTTGACCCTTCTGTCCAGCCTGCTGTTCTTCTAATTGTATCAATATCTAACCCTTTCCTATATGCTGTGGACACAGAGGCGTGTTTTGTGCTGTATGCACTAAACTTATTGGTATCAATACCTGCTTTACTAAGTAAAGACTTGATCCAATGACCAATTGTCTGAGGACTAACTGGTTTGTGAGGTTTTACTGAGGATAGGAATAGTTTCTTGTTATCTGATCTAAATGGTTCTGTTATTTTTAAATAGTGAAGAATTATGGTTGCTACACAAACTTTTGGGCGTTCCTTGAAGAAAGGAATTATAAGTAGAGGTTGATTCTTTCCCAGTTTTGATGTCTTTATCCTGTCGGAAATTTTAATTTGGAGCCCCGATGCACTCTTAATTATGTCGTCTATATTGATTAAGGCTATTGTTTGCAATCTATGGGCTGTAACCAGAACTAATAGTGTTGTAGCGATGTTATCTTGATTTTCTATATATTCTAAAACCTGCTCTGTATTCCAGGTATCCAAGTATTTAGGTGCAGAAGGACGTCTTCTGAAAATAACTTTGAAGAATCTAGATATAATAACATCCTTAGATATATCGCCCTTTGCTATAAGTGAGATTGCTGATCTTGAAGAGTTCAAAGTACCATAACTTGCATTCTCATTAAATCTCATTGTCAAAAACTCTATTACATTAGCGCTGGTAGGATCAAATATGTCATATTTATTTTTTGTGGCAAAATGTACCCATTTCTTGAGACATCCCTCATATTGCTTAAGGGTGGATTGTGATATGGAGTCAATCATAAAATCAACAGACATCTCCGGAACTCCTTTTTTCAGGTATGCCTCCCTGATAATTTCCCTACCACAAGAGAAAGTTTGTGGGACAGGGGGTGCATTCTTCTCCTGCAAGGAGAAAGTAGTAGTAAGTTATTAGAAGGCTTTAATATTAAGGGAGCTTCACATAAAAGTGATGTAAACATCGGATACCATGCTTGCGTGGGCCAATTCGGTACAACTACTATCCCTGTTGCTTTATCGTTAACTATTTTTCTTAGTACTGGCAATATTATTGCAAAAGGTGGAAAAGCGTAGAAATGCTCTTTTTCCCATGAAATTGTAAAAGCATCTACTACTGATGCTTCTGGATCAGGGTAACGTGAGCAAAAAGTTTGGTGCTTGGTGTTAATTCTAGATGCAAACAAATCAATACTACAGGGACCAAATTGATTCACAATTTGCTTAAAATATTTGTCCGCCAGCTCCCATTCGGTGTCTAAATTGGTATCGCGAGAAGCAGTATCTGCGTCAATATTTTCTTTAGACGCGATGTATGAAGCTACTATCCATATCTTTCTGATCTCACACCACTGCCATATTTCACGGGCTAGTTCACTTAAGTGGGGATATTTGACACCTCCGGCCTTATTAATGTAAGCAATAGCTGTAGTATTGTCTATACGCATCAGAATTTCGCAGTTGCAGAGATTAGACGCAAAGCATTTTAACCCGAAAAATGCAGCTAAGAGCTCAAGGTAATTAATGTGAAATTTTTTATCACCTTGGTTCCAGAATCCACGGGTGGTTATTGAATTACATTCTGCACCCCAACCAGATCTAGATGCATCTGAAGATATTATTATTTTGTATTTCTTAGTCCGTATGGGGTTAGAACCGGTCAATACATTAATGTTCCACCAAGCAAGATCTTCTGATACATAATTTGTAATCTTCATGTAACCTTCAAAATTATCATTATTTACAGTTAACGCTAACCATTTAGCTCTCTCTAGTCTTTTACAATATATTTTACTATATTCAACTGCATGTGATGCTGCAACTAAAACGCCTAGTAGTTGCGCAAAAAGGCGAATTTTGTACTTTTTACCTACTTCAAAATGTTTTATTAAATTTATAATTTGGCTTTTCTTATTATCTGGTAAATCTATTGAATATTTTTCTGAGTCCAAAAAGAAACCAAGGTATTTGCATCTTTGACTTGGATTTGTTTGGCTTTTCTTATAATTTATAATAAATCCTAGCTTTTCTAATAATACAATAATATTTTTTACATTATTATTACAGGATTCATATGTATTACTAATGCATAGTAAATCATCTAAGTAAATCAAGGATAACCAGCCATTTAAGCGTATATTATTCATAACAGGTTTCATGATTTTAGTAAAAATGTAAGGACTGGTTGATAACCCAAATGGAAGACATGTAAATTGATATAAAATATTGTTAAATCTAAACCTTAAATATTTCCTACTATTCTGACCCATTGGAACTAAAAAATAAGCATCTTTTAAGTCCAATGTTGCCATATATGTATTAAAAGAAATTAGATCCCTAGCTGCTCTAAGGTCTTCCATTTTGAAATGAGATGTTTGTATGAACTCATTTAATTTTTGTAAATTAATAATAAACCTATAAGACATATCTGATTTTGCAACAAGGAAGTAGGATGACACAAATTGCCCCTCGCATTCTGTACATCTTTCAATAGCTCCCTTGGATAGGAGTGAAGAAATTTCCTGTTCAATGTTTTTAAATTCATCCGGGGAGCAGTTTGGAGGACTTGGCTCGTGAATTTGAAATGGTTTGCTTTGGAAAGTTATATCATACCCTTTAATGTAACTTATAATGTGTTATATTTTTCCACATTTCTACAAAATGTTGAAATCTACCTGCAGTATAATAATAATTTACCTTACTTATTTCTTTGGTGCAGGACGGTATTGTTTTTGAGTCGCTTGGCGTCCTGGATACTGTGAATATCTCGTTTGGAATGGCTTCGGTTTGAACTTTACATTGGTGAATTGTCTCCGAGGAAAATAGCCCGTCTGTCTGGTTTTCGCAGACGGGCCTCTCCAGTTTACCTGGTTGGTGGTTTTCTTGGCTGGTGGCTTTTCTGGTGCCTTTAGTGAAGCAGAAGCCTTCTTAATATTTTTGGCATCCTTTACCTGGTCATTTAGTTTTTCGCCATAAAGCCATTCATCCGAATCAGTCGCTTCAAGAGTAGATTTAATGTCTTTGTCAAGATTTGGAGTGATAAAAGACTTTCTCGCAACAGAGTGTTGATGAAATATGTCTGCTAACATTTTTCCGGAGTCCCATAGATATTTCATGAGCTGCATATGGTCTACACCATCCTCAGGATTTTCGATCAACAATGAAATTGCTGCCCCTAGTGATATCAGACTTGTACCCACACAGTTCTGGGTATCAATGAAGTGTTGATCCCTTTTTTTGTTATTTCTGTCAAATGACTCACTATTTCCAAGTTGACCTTAGGTGCTTCAGCGCGAAAAGATCCTTCTCTAGAGTATTTTTTGAGTAGTTCCCTTCGAGTCTCTTCTGTCAAGCCTTTAGTCATCCAGTGAGTCCACTGTTTTTGAATTGTATCATCAATGTTTGTTGTTGAGGAAGTAGAAGGTAATTCTTCTCCCATCATTTCAAGGAATTCCTGATTCCAGTCTTGTTGAGCTTGAATTGACTCTTGACCATATTCTTCGGTTGTATCCATATCATACGTTTGAACGTTACAATTATTTGGAGATTTATCAGAGTCTTTATTAGATATTTCTGATATATTTTCTTTATTAGCCTCCACATTCTCTGTAAGTAAGTGAAGAGTAAAAGGTTTATGTATATAGGTACCTACATGTAGTATCGCAAATGTAATGACACAAATTCTAGAAGTACTCTTTGTACATAGAAAAGCTGGTTCTTGTTGAACTTCGCTCAATTGTGGCAATATCTATCATTTAAAGAAGCTACGCTTGTATTTCGAATGGAAAGAGAAAACATTACAAGCTCGTGTTCGTATAGAACTGAGCGCGCTCGTGTGGAGCTGCCCAACGTAATATGATGTTCGTATAGAACGTTCATATTGGTAAATTTCAAAAGAAAAAAGAAGATATTCACATATATTTCGTTTACCTGTAGTAATCATATCCTTTTTTTGGCTTTGTATGAATTGCGTCATACATTTAGTGAGGTTGTCAATTTGTTCCTGCATTGACTTCAACTTTTTATTGGTTTTTCGATCCTCTCGATCTCTTTCTCTAGATCGCGAGCGTGATCTCTTTTTTGGCATGGTTGAAAACACAATTACAACACGATTGTTACAAATTAAAAACAATATTATTTGTTTAGTAAAATCTCTAACGTCAGAAGTTTTTTGCACAACAAAACAATATGACGGCCGATAGAGGCGCGCGGGAGGTGCAAGCCTGCCAGCACGAGGCGCGCGCGGGAACATTTTTAAATTTAAATCTCTAAACGTTGTGGAGTTAATACATACTTAACAGTACTACAGGTTATCTATCATCGAGAACGAGACGCGTAGTATAATAGTGAAAGGAACCGGAGCTGTCGTTAGATACATACATTGGTGTATGCTTACTCATCTCAACTACAGCGATTCAGGCCTGCGAGCCTTGTGCAAAAGTTGCTATTATATAGTATTATTATAAAATTTTAAGTCCAATAAAAATGTATTATTATTTATTATTATTATCCTAAGTTAAGTATTGGAGGCTCCTAGAAAGTTCCAACCGTTTCGTAACGACCTGTGGTATAAATAGAATCTTATTGTTTATGGACAAAGAGGTAATCGCTCAACGATTTCGTAGGCCCAGTATCCTTATCAGAGCAGACAGGGTACCTACCAACCTGCCACACGCGGGCCGGGTCAGAAGTTATCCGCGTTATCGGCCAGACACTCAATAATAATTTACTGCAGCTGCGGCGGAGTTAGGTCTTACAACGTCATTTTGGTCACTAAGTACTCATAGTATCTTTACTACGATATATGTTTATTATCTCTCATATACTAATTGACAAACTGCTTAATATTACTCGAATTTAACAGGTACTGGTCAATGTATACAATATTGGACCTGAATTTAATTTGAGAAAAACTTTGCCATGAAAGGATTTTTTTTAAACTCGAGTGTTCTCTCGAGCGAACTTGCGGGCGCTCGCAAGTACATTATTAAATATATACTTGTTGAATAAAAAAGACTAAACTCACAATTAACTTTACCGCCAATAAGTCTTAGACCTTGTAAGTATATTTCTTGGACAAAAAAGAGGGCCTCTACAAATTTTATTAACTCATTTAAGGCGAAGGGTAAGGCACACTAGCGCCACCAACTGATAATTTGACAATTACTAACGGACTGGATTTTTTTTAAATTGCGTACCGTCCGATAACAGGAAAGCATCCATAGTATTTATTTAATAATTGTGCACTACTTTTTGTTGCGTGGTTTATTTACAAAACGGGCTATCGCATTTATTCACAAACAATGGCCACTTTTGGTGTTAGCGAATGAATACAAAAACAAACCTAAAAGTAGTGCACAATTATTACACACGATTAAATAAAATCGGTGACATATTACCCCTTAGTTATACCAACTGTAAGAACAAAGTAAAAAATATTTTGTAAACCATGTCCTATGAAGATACAGAGAAGTTACTTGTAGTATCAAAATAAGGTGTCTAATTTATAATATTTTTTTATAATATGTTGAGCTATAGTTAGGTACTATTATAGTTATGTTTCTCTTGTAATTCCTTCTAAATTGTTAAAACTTTAATTATACACATACTTTGTGGATTTAATTGTTAGTAATGAATTGTGTTTTTATTTAATTTAATTTATCTTTTTTTTCTTTTTCTATTAATATACTAGTACTATGTTCGCCTGAATCACAGGATTTTCCTAGTTCAGGCAAAAATTCAATATGTTTATCTATAAGAATTTATCTGTTTTGTTTATATGTGTGATTTTATATGAAAATTAAATTATTACTTACTTACTTATTATTATTATCTTCTTTATTTATTTTCTTTCTTAAAACTAGATTTTTACAATATTTAGTATCTATTATTATTATTAAACAATAGATGTTTGCCTAGTGTCGGAAAGTCCGCAATGTTTGAAAAAAAAATCCAATTTAGCAGTTATCAAATTAAATCCATTTGCGGCGCTAGTGTGCCTTACCCTTCGCCTTAAATGTGTCTAATAAATAAATTTTAAGTCTTTCGAATAGCTTCGTCTTCAGCTTTCAAACGTGATTCAAGGAGTTGCTGCCATTAACACATTTAACTAAAACAATAAAATCTAAATTATTAATACAACAAGACTAAGGTACCACAATAGAAAAATATTGCACAATTAGACCTTTGTTGGAAGTTGATAGAGATAAGAAATAAACTGAACTAAACCAAATCTGACATTATTATTCTGATGCAAACACCTTGTGGAACAAAATATGACTGTGTCGGCGGCGAGGTTGGTTTGTAGGTAGGACGGTCGAGCAAACTCGGATTCGTCGATAACACTGTTCATCTTGGATCTTCAAAATAAAACACAACTGCATAATAATTGGACTACGAGTTAACGTTATTTTGTGTTTATTAAAGTTACTTTCATTTTTTTTATTAAGATTTACCAACATTCGAATAGGTACATTCATGAAACAAAGATTAATGCTACTGTTTATATCTAAATTATAGGTAAATACCACATGCTGTATAAAAAATTAACACTTAATTTAATTTACCTTTATTATGGAGAGTTTTTTTTATATTATTACTCAGTTAATTATTTTTTATTTCTGCTAATATATTTGCCGCCAAGCAAAAGGGCCATTTGCAATATTATGTAATCCGATGATCCGATATTATAGTATTGAGAGTTAACCCGCGATCGGTCGCATGGGGTCTTTAAAAGCCTGAGGTATAGAAAAATTGCTGTAACTTTTTTATTCGTAAAGGTACCAATTTGAACCTTTTAGTAGCTTCCTAAAATATACTGAAGTACGCAACACAGCCAGCGGGCGTCAGTTAGCGCGCAGCGCTTGAGTGGAATAGACGTTTGTTTTGCGCTCGGGCTTTCAAAGACCCCATGCGACCGGTCGCGTTACTATTTTTTTAAGGACTAATATTTTATATATTGGAAAAAATGTACTCTAATCAAGAACAACAAATACTTAGATGGTTAGAAGAAGATGATGGTGAGGATGTAGATCAACCAAATGATGGTGAAGACTCGGATTATGGACCTGATGTGTTGGAAGAAAGTGCTCACGAAACAGAGTCAGAACAAGAGTGCGAAGATCTTGAACCGGACTCCGATGGTAGCGAAGAGGATATTCCGCTCGCACAGCTAAGTACGGCAAATAATTACGTTGTTCGTCGTAAACTGCGCAATGGTAGTTTTGAAACTATTTATTGTTGGAAGAAAACTGCTCCTGTTGCTGCAGTCAGAACACGCCAGCACAATATTATATCACATTTGCCAGGACCACGAGGTATAGGGCGAGATATCAACGATCCTTTAGAGGGTTGGAGTTTATATTTTCCTGTTAGCGTGCTGGACAACATTGTTCAATTCACAAATGAAAAAATCCGTACTCTTCAGGATAAATATGAAAGATCAAGAGATGCACAGCTGACAAACATTCCAGAGATAAGAGCTTTATTGGGATTATTGTACCTGATTGGCACACAGAAGTCCGGTCATGTCAAAATCGAAGACGTTTTTACAGCTGATGGGACCGGTATAGATATAGTACGGGCAGTGATGTCACTTCAAAGATTTAGATTCCTCCTGCGCTGTCTAAGGTTTGATAGTATGGAAACGCGTCAAGAAAGGTTGCAATATGATAAACTGGCCCCGATCAGACACATATTTGACACATTTGTAAAAAAATGCAAGGAATGTTTTAGCGTTGGCGAATACGTAACAATTGACGAAATGTTGGAGTCTTTTCGGGGAAGATGTTTATTCAGGCAATATTTACCAAACAAGCCAGACAAGTATGGCATCAAAATATTTGCGCTGGTAGATTCTAGAAACTTTTATGTCTGCAATATGGAGGTTTATGTTGGAAGCCAACCTGACGGGCCTATGTCTGTAGACACATCAACTAATGCTCTTGTAAAAAGACTAATAGAACCAGTTTCAGGAAGTAACCGTAACGTTACCATGGATAATTGGTTTACCAGTGTCCCTTTGGCTAAAGAATTACTCAAAGACCACAAGCTAACCGTTGTTGGAACTATGCGACAAAATAAACCTGAGATCCCCAACGAGCTAAAGACCAAAAACAGGGAGCCGTGCTCGTCACTTTTTGCATTTGGTAAAGACTACAACACTCTCGTGTCCTACTGTCCGAAAAAGAACGAAATTGTTCTCTTGCTCTCTACCATGCATCACGATGCTGCTGTAAATTCAGCCTCAGCTCAGAAGAAGCCCGAGATTATAGAATTTTACAATATCACCAAGGGAGGGGTTGATGTTGTAGATAGGTTGAAAAAGAATTATTCAGTTGCAAGAACATGCCGTAGATGGCCTCTGAGAATATTTTTCACCTTGATGGATATTGCAGGGATAAATGCACAAATACTGCTAGGATACAATCAGCCAGACAGGATTATAACCAGAAAAGAATTTCTGAAGAAATTAGCGCTTTCTCTGTGTGATGATTACCTGAAATACAGGAGTACTATAAACACTTTGCCACGAGCACTTCGGCAGCATATAAAGCGCTTTACTGGCAATAATGTGCTACAGACACAACCCCAAAATCAAGCTCAAATGACCAGAAAGCGATGCGCATATTGCCCACGAAGTGTCGATAGAAAATATTCGACGGCATGCATTTCATGTCAGCAAAATATATGCCCGAGACATGCAGCTTCCATTTGCGTCATCTGTTCTAATGACCAAAATGAAGAGTGATTTCTTTTTATTCTTTCGTTATTTTCTCTTTTCTATCCATTGCGATGACAAAATACGTTTATAATTTTTAATAATTAAGATAATTTAGAAGAAAATTATTAAGTTTTTGTAATTTTTGTAATTTTTTGTAAAAGTTGCCAAAACTAAGCCAAATACCAAATATATTTTTGAAGTCTAAAATGTTTTCCAAATAAAACTGATTATTAAAAAACTACGACTTTTATTAATACTATGTCCTAACACCTTTAAAATCTATAAACAAAATATAATTACGTACATAGTAAAGATTTGAAAAAAATGCTATCTTATATAGGGCTTTCAAAGACCCCATGCGACCGACGATGATACAAAAATTATCGCGACCGACGGCGGGTTAATACTCATAATTATCAGTCTTCATAATGTAATTAGTAGCTAAATACCTATAGATAAATGAACAAAGTGCGTGTTAATGTACGAGTCTAATGTTACATCAGTATGAGACCTATGTCCTAATGACTACTAGCTCGAAAGTGATCGAGCTTAACGAAGCGCGGGCTATCTCCGTGGTTAGTAGTTGTGGCCATTATCTGTGGCTCTCGCGTTACGCAAGGCGGCCTTGGGCTCGTCACCACGTGTAGAGTTAGCGGTGCGCCACAATGGATACTCCGCAGTGGTATTGTCATAGATACTAGCTTGTATATATGTATATTTTGAATGTTACTAAGCTGGTAAATGAGCATAAGGCCTTTTTTGTTGACAGTGGAAACTCTTCGCCCGAGGACCACCGCGCCCGGGGAGGCGCGGATGGTTATGTGCGGTTCTCTCCTTCAGCTCCCGCCTCCCTGCCCAGGCCCTAGGGTTTCGACTGGGATTCGGGAGAAGGAGGGGCCTACCCACTAAAAACCACTGTACGCCCTTCACGTGCCGCTAAGGTGACTGGGATCACCGGTTTGTCAGTCACCAGTGTTCACCCTAGCGGAGTAAAGAATAATCTACACAATTAGTTCTGTTCCGGTGTGAAAGATAATAATAACATTGGGTAAAATTAATATGAAAAGAAGCATAGTAACTATCGGCAGGTCGGCAACGCGTCAGTTATACCTATGGTGGTGTGTTGGGTGATTGGGATCACCGGTATGGCCATCGCCAGAGGGAGCACGCCCGAGGATGTTTGGGCGTGCAAATGAGCATAAGGCCTGCTTCTAGGAAGCGCTTAGCCTTCATTTCACCTGATAAGTGATGATAAGGGCGAAGGTAAAAGCGCACTTCACCCAAAATCTTTAACTAATGAGGCACAGACTTTCTTATCACTAACTGTTGGAAATAACAATGCTCTAACATTGATGTTAGCGACAAAATTAGATAATATAGTGGTACTTTAAACAAACCCTATTACCAACCAACTGATTACACAATTATTCTCGCGGTTAGTAACATTTTAGGTAACTGTCAGCTAAAGATAATTAGCAGTTCCTAAGTATCCTACTTAGTTGAGGATTCCGGGAGTACGTTTCCACCTTAGGCCTCATCATCACTTAACATCAGGTGAGATGATGGTCAAATGCTAATCCATAAGGAATTTAAAAAAAAGTTTAAATCCTGCGACAAAAACAAATCGTCACTTGCAGGTTCAATTGGTGTAACTGATTAGGTGATCGTGATTTTGAGCCCTATAAGGAATATGAGTGTAGCTCAAAATCACCTAAAGTCAGTTAAAACAATTATACTTGCAAGTGACGAAATATCAATGATTTAGCAAACGTAAGTTCTACGAGTATGTACATTTGTATCTAATTTTAAGTGAGACCTTGTATAATCTAACTTGTATTCTGTGAAGTTAAGTAGTATTTTGGCATAAGTATGTACCTATTTATTATTTTAAACTTGTAAGCGCTTTGGGTGACTGTAAGCTTGCAACACTGTTTTAAATAAATAAAATAAATAAATTTGTATTACTTAACTTCAGCAATCGTCAACAAACTGTGCTACTTAATAATATAAATTCTAAATTAAATTATTTGTGTATTATACCTTGACCCGTGAAGATAGTAAATGAACTTGTATTAATATAAACATTGGACGTATGAAAGAGACTTTATGATTTACTAATCTCGCGCGCACACAAGCTGCATCGACATACAAATAATATGTATGTTAGTTTGTATGACAAGCGTGTATTGTGCATATCAATTAGTGCAACACGTGCCTCTAATAGTGACGATAAGAGTAATCAAAGAATATATTCATGGTACTAATCGCTGGCCACTTATTAATACGCTTAAAGTATATCGTATATATCCATGTAATAGTTATTTACGATGTCTATTATTAAAAGTTAGTTTTATAAATAAACGAATTAGATTGGTAAGAGGTCCCTTTAAGAATATACTTGGAACGAACCCTTTATACACACAGATAGGGAGACTGAGGTAGACATCCAAATTTAAATATGTTTTGCCAAAAGTCTTGCTCAACCAACACTAAGGCGTTTCTGTTTCTTTGTTTGTTCTTTTAACTTAACCTTACAAAAAATAATACAAATAACTAATCGATGTGCGGAGTTTAAAACCAAGATTGTGCCACATGCAAGCAAAAATCATTTGAAACTGTTAAATGTTAACTTTTGTCTATATTACATACTGCAAGCTCATTATGCCTGAAACGGAACGCACTCGATTAAAATAATTAAAGTATCCATATTACTATTTTAATTTTTTTTTGGTAAATAATTTAAATGTAATTGAATTTGTTAATTTTACTAACATAGGCTAAGGTAATTATTGTAACTAACCCAAATGAGCCATGATGCTTGAAAAAATAAATATATTATATTATAACTACAAAACTAATTAAGAGACAACCAACACCTCAGTCTCCCTGTTTCCACGGACCTTGCAAAGTGTTCGTAACGTATAAAGTCAAAATAAAGATAAACGCTATTATTTTAGCGCTAATATTCAATGTAGACTAGTGTTCCATTTAAATGTAGGTATAATGTTGCTAAAATCTTTTAATAAACAGAATACTACTAATGATGAATTGATAGTTGCTACTGCAGTAGTTCTGCACGTAAACAACCTGCCGTGGGAGGGAGCCGCACGTGCTGCGCCCGCGCACCGCTCGCGCACACTAGCACGCTTATTGAATATAATATCATATTAAACCACTCGATGCTCCGGGTCTAGCCTAGTCTGTTATTATTAAATGCTTATAACGATATTTTCATATAGCAATAATGTTACATAAGATAGAAAAGGCTTAACGCTAAGCAGTTAATCATGGACTCAATTGCAATTTGATGTTTTTATAAGATCATTTTTTCATAGTTTGAAAAAAGCGAATCGATTCATAGTTCTGAAACCCGTTTTGATTTTTTTTAACTTATTACTAGAAATTTGCTTTTATTTTATATAATAATAAAGGACAGTGACTCGATATCGTATTTCAAACTGCAGAAACTCAACAATGCTACTAAGTTGGTTGTTGTAGCGACAGATTTAAATAAAGTGGCAGTAGCTAGCCAGGTGGTGTTAGAGAAAGTCTTGTCGTCAGCCAAACCGAGTCTAACATTTTACCACAGAAGAGATATTGTACCTCCACTGGGAAACTAATCTGGCACCTCTATAACAGTGATTTAACTAAACCACAGAGGTATTTAAATTTTATTTTTTTTCCTTTAGTTGATGGCTTCGTGCGGTTAGCACATTTAGCCAGTGTCAAAGTAATTTTTCTTACAAGTAATAAATAAATAAACAATATTTCCATCTTGTATGATGATGATGAATGATAATAGAAATGAGAAGTGAGAAATGATTACCCCCAACCCCTCGAGTATCTTAGTAAAGATGTGGAGCTTTACTAAATCTTCGGGCGGACTTCTTGAGAGAATTTGACTTTTTAAATGACGTTGCACTGTTTTGTTTCATTTGCCAACAATCATGCACACTCACGAACACTTAACGGTTAATCCACCATTACTTCACATTAATATTCGATATAACACAAATTTTAGAAAATAAAACAAAACTGCAGACATGACTCTTCACTTTCCCGCCAAGAAGTCCCGTATTTAAAAATAAGATTGACACACCTACATTTTTTTTTTCTTTAGTTGATGGCTTCGTGCGATTAGCACATTTAGCAAGTGTTAAAGTAATTTTTCTTACAAGTAATACATAAATAAACAATATTTCTTTCCTGTATGATGATGATGAATGATAATAGAAATGAGATGTGAGAAATGATTAGAGATGCGTCGAATATTCGGTAATTATTCGGTATTCATTATGTTCGGCGTATTTTTCCATGTTCGTATTCGGCCGAATATTCGGTTCAATTGCCGAATAATTACCGAATCTAAAAGCTGTACAATTTTAAGACCTAAGGCTTGTAAAAAGACTATTATAAGTACCATAGTTTATTCATTCATTATTATCAATGAATCATAAAAAATCATTATTAAACTAATTTTTATGAGATTATTTATTTTTTTAAATAATAAATGAATAATAATATTACATATTACACATACTTAACTGAACTTAAAAAAATAACACATAATATTACACATAACTAACATTGATTAGGTACGTTTTGTGTTTAAAAACTCAAGTATGATTTACTTCAATTAATATTATCATGATTTTCATGATAAACAACGGCACTTAACTTACTTTGACCTACCTGTTTGGCTAAGCAAAGCGCACGTAAATGAACCGAATTATTCGGCCGAATATTCGGTTCGTTTTATTGTAAACCGAACATTCAGCCGAATATTCGTATTCGGCCAAACCAATATTCGGCCCACCTCTAGAAATGATATACCCCCCAACCCCTCGAGTATCTCAGTAAAGGTGTGGGGGGCTTTACTAAGTCCTCGGGCGGACTTTTTGAGAGAATTTTAAAAGTGACGTGGTACTGTTTTGTTTCATTTGCCAATACTCATGCACACTCACGAACACTTAACGGTTAATAATCCACCATTATTTCACATTAATATTCGACATAACACAAATTTTTGAAAATAAAACAAAACCGCAGACATGACTCTTCACTTTCCCGCCAAGAAGTCCCACCACACCTATAATAAGTAAGCCTTTTTCAAACTGACATTTGAAGACAAGACAGGACGTAGATGAGTAAAAAGTAGATTTTAGACTTTCATCATCATCATCATCATCATCATAACGAATCAGCCCGTATCAGTCCACTGCTGGACACGGATCTCTCCAATGTACGCTACTTAGCCTGATCTTCGCCTCTTTTTTATCGCTCTGTACAAATTGCCTAGACCTAAGCACCCGTATTTATATGATTTGCCGTCAGTTTCAGGTTAATCTACAAATAATGTTGATACTTTCGCTGCTCGTCTATTGTCTATAGCCCCTCCTGTTTACCAATCATCGTTTAGTTGTTTTTCGTTGCGGTTGCCTGCCAAACCGTCCAATAATATTTGCAATACAACACGTAACATTGAAATTTTAATAACAATGAAACTATACCATTCTTCTTTTTCTTTTCGTGTCAACGGCCTTATAAGGGTCATTAATGCGAAAGGATTAGTCACACAGTTCCAATGCCGACTTTGTGAAGTCGGTCTTGGAACGATGTGTCCAGGGTGCGCCGGCGCTCATGCATGCACTCTACAATCACATATATAATACTAATATCGTATATTTTATGTATACATTAAGGTGTTGGATGAAAGTAAGGAAAGAAGAGCATAACAAACTACTGAGTTATAAACGCACACTCTGAAAATAGTTTGCTAATTCGACTACAGAACTGGTTTCATCCACTTATGTGGAAAAAAATCTATTAGTGACACTCATTTGCTTCGTGGTGACAATGCTACGGGAAAGTATTAATCCCAAATTGTTTACGTAAAGCTAAAATTTTGAACTAAAATGACACATTAAAGGTGGTTTCAGAGACCTCCTATATACTACAAAAATAATCTGTTTGATCAATTTATTATAATAATGTACCTTGGTCCTTGATGTTGTTGCTCGCAATTCAATGAATGCCACAAGGAAGTCGCAGCTCACTCAATTTCGTCTCTATCACATGCTTTTATGTCTACCGAGCGTTCTTTAGAAGTCGCAAGAAAAATAAATAGGCCTTGTACAGTACAGTCATCTCCAATAAATTGCGAAGAAAGCGTTCCAAGTGGAAAGGCCTTTGATCTCGTGGCCCTTGTTATCCAAAAACATTGGTGTTTACACGTTTAAGAAGCCGAGTATGGCGCGCTTTGTCTGATTGCCAAGGAAAAATGGCGAGCTTGAAAGTACCGCGGCGAATTATAAAATAACAAATTAAATTATCTGTTGCTCTCCTTTTATGTTTTCAAATTGGTTCTGGCGTGTTTGGAGGGTAATTGTGTTTTTGCTGTGATGGTTGATTGAAATAAGTCTACCTATATACGGTATAGATACTTATTGATATGTTTGACAAATATTCAAAATCTTTCTCAGATAGCAGGAGCTTGGCTGACGTGACTTAAGAGCCCTATTACAAATCTCCACTCTAGTGAGTTCGGACGGCCGAATTTATGCTTAAAAATTATAAAATCTTTATTCCTCATGAAGTAACAATTATTCTGGTATAAATTTTGCTCAATAATAATATTGTAGATAGGAGAAATTCACAGTTAACTTAAAGCGATTTTCGAAGTTTTTTGATTTAGAATAAGATTTTTTTCTATATAAAATCAATGATATCTAAAAATTCCGAACTACGAACTATACGACTATATAAGAGATAACATTCAATTTTTTTATATCATTTGTTTAGAACAGTAGTTCAATCTAGGAGCTCAAAAAAAGTGCTTTCGCGCATTTTTTGAAAATCTTTCTCTGCAATTTTGGGTTTAATTAAAAAGTTAAGCAAAATTTACAAAAAGCGAGGCCGCTACGAACTATGCCAATAGCTATTCTACACTATTCAATGAGTCAAAATTGTTAATGTATTATTGTTTCCTCAATCAAGAATGCAAAAATTGGCCATTTTACGCAAAAAATCACAGCCGAGATGTAATATGGCTCTTAAGTAAAATAAAATAAAAATATCGAATGTTGATGACGTAGTTTTCGACAATGAATAGGGCTACTTTGGCTTAATTTAAGAGTTTAATTTCGGCGAGTTGGATTGAGCCACGATAGCATAGTTGGCAGTGCACCTGACCCGGCATGTCATGGGGTGCGGGATCGAATCCCGCTCGTGAATTTTTTTCAACGCAAACTACTAAGAATATGTTTAAATCTTATTTTTACTATAGTCTGTCTGTTTATCTCTGTCAGTCAGCGTCAGAAAGATAATTGATGTCACCTTAACTTAAAGATATCTAACAAAATGTATCTAACCCAAATTGAAACTCTGCTTAAACATAGTTTCCGACCTAAATAATGTTTTGAAAACGTCTGAGAAATAATAAACGGTCACAAATCCCCAATTCCCATCGGCCCTCAACTGTTTCCTAATCCACGAACCGAAATATAGTAAAAGCTCCTACTTGTAACACAAAAACTTCGTCCAAGTAAGAAAGAACTTAACATATTTACAGGAAAACATTGTTTCCTTAAAAGGGGACAGGTAGTTGGCAGTAGGCGCGGTAGTTCTAAACTTATCCTATCCCCGATTTCCCCAAACCTTCCCCCTTGTTATATAAAGAAGATTTCCCAACTTTTCCACGCCTGACAAAAACAATGCCAGGGATGTCGCACGGTCGAAAACACTTAAATATATAGGAGTTTAAAGGAGGTGCAACGTCAGGAAAATAATGTTTATGATGTAAAAGTGTTTCTTGACACTAAATCATCATCAGCTCATTTATGTCCCTACTGTTGGGGCACGAGCCTTCCGTAAGGATGGATAGGGAGAACGGGCCATGAACCACCACTTGGGCCCAGTGCGGATTGGTGGTTGTTAACGACTGCTAATGCAGCCGGGAACAACGGTTTAACGTGCCTTCCGAAGCACGGAGGAGCTCGAGATAATAAATTTTTGGTCACCCATCCGATGACCGGCTTTTGCGAAAGTTGCTTAACCTCAGCACTCGCAGAAACTGCATTAACTGCTACACCTTTGTATTCCATGCTTTAGATAAGATAAAAAAATTTTTTTGCCTTAAAATTATATACATACATACATTGCATAATAGTGGGAACAAACAATTTAAAATGCTGTTTTTGTACCGAAATATTCAGTCAAACTGTAGAACGCCTTATCTATATGCCATCTATTTATTTTCATTTTATAACAGCTTAAATTTACTGAGGCTTTTTGATCTGTGGGCAGATGATTGAATACTTGGATACCAGTCACATAGGCACTCTTGTGATACAGGGCATTAATATTTGGTAAAGACAAATCATATGCATATCTCTTCCGCAAATTAATTTTTTTTGTGCTTTTACGTTTAAAATACTGAATATTGCTTTTTATAAAAACAGCTATCTCCACACATAAAAAATACACGTCATTGTCAAATAACCCTTTTCTCTAAAAATATTTCTCAGAGTCTCATCAGAGTACATACTGTAAATAGTTCTCAAGCATTTCTTTTGTAGTATAAAGGTAGATTTTACATTAACAGAGTATCCCCAGAAAATAACTTCATAAGTAAGAAGAGGATAAACTTGGCCAAAGTAGGCGGCTCTGGCTACATCTACAGTTGATGTTTTTGCAAGTATAGATAGATAGATAGAATATTTACACCTAAGAAATTTATTTCATCCACAATTTGGATGATTGACTTGCATTTAGACGTTATATTTAGTTTAATTTGATTTGCTTTAAAGTTATTTTGGAAATATTTACTTACTGTCAGATTTAATGATTTTAGAAAACATAAGGTACGAAAATAAATGTATTATTGTTATTATAATTATTAATTTAATGTTTTTTTTTCTTTAAAGCATACCCAAATTTCATGATTCTCTACAGGAGATTTTAATAGATATCGATTAACAATACTGATAAATGAATGAAGTGCGTTTAGTAGTTATTTTGTTTTTATCGACTATTTTTAAATGCAAAGTGACCATCCTATTTTAGAACACGACTATTTAATGACATCTCTGACTGTCAATGCTGCAGTAAGTTAGCAAAACGAGCCCCAGCGATTTGAAGGGTTGATGAATGAGTAAAATTGCGGAATAACAAAGTTGCTTCTGTCCATATCCGTAGCTCAGCTCAGGTTGACCCTGTCATGAGATGAATACAAAATTGAACAGCTTTGATGTTTTTTCCGATTGCACATGCAATAAGCAGAGACAGCATAAAAAGCTAGAATTAGAGTTCGTTTCTACCAGAGATTACGTATTCATAAAAACTGTTATATACTGTAAGTCGAAACGTCGTCGGACTGTAAGTAGTATATATACATATTAATATACAATAAAAGACCAGTTCGATTGCAAAGTGAGTGTTTTATATCAAGATATATTTGAAATATTTGCAATTTATACTACGAATATTGGAATATTGTATGAAGTGTAAACATCTCCGTCCAGCACAGGGATGTCCCTGACATTCGCGGGCTGTGTTTGACAAGCGCCAACCCTACCCCCACTGTAGAAATGTATCGTTTGTTTATTCAATTCTTTCGACATCATTTTTAAAGGCAATATCCTGAAGCCGGGGTCTCTGCATTTTCGTACCGGCAACAACAAATTAGCCACCACTGCAGAACCTCTATAACGATAGAAGTATTGATTGCACGAACAACTACTTCTATATCAACATAAAAAGCGTAACCTAAGTAAATATCTGATTAAACGATCCGAAACCCAAACGTTTCTGTCACTCGGTTTGAACTCTTTAAGTTTCTCGCCCCCTCTAAAAGTTCGATAACGCTGAAAATGCCGCCTAAGGTAATCGGGGGGTAACCACGAGCTCTTATAGCAGTATTATTGCAGTTGTGAGAACGAGATGCGTGTAGCGGCGAATATACATGCGTCTCTTTTCCACAACTGCAATAATATTCAGGCCTCAGAAAAGTCTCTACAAAAAAATGGAGGAAAGTCTAATTCTTTTTTTTTTCAATTAGAGAGACTTTTATTTATAAATGCATTTTACATGTCGTGACCGTGTGTCGTATATAATATACAAAAAAACAAAATGAAAATACTTTTAGGGCGAATTCTTTTAATTCCATTCTGTTAATGTATCCCATCGCGCACAAAGAAATTTGATGACTCGTTTCTTTGTCGCACCTCCAAAAGATGGAATAGTCTACCAGCACACGTTTTCCCTTCTTCCTATGTTATGGGGTCCTTCAAAAGAGGCGTGAATAAGCACCTTGTGAGCCGGCATAATGAGGTTAACTGATGCTACGTTTGTTTTCACGCTGCACCAGTTATCTTCGCGTCTGGACTCCATTTCCACTTAACATTAGGTGGGAGGAGTCATTTGCCGACCTTTCTATAAAAATAAAAATAAATGTTCATCATCATCATCAAGTGTTAAATATCATAAGATGATATGTGTTTGAACATGTAGAGAAACTAGGTTTTGCGACTCTGAACAACGAAATTGCGTTTCGAGTGCCACACGCGTTGCGTCGTCCTTTGTACTCGGGAAACTTTTTTTACCGCCTGATTAATTTTCGCAAACTTTACGCTCCGGGGATTGCTAGTTTTAAACTTTCCGTTTTGTGATTAAAGATTTATCTCTGGCTTACATATTTTAAGGCAAATCCATTCTCTCCGGAAAAGTTAAAATTGCAAAGTTCTTTTAAGTAATCCCTCCTTTGAATATGGCGATATTTTGAATGTTTCTCACGAACCAATTAAGTGTTGGGATTTTATATTACCTTCTACCTTCTTTGTCACAATTACACTCGGGCTCCTCAAATTTCACACTCAATTAGCTTTTGGAAACTTAATTACTTTCACAAAATTGAACTTTGCTGCTTTGATCTATCTCTTATTAGATCAGAGTATATTTGTGACAAGCAATATCATCATTGTTCATTCAAACATAAAACACTGTTATTAAGTTTCGAGCGACTTATTTTATATACAAAAATTGTTTTGTTTTAAAAGTAACTTCATGTGCTAGAAAATGTTTATAATTGCAAAATTTGTTTTATCCACCTATGTGTTCTAGTGGTTAAGACCGTCGGTCTAAGACCCAGTGGCCCTGGTTTGATTGCCAGCGGGGGGAACATGTTTGTGTACTTGTTTTGGTTAGTCGTAGGGCTAGTTTGTCCACATGGCTACTTACCACCATTTTATCTAAAAATGTCACCGTAACATCAATGTTATAAATATTAACAAAAGCGCTACTATTAGCATTGATTCAATTTTCAATGTCAGTTCAGTCAATTTCTCTGTTCATGAGGATTCCAGGTCGATGGATGTTAACTTGCGGATAAACATACAAGTTCAATTAAATAGGTAGGTAGTTATACGATTATAAACGTTCGTAGATGTATTTGGTTTCTTTGTCACAATTTCAAACGATAGAACAGTCTACCAGCACACGTTTTCTCTCCTTCATATGTCATGGGGTCCTTCAAACGAGGCGTGAAGAGGCACCTTATGAGCCGGCAGTGTGATAGTGACTGATGCTGCGTTGTTTTCACGCTGTAGTTGTCTTGGCGTCTGGACTCCATTTCCACTTAACACAAGGAGAGTAACGTCATAAGCTGTCCAAAATAATTAAAAAAAGCAAAACTTCTAAGACTCACGAAAACATATTCGAGTATGTTCGAATTCATCCTACACGCCTTTACCAGGCACCGAACCTGGGACCACTAGGGTTGTCACTACCATTACACAACTATGTAACAGTATTCACGTCAGCGATCTAAACTGTTACCCAAGTCGCCTTCATGAGTTCTGTCGCATCACATCGGCCTTATCTGTAATGATCTATAGTTCATCTCATTTTGTCATGGCAATTTGAACTTTATGTTTACCACGAAAAGATTTGAGGCATATAGGCCCTATAACTGTAGCTTATCCGGCAGGGGTACGGCGGCGGCGCCAAGGCAGGTCGTGGACTTAAGACGTAACTGTTACGTTTAGTATTGTGTTTATTTTTAAAAAAATGCATGAATGTACAATATATATTGGTAATGATATATTTTTTGTAAATATCATTGCTTCTGTAATATATGCAATGTATTTCTGTAATGTTAGTTAATGTCTAGCTAGTAAATGGCTTTTAAAATAAATATTGTATGTCCGCAATGGGCACTCTGTTGTGTCCAAAAATACTGTTAAGACCTTAGTATGTACACAGTGAACAATAAACAATTATTCTATTCTATTCTATTCTATTCTGGATAAAGTTGTTTAGGTTTTGCGCTCATTTTTCTCTACAGCTAATAAACGTCATGAATGGGAAGCAGATAAAACATTTTTGACAATTCATAAGTGCTTAGAATTTGAGTTTAACTAAATAAAGAAATGTTGACATGTCTTGACTTGAGCTTTCATTGTCACTTACATTATTTATATTGTTATATTTGATAAGTTTTGTGTTATCAACTAATTCGATTTAATCTCAAATAGATTTTCTTTACTACACAAATTTATAGAAACGTTATAATAAAAACAATTTAATAAGTCATACAAAGGGGAGCCTTATCACTACGTAAGTAAAACATAGTTATTCAAAAAGTAGGTACATCCTTTAAAAAAGCACAAAAGGTTTATTTAGTCGTTCTAGAAACCAGTAAGGATATTTCATAAATACCCACAAGGACCCAAGACGGTTTTTAATCGGTGTGATAGGTATAGCAACTCAATGCTATCACTAACGCGACCTTACGTTAATAATAATTCAGCCTCCGCCTTAGCTTTTTACCTCTTTCCATATAAATCTGAAGGAATGCGATGCGTATGTATGTAGTTAGTATATGAATACTTTTACACCATGTGTTGTTGCGTTAAGACCTGTCTATGTTAACGATTATTTATTGGTTCACCCTATCATCTTAGCAACTTTCAACAGCCGATAGCATCAGAGAGAGCCTCTATATGTTAGAGTTCCGACTGCTCGGTAACCAACCCCCGGAATTTTCCCCGGTTTTATTTCCAGTCACGTTAGACTATGTAGATCTACTTCCAGACTGTAAATGAGGATCTGTTCAATTTTTGACATTGATTATGAACAATAATAATAATTTCCAATATTAGAACAATGAAAGCTCCAATCGTGCACGGTGACGTTCTATATCCACAGTGCACTTTCTTTTTGGCGCCAGCGCTACGAATCATTAGAAAGGTTCTGCGTAACGTCGCCGTCGGAGTGCCCTATTGCTGACGACATAGAGTTCAAATCCCCTTGGCTATTGTTGTCGATATATCAGCTGATTTATTAGCCGAGCGGACGGCATTTTGCCCTGGGGCCAGCTTTTTGCTTCGGCCCTTAGAGTAGCGTTAGTTTCTCGGTACGAGGCACATAGTTGTATGTTAGTCGAGAAGGCACTTCGAATCTTGTGAGAACGGGCACCTTAAAGGAAATCCGTATATTGTGTTTGCACAAAAGCATTTTTCTGAGGGTTGTCAACGTAGTGTTTTTTTTAGAGATTTGCAAGCGGGACTACGGCTTTAACGTGACTCCGAAACTTGGAGGAGCTTTATTTATTTTTATTTGGAAACCATCTGGCTTTGCAATTTTGAAAAAGATACTGAACTGGCAAGATTACAACTATACGCGTAATAAAAGTAGCTATCATCAAGTAGTTATTGCAAAGTTTAAACTTTGCTTATAATTTGAAAAAAGACAGTGATAAAAAATTCCACGAGTCTAAATTCAAAATTCAAAATCATTTTATTCATAAATGTTCAAATTTTTTTTTTTAAACGCAAATTTTGTTGCGAACAAATTATAAAAACACAAATGTTGAAAAAATTTCCACGAGCAGGATTTGAACCTGCACCCTTCTGACATTCCGGGTCAGGTGCTCTCAGGGTGGAAGAGCACCTGACCTATAATTTGTTCGCAACAAAATTAGCGTTTTAAAAAAAAAAAAAAATTTGAACATTTATAAATAGCTTGCTTACTTCTTAACTGATCTTTAATATTTGTAAAAATATTATGATCGGATCGGAGTGACGGTAGTTGTTGACATTGAATTTCAAAGGGCGCCTTTGGCTTTCAAAGTAAAAAGTGTTGAATAATTTCGGCGGGCTGGTAAGAACCACGATAGCTCAATTGGAAGAGCACCTGACCCGGAATGTCAGAAGGGTGCAGGCTGAAATCCTGCTCGTGGAAATTTTTTCGACATTTGTGTTTTCATTTTATTCAGTTTAGGCTACAAGTAGCTCTTATGAATGTCACTATGCCATGGGATTCGCCAGAGGCCAGTGGGATTCGAACCCGCACCCCATGACATGCCGGGTCAGGTGCACTACCAACCGCATGGTTCACAGTGAGAGTGAGCCACGATATCATTATCGTGGCTCACTCTCAGTCTTTTTTCAAATTGTAATCTGTTCGCAACAAAGTTTGCGTAATATTATAGATAACCATAATAATTTGCTTATAATTGTCAAAATAACCAAATTTTATGCTGAGAAAACTTTTATCACTACTAATAAGTAGCTTACAAAAGTTTTTATTCAAAACTAAAAGAACATATGATTTTCAGAAATGAAACGTCTGATCTCAATTAGAATCGACCTTTAAGTCGAAATAGAATTCAACAAAACAGCTTTTCGTAGAAAGCTAGTATTGGGGACAACAATGAAATCATATTTATTAATATCTCCAATACTCGTTTTATTAAACTTTGAACTTTGATATTCTACATCAACACAATATAAGCGCCCACGCTTGTTTTATGGTGGCGACTGACCGGAGGGTGTCATCGTAACGTAACATGTTCGATGCGAGGATTCGCACGGATCAGTCAGTAGAGACAGTGAGCCGAGCCGCCACGAGATCCGCGTATCGGTCAGTCAACACTCATAAATGCGCTTTCCATAATAAGTACCTATACAACATACAACTCCAAGAAAGGTATTTGTTATAATAAGAGACTATATTTGTAACAATGTAATTAAAATTTTTTTTTTTTAAATCTTTATTTACTTTTTAATATGGTTTTGGCTTCCAAAATACGAATTATGAATAAATTCTCCTTTACGTCGCGTCTGCGATTCCTCTGGTTTTGCGGTTGTCCAAGGGCGGCGGTGATTACTCTCCATCAGGTGACCCGCCTGCTCGTTTGCCTCCTTCTTTTATAAAAAAAGCATATTTATACGTAATACTTATAACAATAACGCTATCGTTTTATTTTTTTAATATATTTGTAATAAAACTAGAAAAACGCTTTTTCTAGTTTTTTACATCAATCCAGAGGAATACGCACGTGGCTTGTATGCAGATCGACTTCTGGCGCTCTCTAGCGCTGTTTCATGGCTTTCAGCGCCTTAACAAGCTCGCCGAGAATGGTACGTTACAGTAACGTTACCCGGCCCATTATAGGCCCGGTCAGTCGCCACCATTAAACGACTAACGTTCAGACACAATAACAAAATACACGAATAGAATGATCAATATCAGATTGGGCACATAAATATAAGCAATAAAAATGGAAGTAATTTATTACCAAATAAGCAGTTCTATAAAAGTTTGAATGTGTAAAAAAACATGATTAACTTAAATACACGTGCTGCTCTCCGGAGTCACCGCTTCACTGTCTCAAATATTTTATCGCGCACCAAGAAATTTGGTGACTCGTTTTTTTGTCGCACCTCCAAAACATGGAATAGTTTGCCAGCACACGTTTTCCCTCCTTCCTATGATATGGGGTCCTTCAAACGAGGCGTGAAGAGGCACTTTGTGGGCCGGCAGAGTGAAGGTAACTGATGCTGCGTTGTTTTCACGCTGCATCAGTTGTCGTTGCATCTGGATTCCATATTCACTTAACATCAGGTGAAATGGAGTCATTTGCCGTGCTACGTATAAAAAAAAAATGATATAACTGTGGCTACATCTTTAAAATCCAATTAGTCAGATCCGTGTGAAGCCTGAATAAGGGGACAGACAAAAACTTAAAGTTCATGTTTATCCTCTAAATTGAAAAAGTTGTTATTTTGTTCGGTAAGTAGGTACTTAGTTTCGCTGCATGAATTTCAGCGTATCAGAAGAGTTTTTTCTCGTGCCCTGATTACTAATGATTACAGAACTATCAGCTTTCTAACTTTCTTTGTGTTAAAAATTACATCGATCTGTCATTTTGTTTTCACGTCAAGGATGGACCCAGAAACAAACCATCTTTTTTTAAACATTTAAGTATCCCTTACACCAAAGCTAATTGTTTTGTTGTTTTTTTATTATTTTATTTTAACTACATAAGTCTTCGTATTTTTGAAAGAAAGAAAAATCTCCATTTGAAATTTATTCTTATTGTTATACCTTTTATTTAAAACGAGAATTTTTATGGCAAAATAACAACTTATTGCATTTAAGCTTCAATGCCATACAAATCGACTCGTTAACGTGGTCGAATAGCATACAAAACTCGCAATCTGCACCCAGTTCACTTACTGTTGATAATTGCTCAATATTCGTGTATCTAACAGTAACTCAAGCACACCCTATAAAATGTACAGCGGCTTAGTTAACCCACATGCATAAACATTGCGGCGAATTAAGTTATAACTTAACAAACAGCTAACTATTTACTGGGCCCGGTAATAACTGGTTCGGTGCATAACGTTCGACTATTATGGGGAATTAGAAAATTATACCTGCCAGCAATTATACCGGTACAGTCGGATGTATTAACAAGTGATCGTTTGGCCTTGCGTAGAGATATCAAGCTTACTATATACTTTTTAAACAGGCAAAAATGCGTTATGATTTTTCTGGTGATGTCTTTTTACTAACCGAAGAAGATAGACAATGTTAGTATACCCTCGAGGATTTTCGATGCCTGCTAAACTAGTGAGGAAAGGTTAGATACAGGTGTGTACTTTTTGGTTTACATTACATCTACAACAGAACTTTTTAAATCACTCTTCTCTTTCTAAGAGTTATTATTTTAAGTGGATGTAACTATTTATGTATGTAAAAAGAACGGAAAAGATGAAAGAAAATGGGTAAACCGCTAATAAAAGTATAAGTTACGTCATGCATGACACTCTCGTCTGCGTCGACGACTCCGGGCCTCAGCAAATCTTGCATCAGTAGGTTTTAAAAATTGCTAATGAAAAATTAAAATTAAGAATTTCTCTTTCAAACTTTTATATATACTGATTCAGGGTAATGACACCAGAATTCAACACATTTTTCACACACAAGAAATAACATAGATATTCATTTAAAAAAAGACAAAGTGTTGATAAAAATTCACGAACGAGATTCGAACCCGCACCCCATGACATGCCGGGTCAGGTGCACTATCAACTATGCTATCGTGGCTCAATCCAACTCGCCGAAATTAATCAACACTATTTACTCTTACTCTGTAAGCCAAAGGTAGACTCTGTAGCCAAGGAAGTATCACCAAATAGTGCGGCCGACTGTACAATGGCACCTACCTCCTACCGGTAGAGCCACTCTCGTTTCCGCGCGGTGCCTTATTATAATTCGATTTTATATCACCGCTCATTATGTTGTGCGGCGGAAACACTGGCACATGAGCATGACAGAGCGTCATATACATAACTAAAGTTTCAATAGGAAACGTGTCCACCTGACGACTGTATCAAGTCTCAAGTCATGCAGAAGGGAAATTAAGCTGCCGCTGCACCGATATGAACTTGTTTTCCATCATAATCATCATCAGCCACCTTTAATAACTCTCACATCGTGGGTACAGGAAACATGTCATAAGCAACTATGAATTGAATTAAACATTTATGCACTATGAATTGTGACGGTCATTTTATTATCAAAAGTTTACATCATCATCATCATCATCATCAGCCCACTTTATGTCCCCACTGCTGGGGCACGAGCCTTCCCTATGGATGGATAGGGAGAACGGGCCATAAACCACCACGCGGGCCCAGTGCGGATTGGTGGTTGTTAACGACTGCAGCCGGGACCAACGGCTTTACGTGCCTTCCGAAGCACGGAAGAGCTCGAGATGATAAATTTTTGGTCACCCATCCGATGACCGGCCTTTGCGAAAGTTGCTTAACCTCAGCACTTGCAGACCGGGCGCGTTAACCACTGCGCCATTGAGCTCCTCGAAAAGTTTACGCGAACACTAAATAACTACAGCACTAGTCTACTCGCGTTTTATTTTTTTGGAATTATTAAACGCCAGGATAAAAATATTTGTTAATTTGATTTGGATGAACTGATTTTAAGCATGCCAAATCGCTGTGCTTATGTGATTCGTGTTAAAGGTAGAAATACAGATTATTTTTATTTTTATTTTACAATAAAATTTTAATAAATCAACCTTGTTTTTGACAATTGGGTGACCTTAACGTAAGCTAATTTTCCCCAATTTGTTAAAATTACATTTTTTCTTAATTTTTTAAACATAACAGGGATAAAATTGTTTACTTAAACATAAAAAATAGAGCAAGAAGCCAGTCTGGATAACCAGATTAGGTAAGTAATATTAGAAAAAAAATTTATAGCTAAAAATGTACTTGACCCCTAGACATTTTTAATGTGTGTATTTTACTGCAACTTTTTTCCTAATATTCTCCACATAAAAATTGTTTCATCATCATCATCAGCTCATTTTATGTCCCCACTGCTGGGGCACGAGCCTTCCCTATGGATGGATAGGGAGAACGGGCCATAAACCACCACGCGGGCCCAGTGCGGATTGGTGGTTGTTAACGACTGCTAATGCAGCCGGGACCAACGGCTTTACGTGCCTCCCGAAGAACGGAGGAGCCGAGATGATAAATTTTTGGTCACCCATCCGATGACCGGCTTTTGCGAAAGTTGCTTAACCTCAGCACTCGCAGACCAGGCGCGTTAACCACTGCGCCATCGAGCTTCTCAAAAATTGTTTAGGGAACCTTATTTTTTTATGTTACCAGTTAATCACGACTCTCATAACAATAATAGTTAGAGGTCCACTTAGCCCGAAAAAATACCGGTGTATTTGTTAATTTATTGTCAAGTCCGAACCACATGTGAAGGGCATTTGCCGATACCTCCGAAACTCCGAATCTTACATCCACAAAAGAGCCTACAGCACCTAGATCTTAACTGGCTAAGGTTGAATATAGCTTAGGAGGCAGTTGCTACGTGTTTGTGTGGCCCGTATGAGTTTGGAGTCACGTAGAATATTGCTTTGCGTGCTGTATCAAAACTGGGCCATTTTGAGGCACCTACGTTTCTCTGTGAGGTTTGGTAACGGCATGTCTAGATGGCTTTACGACATACTTTTGACATTTGTCATAAATATGTGTCGTGAAGTGTACATGTTTCAAGGACTCGAAGTTTTCGGATAGCAGCAACCGAGAACCGGTCGCTTTATATTGGAGGAAATGTGAATATTTCAACTTGATATTGTTAACAATTTTCGAATTTCGACGCCAACGGTTTGTAAAACTTGGTGGGGGCTCGAGACACTTACTAAAAAGAACCGGCACGTTGTTCTATTCTTTCGATTTGTAATTTCCAAAATTAACCTCCTTTGGCAGCATCTACATCCACATTTCACAAACTGCTTTTGTGTAGGTTAAAATTGGCCTTACTTCTTTAAAATGCTGATTTTGAAGATATCTTCACCACCAGACTGTAAGGCCCACGGTAAGGCCCACATCTTTCTTATAGCTTTTTTTTTGGAGAGAGATTGCTGATTGCCTTAGACGGCATTTTCAGCTTCACCGGGCTTGTTTGGGGGCGGCGAGAAACTTAAAGGGTTCCTCAAGCCGTGTGAAACGAATCACCTTCGGAAGTTTTCTAGAGGGAACGGCATCGCGCACTAGTGCGCGTTCCCGTGCCCTACTAGATTTTCCGAAGGGTCGAATTCGACCACTAGTTCTAATAAAAATCCCTAAACCTATGTTGTCGGGGGCTTGAATAGTTTTATTGCACCTCAACAATTGAATTTATGCGCCGCCGCCCTGAATACCACCGGCTGGCACTCTAAAACCACCCAACACAAAATGGGTCCATGTCGAACATTTGCACAGCAATAAAGCTGCTATAAAGTTCATATTGTTGGCAAAGAAAACGAGTATTAATGGATCATAAACGTTTATTACTAACTCAGCTAATGACAGCTGAGTGTATATCTCTTTACCGATGCACAAAGGACTATTAAAAATTTTACACTCGATGTGTTAAGATTTCACTCAACACTTCTGGAGACAACTACACGTATTCCCTCTTTGCTGAAAGTCGTCAGATTGTAATGATTATTCCAAGAAGTTGGGTTAACAATAATTTAAACACTTAACATGCCAAATACCTATCTTTATGTGAACTAGGTCAACATGTTATATCACAGTATTCAGTCTTCATAGTAACATTCTAATAATAAATAATATTTTTGCCGCAAGTAGCTTCAACAATATCACCGACAACACGTAAAGAAATGTCATAAACAGCTTCACCTTTTTTATGATTGTCAAACCTCGATCACCGTCGGAGAGTAGCTTGTCTATCGGGTTTTTATAGAATACATTTCGGAGTGTGCGAACGAATTACATGAATTACGCTGAGTATTTTATAATGCGAGCTATAAGGGAGTGGAGCTTGTTACCAGGGCCAGGTGAAACTTGTGAAACCAAGATGACTATTATCTAACTCTCCACAACAACCATCCCTCAAGACTCTACATAATACAATGTGTTCCCTAAACGTTTTTGTTTTCGGAGACTTTTAAAAGAAACCTAACTTTTTTTGCTTAATAATTTATAATTTCTACTAATAATGTTGTTAAAAGAGCAAATTTGTTTTGATGTATTTGGTTTTTTCGCACTGTTGTTTCAATCAACAAGACGTATTTTTGTACAAGTTATCAGTGTCAACTTTATATTAAAAAACTCTATATTTCCTTAATGACATAAAATAAAAATTTAATAATAGCTTGGGCCTCTTCTAGTCTAGAGTGAATAAACTTTTGTAATTAGGCATGTTTCACCGTAGTCCACATATTAACTTAACATCAGGTTAGATTGTGGTATAATACCCGATTTATTTATTATGAGGATTTAAATTAAATTCGTAGTCCCCACTCTTTCAAATAAGGTTTACCTACCCAGAGCTTAAATAAACAAGAGTAAGTTTAATTTATGACTATAATGATTCGCAGCCAACGATTGAACAGTGATCCGAACAATACGTTTCTCCATCTACCACTCGTGCGGACCATTCATCTTCGCAATGACTACGCATATGCGCACAGTTCTCACCCCAGAACCATTTATGAATCCTGGCGCAATAACGCATACATACGGGATTCCAGCCGAGGCAGTAAAAATAAATATATTATCAGAATGGTGCCGTTCGGTGGTGCTCGCGCACGAAATGGGGACGGAGCGCGATATTGCGTATGAAATGTCTATCGCGAACTTTTGAAAAGAAGATCAAATCGTAACAGTATAACTATATTATACCTACATATTGAATCAAGTCAAAAAATCCTTAAGAAACACGCTGACGTTTAGCAGTGGATGTATCAGCTGATGATGAAGATGATGCATGCAAAGCTGCATCAACTCTATGTTATAGATTTGAAAGTAGGAATTATCCTATTTACTGTTCCACTGCTGGGCAAAGGCCTTCATCATTTCAATCAAGTCATTGCTACAATTGATAGGTAATGGCTTAATCATCACGCTTGCCAAAGGCGGAATGGTGATCATAAACACTTTGCCTAAACTGGCAATTGAACCCAGAACCTCCGGACATGGTTTTGAGCCGAGCCCCTTATCACTCAGCCATTCAAAGGCAATATATATCACCAAATTACTAATTTCGGATAAGTTTTGAAAGTACATACAAGAGCAATGTTGGAATGTAGCGACTTTAAGTACTCGATGTAGGTATCATTCATCGGTACATAACACATAGCGTAATAGTTCTTATATTTAATCAGATAAGTAAATAGTGGTGTGTTTACTATTACATGTTCACTATGAAACAGACAATTTCGAGGCATTCTTTTCTTCGCCAACCCCCAATATGAACTCGAACCGTTGCGTAAATAAAAACTGATTTGCGTAACATAACCGCCGCGAAATTTCTACAGAAAATATGGTCCCTTTTATGGGAACTACGTTCATGTCATAAACAGTTTTGTTGAGGGCGCAACGCTAGCTCGGGTCCAAACGCTGGGATGCGCCCCACGCAAATCCGACGATACTGAATTCAAATGGGTTCATTCGCGTTCTGGACCAATCGCTTTTATAAATGTTTGGTGGAGTATTTGCGAAATGCGTTACGGCATATTTTTATGAAAGGAGCCCCTTTTCTCTTCAAACGGAATTCATTTTACGAAGATTCGGGCGTCGCTTATTTATTGCGTCATTCCAATCATAACGACTGAAAGATTTATGTACCTTAAATTGTAAACAATGCCTGACTGTCGGCTCAATATTGACTGCATTATTGAAATCATTAAAACATTGAATTAGCTGATACATAATCTAATTGAAGACTTCTAATAACTAAATAGATAGCGTATTTTGGATATCAGAACTTTCGCAATACCACGGAGTGATTGACCATATCAAAAAATCTCGAGCTTTTCCGAGCTTCGGAATTTCGGAAGAGTAACAGTCGTTAAAACCCACACACAAACATCAGGACATCGTGGGTTATGGTCCAGAAGCAGGACGTTTATTGTCTTATGATGATGATGATGATGATGATGATGATGATAGGTGATAATCTAGTACATGAAATAAGCTGACTCCTTTTATGATAGGTGTTCAATACTATTTGGGAAACGTTAATCCCCAACCAAATGAGCAAGTGGTCGGGATACCGCAGCACGCAGCTAATACTTACACATTCAATCGCGTCCGGGCCCCGAGTGTGCAACTATTCGACAAATTGGGTACAATTGGACCCGGACCGGCCCAGCCGAAATAATGGTGCGTATTAATTAAACATGGACGCCATAGATGGAATCTTGAACAATAGACCCTTCTGTGTTCCGAATAATTACGAGAAATGGATAAGTTTGCTAATTCGGTGGCCTAGTTCTTGGGATGATATTAAACATTCCCTCAATCCTCGCATTGGATAGGTATGCAGCGCTAATGTTATAGTTTTAAGCGTACAAGTGCCTAAGTACATCAGAATTGTAAGAATCTTTTAATGGTTTTAAGGAGAAACTCTAGAGGCTCTTCTTTCTATAAAACTGCATTCCAAAGCGGAGGGAAGTATTTAAAAATCTGTGCTTAAATAAAATCGTTGTTGGCATTTTTACTCAACTAGATATTACTAAGTTAAAAGGGTTGAACTTTACAAGGATATAAATGGGCATGGAATATTATGTATGCTATAAGTAGAGCTTGTCAGGCTCTATATCTATTTTAATATTCGCACAGTTATTTTAGATTCTAGATCTATACTATTCCGATCAGTATAAAACTACACTCATCTACTTCAAAACATAAAAGCTCCAACTTAACCAAGTCAAAATAACCAGCAAGACCGTAATCAAATTCTGTCGCTGTCCTTCCAAATGAATGTTATCAAACAATCATTGTGCCGCAATATGAAACTTATACACAGGGACCGCATCCCTTGTCCAAAACTCAATATTGATAGTCCCAAATGATTCCTTGTCCAAAACAGAATTGATAACAATATGGCAGTAGCAGACATTGAAGAAGGGTTGCAGCCGGGATAGTTTGGAGTCTGGCCATTGGTTAATTAAATTGGCTGCGGCTCTCTCGGGTCATTTAATATGCTATATTTCTTATTTGCTGTTGGACAGACAATGTGCCGGACTTGTTTTGGTAGTTTGACGGTTTATAGTCTTGAAATGTGACACATCACAAAAAAGCTCTTACGAATTAGTGCCAATTAAAGTTTTAATTTAAGTCCTGTTTTACTTTTATGTAATTAGTCTTGGGGTTAGAACTGTTCTTAGTTCAATTCCTAGCAATGTTGCTACGGCATGTAACCTTGCATGCCGTAGCAACATTGCTGACAATGTTTTGATCCGATAGAGATGAAACACTCTCTCAGTAGTTTAAGATTCCGGGGTAAAAAATCAGGTGAAATTAGGATTACGAACTTTCCGTCGCAGAATAGGAAACAAAATAAGAGCTAGCTTTTATAAAAATAAGCAATACAAATAAAATAATCATCATCATCATCATCATGATCATCAGCCTACATACTAGTCCACTGCTGGACATAGGCCTCTCCAAGGACAGGCCTATGTCTATCCTATGTGTAACCTATAAAAAATAAATAAAACTTAGAAAAGAATTACACTACATGAACTTAAAGTGGGTATTTAGATTTTTTTGTTTAATGTACCTGTACTAAAGAAAGAAAGAATTATTATTGACACACACTACAAAATTATTACACGATATTTACAATAATATAATATAATAATAATATAATACTTAAAACATATTATTTGCCAACATTTTATTGTGTACAAAGAGGATATTTTCGTGTGTATGCCCTGAACAAATAGATATCCATTTTTCTTTACACCACGTACAGAAATCGTTCGCAGCGTAATGGCGCCTCATCTTCAGGAATAGAAGGCGTTGGATTGTTCGAAGCAAATATTTGTACATGTCAAGACATCCCTTATCGCAGCGGGCCCCAAATGTATCGCGCCACGCGAAACGCGATTTGCAATTTTACTATAGTGGCACCAAGCAGGACTACCTACTTTGGGATAGTCCTGTAACAATGGACTTAAAGTCTTATAGTAAGAGGCTGGGCAGAATATGCCATAAACAATAGCAGTCTCGTATACCAACATCTAATTTAACCTTGACAATAAATTAAATGTAATGAAAATACTTTACTCAGTGACACACATTAATACATTAAATAAAAAAAAATACGCAGAATAGGTAATTTCATATAGCAACTAGCAAAATGAGCCTCTCACTGATTAAATTTTTATTGTTGTTCGAACACTTTATAACAAAACAAAACGAAGATCCTGTGGTTATCCTGGCCTTTTATATTTATTTACTATCCGTATTCTAGACCTATAAAATCTTATATGAAGAGGCTAATGTACTATCTTAACCGGTTCACTGTCCCGTAGATCATATTATTTGGTACATAACAAACAATTGATTTGATCATGGCTATATTTTTTGGACATCACCTACCTTGATCTCAAAGTTGTTAATTTTTTTGTTACTAGAAACTTGGTCACCCTACTCAGGTAGTGGTGATGACGTCACGTCGGGTCTACCATCAACATGGCACGTGATGCTCTGTGATGATACGGGCCGGGATTTTCGGGGAACTTTCGGGATTTTGAAACATGCATTGTTCTGCTACCACAATTTTCATAGTTTTTGAAATGATAGAGAAAGATTTTCTTGCTCTTTGAACATAAACGAATAATATGAACACAGTCGAGTCCATAGGCACTTTTGTATCGTCAAAATAACTTCTGACAATTTATATAATAATAATGTTTTTTTTTATACATTTATTTGAGGCAACAAACAATATAAAGGTGTTAAATTACATAGTAGGCCCATATAAAAGATACCTTACAGACCTTTATACATAAAAATTATAAACAATTTTGTTAGTAAATAAAACTTATAACTATGTTAGTAGTTAAGCACCTCCATGCACTGGTCCGGTGGTGTTGGCGGGCAAAGTACCGCGGAAACGCCGGTACACCACGCCTTTCGACCAGAAGTCCTCTTTCATAAAGGTGTCATACAGCTTGGCTGTCGGGACTTGCACCACAAACGCCTTAAAATCAGTTTTGTCGCGACTCCAGAGGCATATATCCCATGACAAATTGACAATCATTATCTCAATAGAGCCATACTGTCTAATACTATCGAGATATTATTGAACCCTACTGTACATGAGCAATTTTAGGGAAACTCATGAAGAACAATACCACAACGTCTTCACCGACCAAGACTGTCAACCTCGCACACTCGCGCCGAAGGGCAGCGACAGCCAACGCAAGTTGTTGTAACTAACTAACTAGAATGGCGCAGCGACCCAAAGTGAGTCTTGGCCTCCGTTAATAGGAGTCGCCATCTGGATCTGTCCTGCGCCACCTGGTGCCAGTCGTCCGCGTTGAGCTCGCGCAAGTCCTTACAGACCTCTTCCTCCCAGCGGTACCTGGGTCGTCCAACCGGTCGTCGGCCACTAGGACGTCCCGTGTACGCTCGTTTTACAGAACGATCCTCCCCCATCCTCTCGAGGTGGTCGAGTCAGCGAAGTCTGTGGGCTTCATCTCCCGTCTTGATCTTCCAGCTCTAAACTTTTCTTCCTCCTCCATATTCCGTCCAGTGTGCGTACTGGCCCCAGAATCATCCTCCAGATCTTTCTTTCGGCCACCAAGACTTTGGTCTCTTCTTTAAGAGTTAGTGTCCAGGTCTCACAGCCGTACATTAGGATTGGGCGTATAACTGCTTTATAAATACGGATTTTTGTGTGTTTGCTGAGAAACCTGGACACCAACACCTTGTGTAAAGCTGCACTACAACGGAGGGAGTTTTGTATTCTTGTATCTATTTCCTCTTCCCTGGTGTTAGTGTCAGTTATAGTACAGCCCAGATATTTAAATCTGTCCACTCCTTTGTAAGTGGCAATCCCGACTTTAAGGTGAAGCGACACTGGTAATCACCTATAATGGCCTATAATAGTTATATATCTCAACTTCATTCTCTATCTCCGAATGTACACATCTGAGGGTATGCTTCGTCTCAAGAGGACATGTTATGGCGCGACAAATGACTATTGTCAGCAGAAACGAAATATTATAATGAAAAAATGGCTAATGGTCCGTCGTAAAATAACTCTTAGGCACATCGATCTATCACAGCGCGGCAGCGACAAGTGCACGAAGTAAGGAAATATATTGTATCTCATACTCGAAGACTTACCATGTCATACACTACTTGGCTTTTAATATCTCCAAACTCATAAATAATCATCTACAAAAACAGAAGTAAAAGTTCATCCTGTTCAAAAACAACGGCTCGGGAAATATATTTCACCTGAAAATTCATATTCCTCAAAGAAAATACATATAAATCAATCTTGGAGGATCCGAGCAACCTTTATGGAGTTTGATAAAGTGCTATCCCTTTGTTTTGCGGTAAACAACAGGTTTTCTTTGATGAGTGAGGGCCGAATATTTATTCATGGCTGTGCAAGGCCCGCACCGCGGCGGACCGACCGCTTCATTCAATTACCATAGCGATTTATGCTATCTGGGACTGGGAGCATATTTGTTCTTAGATACGTAACTTACTATTCAACTATGATATTAAAAGCCTATACATTTTTTATTGAGAGAGTCAGTGAAAATTAAAACGACGTCGATAAATAAATAATAATAGACGCATAAAGAGCCACTCTGATTTCAAAATTCAATTTTGACTTTATTAAATTCTTAATAAGAAGAAGATTCATTCTTTTCATCGTTGTTCCGCGTTTCTATGCAAATATTTTACAAAATACAATTCAGTTCAATTCCAAGCGAATTATCAACATTTCTTCGCAAATGACATCGGCGTACTCTTCACAGATGGCCAGTGTCCCGGTGACAGCCGAGATATTCCTGGGAATCGACGAGTGCGCCTTGTTAAAAGAAAAGGGCACATTTTAAGATTGATAAAGAGCCCTAAAAAGGCCCGGAAAGGGACCCCTGCCCCTTTCACTGATGGATAAGGACAATTTCCTTCGAGACGGGAATCTATTTTGAATGAAGCATTCCGCGAGACATATTTTTGATCTCGATTTGGGACAAATTAAAGTGCGCCCTGCGTTTGGCATCCGTTATTTCTAGTTATTTATATTTTTGCCTTATAGTAGTAAGTAGGAACAAATATGCACTCAACTAGATTACTACAGTAAGTACTACTATTTGTATATTGACTATCAGTTCGTTACATTATTGTTGGTTCATCTACCTACACCATCACAATCAATGTCATTTCCCCTCACAGACTCCTTTGAAATTAGTAATATTATAGGAAAACTAGACTAAGTAGTGCCTGTGGAGGAGACAAGCAGGCGGGTCACCTGATGGAGAGTAATCACCGCCACCCATAGACACCCGCGAATCCAGAGGAATCGCAGACGCGTTGTCGGTAACTATTCGCTTTTTAAAAATGTTCAAGCAATTATTAATAGCACCAATCGTCCATATCTGTAACTTAAGCTTCTATCCCGATATCCCTTCTACCGACTATGTCAAAGATAATAGAAAAGCTTGTCAATCGCTGACTAGTCAGCTACATGAACAAGATAAGCTTTCTGTCAGAAAACCAATATGGGTTTCGAGCTGGCAGGTCGAGCGAGGATGCTATACTTGAGCTGACTTTCTTTGTTACGGAATATCTGGACAAGGGCGAGAACTGTGTCGGAGTATTTCTGGTTCTTCGAAAGCTTTCGATACGGTCTCCATTCCGATATTAGTAGCAAGCCTTGAAAGTTCAGATATAAGTGGTGTGGTGCACTCTTGGTTCTCTGATTATCTAACGGGTCGATGACAAATTGTGAGAATTGATGGCCATCATAGCAAGAGTGCCCTTTGCACTTATGGTGTCCCACAGGGCAGGACTCTTGGCCCAACACTTTTTTTATTATATATAACAGTCTCTGTAAATTAAAAGTCCCTGGGGCAGACACCATCATGTTTGCCGACGACACTGTTATTTATTTCATGCTGATACGTGGAATAAGGTTGTGCAAGAAGCAGAAGTAGGTTAATGTCAAATCACGGTTTAGTTAGAAAAAAATCTTCTCTCTATTAATTCCCAAAAAATGAAGTTCCAAAGCCAAAAGCCCAGAATGCAATTTAGCTCTTACTTTACATACATTTTTATGAAATAGGAATGTCCAGTCAAATTGTGGCAGTCCAACTCTCTCCCGCGTTCCTGCACTCTATCTATCTATCTAGATTTTTTTTTTATTTATTTATTAATTAACTTATCACAATATTACAAATTATTAGTGCAACAGAAACCAGAAAGGTTTATTCGTACACTAAGATCGTCTTTACACATTTCGTACGCAAAAACTTAATTGGTAGGTAGGTCACCGTGGACGATAATCTCTAATGGAGGCAACACCTTAATTTGTTGTCAGCTAAAGCTCGTATACTCATATTTGCATTTAAACAGCTACGTATTGCAGTAGATCACAATCTTCTTATCTCAACATACAAAGCCCTTTGTCAATGCATACTTACGTACTCCGTGTCTGGGGAAATGCTGCAAAGACGCACATGATTCAGCTAGAAAGTGCTGAAAGAGCCGTACTGAAAGTCGCGTTAGGTCGTCCCTACCAGTTCTCAACAGAGCAGCTGTATCAGCAGGCTAGAGTTCTCCCAGTAAGCAAGCTTTCAGTCTGCTTACATTATACAGGTTTCATTGTATAATAGTCCCACATACAACATTAGCAAGAAGAAGGGTCCCTAGATATCAAACTCACCACAGGCCGCTCGACGCTAATGAAACGACATTTTATACACGTTGCTCCGCGACTTTACAACAAAGTTCTGTTAACAAACAAAAGCATAACACCATACAATAAAACAAAATTAAGGATATAATAGTAAAATGGTTGGAACAATTTAAATACGACATATATATATATATTTAAGTGTGCATACATATATTTAAGTATACATACAACTTAGTTATAATTTCTTTATTATATATATGTTATAAAAAAAATACAAAACTGTCCATTGTACTAGCACTAAATTCACACTATAGGTATGTCAATAAGTATTTTATCTACACTAATGTTGTAACATTCTACTTATGTTTCCAATACCTGACTTATAATTACTACTGTTATAGCGCAGACAACAAAACACTCAATTTAAGCAATTTCACATGATGGTATAATATCCACATCGATATCGTAAAATCTCATTATAACATCAATAAAACGCGACCAATTAACCTGGCGAGCCTTATGTCAAAATCCTCATACAAGTTGTATAAAATTTTGATATTAGGCTGGCTTTTGAAAACAGTTGGGTTATACGTGAAAACTTCGTCGAAACTACTAAACTTACATACACAAAACTCTTTGGTAAGATCTTGTGCCAATTGAATAAAAAAAGAACAGCGCGCGCTCGCTCCTGATTGGCCCTGCGCGCGCAGCTGCGCTCTCATTGGTTATTGGATGGTGGATGGATTGGTTTGGTTGGTAATTAACATTAACTTTCAAAATTGTACCATCCAAAATTTGAACAATTATTATAAATAAACTATTGTCAGCTTTTACTCTTGTTGTTTGACTAATTGCATTAGTGAAGATAAAGTAGTGTATGCAACTGCATATAACACGGGTATTAAAACACTCGTTACTATTATGAAACTCGCTGCGCTCGTTTCATAAACTCACACTCGTGTTTTAATACCCTTCATTATATGACAGTTGCATAAACTACTATTAAGGAGGAGCCTGTATCTCATAATACGGGGTGAAACCTTATAAGAGATCAGTTCACACAGGTACTGTATAGAGTATTTAATAAAGAATATTTTATTTAATTTAAACATCAATTATAATTTTGATATGTAAGTTTTCCGTTATCCATTTGTCTTGTCCTTAAAGTTTCAACTTTTGGTAGCTTTCCGCTAATGCCTTCTCCAAATTAAAGTGGTTGTGGTTCTCGATTATTATATTCTCAGTGGAGCTTTACAATTAGGAAACGAAACAGAATAAAGATGTTAAATTATTTGCATCCCCATTATACTTCGTAACCGAGTTACGTTACAATTCCAACTCGCTCATACCGCTCTGGCCTAAAATACAAATTACAAGCACAAACTTAATGCATTTTAAGGAAGGGCTCTGTCGTAATTAGAGGTCAGACCGCTACAGCCATATTAAACGGAATGCCATTCATGAATAGAAATATGAGAGGGCGGCAACATCTCCCCGGGGCGCGCTGTAATTACGCACGCCGCCATTTTGTGAATAACTTACACAAAGCAAATGGCGGTGGTGATACCTCGCGTAAGGCCGTGGATTACATATTTTCGCCATTGACAACACAATTGGATGCCTTCTTTTTGCAGGATACTGTAATTTTTTAAATAAGGTAAATACATATTTTACCTCTGCTGCGACTGTTAAGGCACTTTAAATTAAATATATAATTTAAAGTCGCCATCATTTAGTAGTTATGCTATCCAAGCTTGGTCGAATGTTAGATCTAACTGTAAGCCAGGGTACGCTGAAACAGGACCAGAGCAGCTAAACCTAGTTTACGTACTAGCATCAAGAGATACCTACCTTACCCTCTCACCATCGTACGTCATAAATTCTGGAATAGAGTCTGTCAATCACCATTACGAGCTTGCGTGGTGCAGATGGGTGTAACGTATAATTCACTTTTGGTAACGATGTCAGGATTTTTCTCAGATAACCATTTTCCAATATATCACCAAAACGCGATCACACGTCGCTCGTAAAATATAAAAACGCCGGGATCGCACTCATCTCTGGATTTGCATGATTATGCGCATACATGAACACCAATAAAACGAATTATAATATAATGGAGCCTAAAGCGTTGGCAGGCAGATATTACACTTTCCACATGAGTACTTTGGACATCACGCCGGGACTTTACACTTGAGGGCTCATTACCATCAGTCGCTTGATGTCTTTTGCTAAACCTCAGCCTGGTCGCGTAGACAGTGATAGCATATGGAGGGAAGAGGTAAATAATAATCCATGGTGGTGTGATGGCTGACTTTGGATATAATTTTTTACTTTATTGCTTTTCCATAATGTGAAAATTGCATTATCACGCCGATATATGTGCCCAAAGAATGTATATACGAGCTTTGACAATGGAGGAAAGACGTCGCTTGATGCCGAGTTCTTGGAGTGTGGAGACGTTTGTGCGAAACTCAGTCCTAATACACCAAGCATCCTTCTCCAACACCACATTTCTAGGGCGTCTCGCAATGTCTGTGCCGGCGCGGGGCGTAGAGAAATATGGGGAGCGCAAGTGTTCTGTCTGACTAGCAGGGTTTTTGTGGACTTGGCGATATTGCGATTTTTATATATTTTTTTAAGTTTGTCCAAGCTTTCATGTTGGTTATAAAATTTAAAAAATAGTAAAATACAATCACTTACCTTTAAATTTGACGACGTAGTACTACAACAACCCTACCTCTTATGATTTCGGACTTCCGCACACCGATATCTATTCAAATCGCTCACCTGTATAGCTTCCAAACCAATGACGTAACATTGCTATTCAATACAGACCTCGATGACTAACGCTTAAACCACACGATTTAAAAAAAAAACAATCCAGAATATATTGGTAAAGACATTAACCCTGGTTATCGATCGTCGCCGCACCCTTTGTTTCAACAAGTTCACTGACAATAGCACAAACAAGTACCTACACTCCCAATCACCCACACCGCGGCAGCCCTTTGTCACGAAGATGAATCGTCTGTCCATCTGTTTGTCCACACTGGGCTGGTTTGTCCACCCTTTTAACAGCACCCTCTCGTGGCGCGAACAAGATGGATTATTTTTGGAGCCACTTGATAATGATAAACCTGTAGGTAAAATGTGTTGCCTAACCTCGCTTATCACTGAAACGTTTTGTTACCAGCAGTAAGAATGGTTATATGAGGTTTGTATGAAAACGTGATGCTAGTACAGTTCGTATAGCGCAGTTTTAAAAGTTGTTGGCTGCCTATTGCATGAATCGTAATGAATCTTGAAGCCTTAGTCACGGAATAATCTTAGTGCCCGAACAATCTCGTAGGCCTTATTACCTCAATAAAAATTAACATGTCTTTCCTAAACTTTTACTCAAGTTTTAGGCTCGAAAGAGTAGTTTCTAGACGATTTTTGTAAAATAGTCTAGAAGCTACAAAGCGGTAAATCGTATTAGTAGATTAAATTTTGCTGCACTACAATCATTCAAACTAAATACATTGATTAATTTTTATTTAAAGACATTCATTAAAATAAAATAAAAATTTACGTAACACCGATAAGTTATCATGTAAATACCTGATCAACAATTATAGCAATGTTACTCATTAGTAACTATAATACAAAACATTTACAAGGCGCTACCTGCTCCAAACGAATCGTTAACATTGAACCGCCACATAATAAGTAAGCATATTGAGTAATGGCACCCGTATTTGGCAGGAACCAGTCATCGACATTTTTATCCATTTATAATTAAAAATAGGGATCGACTACAGACTTTAGTCTTTCGTTACAAATAAGTACAGACCAACAGCTTCATATTTATGTCATCCCGTAAAAAAAAGTAGGTGTTATTTTTTGGCGACGAGAAATGTCGAAAACTGGCCTCATAGTGTCGGTCACTGGTGCCAACCCCACTGCAGTAAACACTGTACGTAATTAAATACAACTTCGGACAGTCCTGATTTCTGCGCAACTTTATCTGCGAGAGACAATGGGGCATGACAATCGTCATAATTAAACTTGTTTCAAACTGCCATTATTACAGAAAAGGTCGAAAACACATTTCCAACCTTTCAATTTTATTCCATTTGAAAGCAAGCGATTAGCGTTTCATCAATGGACCCCTTTCTCTCTTTTATGTCGAAAAGCAAAAGCTAACAACTAATTGATTTTTATTTAAATAACCGAAATTGGAGCAAGGCAGCGCCGGAGCATTTTCTCCCTCAATCATTTTCTTTTCACCGTCTCGCCGGGTGGTGTGACTATTTTCTCTGACGATATCTCGAACTGTGTGTCCAGCCTGCAAAGAAAACACAGATATAATAACATCATCTCAGTAGCAGCCTATACCAGTCCACTGTTGGACATAGGCTTCTTCAAGTGCAAGATATTATATAGCTTCATTATATTAATGACTATGAAAAGGTTTCTAATCAACAACCCGCTTTTGGCGAGCTTGGCGATTAAGCCAAAACTCATAAATTGTAGCTTGTAGCGATGACTTGATTTTAATGATGGAGATATTTGCAGAACAGTGTACAGTCATAAGCATTAACAGGTAAGCAATGTAACTCTTATTACAATGGAATAAGAGTTAAAACTAATCAAAAGTGTATACATGTTACTGTTCGCACTGTATAAGGTTATATACTACACTTATTTACTGTGAAAGGGTTATTTAATTATTTAATGAATACAACGATATCATCTCAGTCTTAATAAAGTAGGTCTAACCAACTCTGTGGTTGGCTTGTTCCCAAAGGTCCACGACTCTATTGTTTTCAAAAAAATTAAGTTTTCAAGTGGTTAAGACCACCGGTTTAGACCCAGAAGTCCCGGGTTCGATTCCCGGCATACACATCTTTGTGTACTCGGTTTGGTTGGTGGTAGGACTTGTTTATCCGCCTGGCTAGCTACCACCATCTTATCTAAAATATGTCGCCATAACATCAATGTTTGTAGCATTGTTGTGTTCCGGTAGCTAGAGATAAGATAGCCAGTGCCTCACTGGTTGAGGATCCCGGGTGAAGTGCGCTTCCACCAAATAGCCTTATCATCACTTAACATCAGGTTAGATCAAGGCACTCTGCTTACCCGTAAAATATAAAAAAGGTAGGTAGTATATAGAAAATAGAGGAGCTCGATGGCACAGTGGTTAACGCGCTCGGTCTGCGATTGCTGAAGTTAAGCAACTTCGCATTAGCCGGTCATTGGATGGGTGATCAAAAATATTTAATCTCGAGCTCCTCCGTGCTTCGGAAGGCACGTAAAGCCGTTGGTGCCGGCTGTATTAACAGTCTTTAACAACCACCGCACCGCACTGGGCCCGCGTGGTGTTATGGCTCATTCTCCCTATCCATCCATAGGGAAGGCTCGTGCCCCAGGAGTGGGGACATAAAATTAGCTCGTGATGATGATATAGAAAAGTATTTAAAGAAGGTGGGTTTTATGTAGTTTTTTTTTTACTAAAAATACACATAGATGCCAAACTTAAAATAAGAAATAAAAATAAATTCCATTTTAAATTACGTTTACTAAATAGTGTTCTATGATATGGAAAGAATCCGAAGAGGGAAAAGCTTCATTTATAATCCAACATTATAAAGATTTGGTGTATGTATGGTAACCAGCATAGAACAACAGGCTGGAGCCAAAAGTCAGTCGGTGACCACACAGGGGCCTTGAAACAGTTTAGAATTGCTAAACAGCTGTTAACATGCATGTTTTACATTGATGGCGTGGCCTTTACAATGTACGATCGGATGAGTATCGAAAATATATACATCTACCCTCAAACCGCAGCGTCAGCGTGGTGGGTTACCGCCCGATGTCTAACTAAAATATATTTTTTTATATATAATTTAATAATAAATTTTATTCAGAACTTTTACAGGGTACAGTACAATGAGTGTACGATAACAGCCACAATGGTTTCTCAACTGTGTCGCAGCTGTTAGCGCCCTCTCTAAAAATTTTAGAGGCATCAGAGCGTTCCGAATGTAACAAAGATTAAATTAAATTTTAAACATTTTTACAAAATCAGTAAAAGTTAGATACCTAAGTGTGTAAGTATGTTTGTGTGAGTGTGTGTGTGTGTGTGGTGAGAATGTTTGTGTGTGTGCGGTGAGAATGTTTGTGTGTGCAATAATGCACTATTAACATTCATAACATATCAATACACCATGCTTTTTTATTCGTCTTAGACTCGCAGGGGGGTTGATCAGACCATGACACTGAACCACTTTTCCCAAGAAACACGGATAAAAAACTAGTTTTTTTTAACTTTTTCATACGAACCTTGCTCGTTTTGTATAGAAATATATAAAAAAAACGTTTTGCGAGGCTAAGCGGAATAAAAAAAACGATGTATATTAATCATCATCATCAGCTCATTTTATGTCCCCACTGCTGAGGCACGAGCCTTCCCTATGGATGTATAGGGAGAACAGGTCACAAACCACCACGCGGGCCCAGTGCGGATTGGTGGTTGTTAACGACTGCTAATGCAGGCGGGACCAACGGCTTTACGTGCCTTCCGAAGCATGGAGGAGCTCGAGATGATAAATTTTTGGTTATTCGATGACCGGCCTTTGCCAAAGTTGCTTAACTCTGCACTGCACTCGCAGACCGCCATCGAGTTCCTCATAAATATATTAATACGTATAGAGAAAACTTCGCGCCCATTTTTAAACACACAGCATGCACGGAGGAGTGTAAGATTTGGCATATATGTTTACGTTGAGGAGAACTCCTCCCGAAAGATAAAATGTATGAGTAATATGTGTACATTACAAGAAAGAAATTGCTTTTTAGCGATAAGGCCGCCATTTGTAAGTTGAAACCTTCTTTATAAACCATATTTTAAAAAAAGTCTGTAGTAAGTAACAGTAGTATTATACGCCCTGTGTAAAGGTCGTGAATAGACCCCATGGCTCGCATAATGGTGCAGTGACCCGCAATTCTGAAGGTGACATGCAGATGGAGTAGTCAGTAGATGCCTTCAAATCGATTATGCGCATGTATCGAGCCACATCTACGGCGAACCGTATTAGAAATATGTTATCTATTAGCGCCGGCTACCGACTTTGAAAGTTTAAAATGTAAAGAATGGGAGACAAACAATTTGTATTATAAAAGTAGATAAGGTAGGTACGTCATATGCATACAAAACAACTGCAAAAAATGCTTCGTTTTCGTTCTAATTTCGAACGCAGCGGCAGCACAGATACACATTTTCAATTTCAACATGATTGTAAGTATAACTACATGGACAAACCTCTATTATTTTTTTCGAATCCAATAAGTTATATTGAGCAGTATAACAAATAAGACTTTTTTCGTCTATTCTATTATATTGTCTAACTAATTGTATAACTAGATGGACTAACCCATTTCAACTTATTATTTTTACAAGATAAAATTTTACTAGAAAAAAAAATTTTTTTTTCATTACTTACCTACATTGTCAAAATATGAAAAAGGGGTAAGTTTATAAAAGCAATAAGAACGAAAAAGACATTACGTATAGTGTTTGCTAGTTGGCATTTTTCTAAATCTAAATATGGGATTTGTTACCGGAATTGTCAACTGACTCAGTTGTCTGTCTCCTTCTTCAAAAGCGACTGAGACCAAACAAAAGGAACGGCTGCCTTCTTTTTTCGGAGCGTTTACAGGGCGCCAGTAACCTATTTTATCTACACTAATGTTGTAACATTCTACTTATGTTTCCAATACTTGACATATAATTACTACTGTTATAGCACAGACAACAAAACACTCAATTTAAGCAATTTCACATGATGGTATAATATCCACATCGATATCGTAAAATCTCATTATAACATCAATAAAACGCGACCAATTAACCTGGCGAGCCTTATGTCAAAATCCTCATACAAGTTGTATAAAATTTTGATATTAGGCTGGCTTTTGAAAACAGTTGGGTTATACGTGAAAACTTCGTCGAAACTACTTAACTTACATACACAAAACTCTTTGGTAAGATCTTGTGCCAATTGAATAAAAAAAGAACAGCGCGCGCTCGCTCCTGATTGGCCCTGCGCGCGCAGCTGCGCTCTCATTGGTTATTGGATGGTGGATGGATTGGTTTGGTTGGTAATTAACATTAACTTTTAAAATTGTGCCATTCAAAATTTGAACAATAAATTATTATAAATAAACTATTGTCAGCTTTCACTCTTGTTGTTTGACTAATTGCATTAGTGAAGATAAAGTAGTGTATGCAACTGCATATAACACGGGTATTAAAACACTCGTTACTATTATGAAACTCGCTGCGCTCGTTTCATAAACTCACACTCGTGTTTTAATACCCTTCATTATATGACAGTTGCATAAACTACTATTATATCATCGGAAACAAAGTAGGTACAGTTTCCTCATAGTCTTACACCATCATACTTATTTATATTATACTAATTAGTTATCAGAATTTTTAGAGTTTACAAAAAAGAAAAAGGAATAAAAAGGGCGTTCAAATAGAAAATAGAGTTCAAAATTCAGCGTCAAAACCAGCCTAACACTACCATAGTAACTCGATCACTCGCATTACACATAAAGCGCAACATTATACCTATTAAAAAGCATAAGAAGATAATATATTATTATACTAACTTAGGACCCATTTAGATCTCACTTCTGTCGTTGAAGTCAACAACCAAGGCATATATCAGAATGATAATGAACTTTGATGGGATATCATTACTTTTTGTACAGATATATTATTCATAATAAAATTATCGCACCGCTCCACGGCCGCGGCACCGTGCCGTGCGCCGTGGTCCGTGGTATTATTTAATTATTTATAAGCATTGATCTTATATTATTGATGTGCGCTAATTATTGAAATAATAATTAATACTAAATCCCAGTTAATAATAACGTAATAAATACGAAAGTCGTCTTTAGGTACTCTTAAAACTGATAAAAGTTTGGATTAAAAAAATTAAGGGTGGTATTCCACTCGTTGTATATTCACGTGAAGACCTTAAAATCCACATAAAGACCGGCTGTATACAATTTTGATATCTGATTCTTACATTACAACAGGCATCTATAAATAAGTGTTCCTAATAGGATCAATTAATTGAAAAATATAATAAATTGTTAAAGATTTACTAGTTTCTGATTTATTCCTTTGTAATCGCCCAACTACCTATCTGGATGCCAAATTTGAACTTTTTAGGTCATCTGGAACTGGGTTAGAGTTTTGATCTATCTATAGATCAGTGATAAAAATGACGATTTTTGGACGTTAATATTTAAATATCCGTTTGAGGTGTGTTATGAAATTTGGCAAATTTGACATGTTTGTGTGAAATAGATTTTGAGTTATGAGGTGGTCAAAAGTGGCTCCAAATGGTTCGTGTAATATTACACAGGGTACTAGCCAGTTCTCTTAGCTTAAACTTGGCTTGACACGCTACCGCGTGTCTTAAATAGCCATCAGTAAGCTCACTCTTAAAAAACCAAGTTGACATACATACAACACTGTTGTCATTACACGCCATCACATTAGATGTTATTACTCAAAACATAAAAGGAAAAAGCCGAGAACTGTCACCACATTAATAACTACCAACACGCATACAAACAGGACATCGCCCCACGATGCTGATGCATATTGAACCTTATAGCTTTGCAATAAGAGTGCTCGACATATTGAAACTTTTTGCAAGAGAAAATGTGTTAGTTAGAATTAAGATAAATGCTTTGTGTTTTACGCATAGTGTAGTCAGAGGCAGAAAAACATGCTGTCAAATAATAAATAAGATAGAAGAGAGAACGGGTATCAATGAGATAGTTTGCCATAAATAGCTACCATGGTCCTTACTGTTTAAACATTCGATGACGTTTTAAAAATAGAGCGACTTAAATCTGGCTGCAGCAAAAATCTTTTAAAAAACAATACTTTAAAGCTAAAAGTTACTACATAGACCAAATAGCAAATAAAATTTGGGGCTATTTTACTATTAATACAACTTAAAGCTTACTGGAATAGAAAAAAATTATTGCAGAGTTCTTTCTGTACCTAAATTCTCACCATTCTAATGGATTTAGTGCGTTTTCACCTTTGCTTTAAATCTAAGCTTTAGCATCCAAGTCTTTCACGAAATTGCTCAATCTCCTTTGAACCTGGGCTAAACAGTTTGAATGTTAAAAAACGTCCTCACTCAGCTATTCTCTTTTTCAAAATCACCTCCGACAATGCCATACCGTCTGTCTGTCAAGTACTATTTACGGGAATGGTGCAAACGCGTGTTTTATTGGATTAACCATCCATTGGCCTGGTTCAGCGAGTAAACTAGGTGACAAACAACAGGACAGCAATTGGCCAATTAAATGCCAGTAGGAATTTTATTAATGCCCCTCGTAGTGTAGTTTAATAAATTGGATTGGGTAATGGCGTTTCACTGTTTACTGATCTATGTATAAAGCGGGAAACGGGTAGCTGCGAGCCGAAGACTCACGTCGACGGAAAAAATATGATGTCGGTCCATTTTGTTATCGCCCAGCTACAACCAATGGCAAGAGGGTATATTGAGCTGAGGATTATTTGACAAGCCGGTTTGAACGAAACATAAGAAAGTAGAAAGTATCTCTTTTAGACAACCGTTGGAAAGACAAGATATTTGGGGCTGTATAGGGAACTCGGGGAGAAAATGTGTCGTTTGTTAATACAGTAGTAAAAAATCAATTCCACTCTTGGGACATTCGGGATTAGATATCTGTATTCCACAATATACCTTATACATTCAGCAGACATAAATCACAGATTAAGATTCAGATATCAAGTTCACAACCAACACATAAATACGAAACAGATGTTTTCATTAATTAATCTGTTTTATATTCATTGTATAATCCTCCCCTTTGTATAATGGCTGTCGGATTATACAGGTCATGCAGAGATTCGAACCGGTGACCGCGGCGGGACAGGCCGATCACCCGTGGCATTGACTCCTTGGCTTTCTGGAATCGAATCCATATTACTATGCGGCAACGAGGAAAACCTCTGAACACGAGGTGTTTTTTAAATTCAAGATTCCCAGAAAAAGATTAATATTTCATGATCAACTTAGTCAGTTGAGAATTTACTTTATTGATTTATTATTTATTTTTTTACTTTATTTATTTATTTAGGAGTTAGAGCACCTTCTAACCCGTAGAAATTGTACCCACAATCTATTGAATCAATAAGCTTATCTCTAAATTTCTTATGACTACATACAACATAGCTTCTTCGCAATGTATAAAGTAGTAGTTATATTGCTAGTTTGCTTTTGGGTAACTTATGGTTGCCGGGGTACAACCGCTACCTATTATGGCTTGGAGGTTACCTAAAACTTGGGGGGTGTCGATAAGAACGGGCATATAGTAGAAGCGTATTATATGGTTGGAATTGTTCAACACAAAATCTTGTTCCAAACAATATTACGCAATTCAACAATGAACGCTAGTAGTGTCACACTTTGATGTAATTAAAGAAATTAATAGACAAACTCAACTCTTTTAAGTTACTATGTATTTCTTTAATTGAAATGGTAGCTTCTTTCGATATTGTCCAAGAATGAAGATAATCTTACATATTTTCTATTTTAAAATAAATAAACTTTCCGCAACTCCTTTCAATGTACAAAAATAACATGTGTTGTTGATTCCTTAGAGCCCTCGCGCAAGGAAAGGAAATTGCGATTCTCTTCACTGAGATTTCTAACCTTTGGCATTTAACTTCAAGTAATCACTTTTACTTAAGTAATGACTTTAACTTCTTTACAGATAGGAGCATTAGCAATATCGACGGACGCAATACTTAAGTTAAACCACAAATGGGATCAATCCAATTTGCACAATCAAGATGTCCGAGACTTCCTTGCCACCTCGAGCGCCAGGATCTTGTCAACAAAGGTCCCTTCACACGCTTTCACGAAACCCAAGATACGCTTTGATATAAAGCCAGCTTCAAACGTGCGTTCTGGCTTATTTGTCACACCAAAGCTAGATTCTACACGTATCTTTAACACTCCAAACATGCCATTTTCATCCTTATTTAGTATACGCTACGGAATTTGGAAATGCGGAGTGATATCGCCGGTTGTTTAGAAATTAGGGCAGAGTATGAATGGGCGTCTTTGTGCGATTCCCCTTTGATTAAATCGCATTTGTTGTCGATGCGAGGACACAAGTGCTGATTGAGTCGGCAGTAATTTAATAGACTTCCTAGCCACACACAATACAGCATGACGCCGCGCCGCCTTTGTGACTAATAATGCATCGTTAATTGATTGTTTGCGTGTTTCATGTGTGTTCAGTGGTAGATCGGAATATTATATTAGTAAATACTGTCAATCATTTAGATTTGTATTTAAAAAATCTACCTCAAAAATACAACATAATTCTTAAATTTTAATGAAACAATCGGGGATCCCATATGCTTGTCATAAACAGTCCAGATTTTAGTATATTATTATATAAGAGCCGTTCGTCGTCGTCTTGTTTTTAATTTCTTACAATATTATTTAGTTCGTTTTTCATACCAGGAAGCTAAAGTCCTTGTTTTCACCATTAATCAGCAAACTAAGAAAATGGCGTTTTATTATACAAGTCACTGAATAATCATAGTGATGAAAGCAAGTTTGTTTGCGAACGGCTAAATATTATAAGCTAGTGTATATTTTTGAGATTTTATTATCAACTTTTACACAACGATCATCCATATAATCAGGCTTTTTATTATTATTTTCAGAGTGCAACATAAGTTCTGTAAGTAGGTACGTAAGTATAGATTAAGTGAACGCAAACTAGAATAGAAAAGCCCAAAATATAAAAAAGTAGAGAACGAACTCTCAGTTACAACTTGGTATAAAAGTTGCATATAAGTATATTCACACTACATTTAGAAGCCAGTCTGTTTGATAGCTGGTTATTTTTGTCACAAGCTACCCCTAGTGATTAATGCTACAAGCTACAAGCCTGCGTTCCAAATAATGAAGATTGAAACCACCATTTGCCATTTCGGCTACTAAGCCCTGATAACGGCGGCGAGCACACAGCCGGTCTATTTTTAAAGCAAGTCCCTTTCAATCAGTTTTCAATATCAGTGAAATCTCCGTCTCTGATCAAACATCGTTTGCTTACGTTACATCGATTCTCTCATCTCGACTACCTAGTAAGGGTCTCCAAATATTTGCCGTACCGTGCCGTTCTGGGCATAATTTGCAAGGGGAGGTCTTCAGCATAAATATTGTCTTAGCAAATATATGCACGCGCGCGATATGTTCATATGCCTCGGTAATGAGGTTGTTCATTACTCCGAGTCAGGATCGGATCGGTGATGAGTTTATCTTAAATTTGCAATTTGGAAGCCATTTGTTTAGGGCGCCGCCGTATAATTTTTCGAGATAGGGATAGAACAGGTCGTGTCTTTTTAATATTTTCAAAGGCTATGTTTAGTTGAAGCAATATAAAAACCTTAATTTGATGACTTTTAAAACAAAAGCTTTAAGAAACTATAACAATATTCAACATGTCTTATGTCAGTGATAAATTATTTATGCTCAAACAAAATTCCTGTTTCGATGGTCACATTAAAATTCATCGATTATTTCTGAATCATGAATCCAGATACCGGGAGGAAAGTTTTTCAAAATGCTACCTCATGTGAACTGCACATAGTGAGCCGCCGGTCGCGAGGACGTCGACCCCCGCGCATCTGGGTACTCACCCCGGGCCGCGACTAGGGCTGCCACACAACTACAATCTTTCCGTAATTAAAAATAATCTATATATTAATACGTGAAGCAAAATCTTTGGATCACTTTTTAAGCAAATTGCGCGCATGGAGGAGTGTGAGATTTGGTATAGTTAATGTTTATATGGAGTAGATCTCACAAACATTAAAATGTATGTAAAAATAAAAATAAAAATAAAATAAAATAAAATAAAATAAAATAAAATAAAATAAAATAAAATCCTTTTATTTCAGACAAAGTCCATATAGTGTTAGTAACAATTAACCTTATAAACTATGTTAGTACATTAAATTGGTAGGTATTATAATTAATTTTTGTGTCTTTGGCGAGCTGGACGCGGGTCCAGTGCTGCATAATAATGACACTGTCCACGTCCAGTCTCGCCGCCACAGTTTTTAGAAGGCTGTTGGCGCTGCCCCGGACTCGTTGCATCAGTGATGCAATGCGCTTTCTAATGATAGCCGAAAGGCTATCGACTTCAGCTGCTTCATATTGTCTTAAAAATTACATTAAATAAAATTATTTTATACATTTTTAATTTTTTTTTAAATGGAAGAGGAGCTGCCGAAGTCTATCAATGCCAATCCAAACTCATAATCCAACTTTTTATATTTTTTATTGCTTTGGATACAATCCCTGCAGCCAAAATAAAATATTGTTTCATAAATGGAATCGGAGGAAACGAAGTTTAAGGGTTATTGACAAACACTATTAAAATGTTTTATTTTTAATTTTCATAATGAAATCGGAGGTGCTGTTTATGAATAGTTATGACATCTATATTTTGAGGTCCAAGAAGGCGGGGGACTTTAATATTTTTATTTGCTCTATACTCAGAACAATATAGCTTTAGTTATTATTCTAGGGTCTATTCATCTTTGAAAACTTTAAAAAATTCAATTTAGTATCGGTTTTTTGTGGCTGCCGATTATGAGTATGACATTTATTTCGAGATCCAAGATGGCGAACGTGATTTTTTTAATAAAGTCATTAGGGGTATTGTTTTTGAACTTTTGTGGGTCCGGTTAAAAAAATGACATCTGTTTCGAAATCCAAGATGGCGGACGTGATTTAAAAAAGTAATTAGGGTCTCGTTTTTATGGTTTTCGTAAGTGTCAATTTTATTATGAATCATCAGTTTCGAGATCCAAGATGGTAGACGACGTGATCTTTTTTTTGAATTCAAAATGGTTTTCGTTTTTAAGGTTTTCGTTAATGCCAATTATGAATGTGACATCTCTTTCGAGATCTAAGATGGCGGCCGTGTTTTTTTTTTTCAGAAGTCAATATGGGTTGGTATTAAGGATTTTGTGGGTGACGATTATGAATATGACACATGTTTTGAGATTCATAATGATGGACGTGATTTTTAAATAGAATCAATATGGGTATTGGCATTTCGCAAGACTTCGAAGGCACTTCTTTTTTTCGCTGTGGTCATGGTCATACAACCCTTGTAGTCAAAAAATTTAACAGTTTTTTTACGTCTTTTTAACATTGAAATGCTGGTGTGACACATTGACAGATGAAATTTATGTAAGTATAATGTTATGTGTTACAGAAAAAACTTCAAAGGATATTAAAAAATGCGGATGATTTGAATTGTCAATGTCTAACACTTTTTTTTAATTTGTCATAGCCATTGGTACCTACAAACCCTTAACCCGAAATGGTAAACATCTTTTTATAAAAATTTCGACTCAAATTCAAATTCAAATTCAAAATCATTTTATTCAGTTTAGGCTACAAAGCTCTTATGAATGTCACTATGCCATACTGGGCGACCGACCACTAGTAATAATAAAATCGTTTATTGGTGTAAAAAACAAGTGTCCCCCAAACTGCATAACCGTTAAGTACTTGCTGAACAACTGAATAAAATCGTGTACCTACAACACATGTGCCTGCGCACTAGACCACCACAAGCCAAAGTCAGTATAATTCTGTTCATTATCATTTACAATTTTTATAGAACATTAAAAGTGTGCCCCAGTTTCCCCAGTCCTTAAATTAATTAGATATTTAAACGATTTGTTATTTTACGTTTTTGCTTATGTACTACGCTTTCACTATTAGTATACATAATACGAGTATACAGTATGTAACATTACAATGTTACAATGTTACAACAGACACCCTAAAAGTAAAATAGAAACTTTGTAAAACTATATGCTTTATGATATTTATGAATGATCTGATGATCATTATGATGAAAGCATGATGATTCATCAACGGACATTATTCCACTGCTGGACCTACGAACTAAGGCTGCATGGTTTAAGAAAACATTAACAACTTTCACTATAGCATGATCACTGGCAGTTGGCATAACCTTTCCGACAAATAATGAAAATCTATATAAATAAAAATCAATTATTACTGTTCGTTCATCATCATCATCATCATCAGCTCATTTATGTCCCCACTGCTGGGGTATGAGCCTTCCATATGGATGGATAGGGAGAACGGGCCATAAACCACAACGCGGGCCCAGTGCGGATTGGTGGTTGTTAACGACTGCTAATGCAGCCGGGACCAACGGCTTAACGTGCCTTCCGAAGCACGGAGGAGCTCGAGATGATACATTTTTGGTCACCCATCCAATGACCAGCCTTTGCGAAAGTTGCTTAACCTCAGCACTCGCAGACCGGGCGCGTTAACCACTGCGCCATCGAGCTCCTCATGTTGCTCGCTATTCGTTAGTCTCGCTAAAACTCAAAAACGGCTTGACCGATTGGAATAATTTTGTTTTGTTTGGTCTAATACAAGGATGGTTTAGAAACATGTTTATTAAAACTTAAACTGGACGTCTGTCGGGTCAGCTAGTCTAAAATAATTAATGGAATCAGGCGTTACTTTGCGGACATCCATGCATGCATGCATGCACTGCCCTCCCGCCCGTAAAAATATGCACATGCAGAAGAATCAATGAATGCAAGCAGATGCAGAAGATTCTTATATTGATTTAGCAGAAAATCTAAAATAAATTATAGTCAGCCGTCAACCCTAAAATAAATTCACGAGTGTCCAAGGCATTAATAAAACACGGGGGCATAATACAATACAACGTATTGATAAAATACGAGTTTTTTCCTCTGTCCCCACATCAATTTCTACTTTTCATGTGATTTAAATAGGACCATGCTCTTTTAGACAAAGCCAGGGGCGACGCACTCGCGACTTATGCGAAGGGTCACCAAATTATGATGATAGGGAATGATTCCGAGCGCGGAGACATGTTTTATTCTACTATGGCGGAGACATGACGCACTCATACCTACGTATTGTATTACTTACGTTTAAACTAGCAAGCCGCTCGTGCCTCCGTCCGCTTGAACGAATACACCCATTTTTTTTGCCTTTTTTGTGTTTGCACATTTGTGTTTTTGTAATTAGTTTCGCAACAAAATTTGCGTTAAAATTATATAAACAAAACAAAAACATTTTATAAATAGCTTGCCTACTTCTTAACTGATCTTTAGACTTTGTAAAAATATTATGATCGGATGTTAACGACGGTAGTTGTTGACATTGAATGGGCGCCTTTGGCTTTCAAAGTAAAAAGTAAATAGTGTGAATAATTTCGGCGGGCTGGTTAGAACCACGATAGCTCAATTGGGAAAGCACCTGACCCGGTATGTCAGAAGGGTGCAGGTTCAAATCCTGCTCTTGGAATTTTTTTCAACATTTGTGTTTTTGTAATTTGTTTCGCAACAAAATTTGCGTTAAAATTATATAAACAAAACAAAAACGCCTACAATTATTTCCATAGCAAACCTCGTCGAGGTAAGCTATCTATCGTCAGCTTATTATTTTGCGTCATTGCCTTTGCGTGTGGCGTGGTTGCCATGGTAATCGGAACATTGTTATTACTCTGTCTCTTTCGCACGCACGCGTGCCTTTCGCTGAAAATACACTCGAGGTAAGCTATTATTTTCCGGATTGCATTTTTCTCTCTCTTTCTATTTCAAGCGATTTTAACGTTGCCTTTCTCTTTTCTATGACGAATAAAATGAAATGACATCCGATTAGCTAAAATAAACCTTAATATTTTTGTATGAAGTCGATTGACAATCTTATCGCGTTTCGCTAAGAGTTATAAATAATTGCTTCAGCAAACAACAGCGCCATCTAAGTAGTACTAATTTTTTTTTTTTTTTTTAGTAAGTACTAATACTTGCTCAACAATCGTAGAAACTTTGAATTTAGATTACAAAACTTATTAAGTAGCTTTTTATAGCAAATTTGATTTTATTTTGATGAGTGAAGATATATTTTTCGATGTCGAACTAATGATTTGAGCTGTTTATGACTAAAATAAAAAAGACAATATCCACTTGTTTTTTCTGTTCCGTGCCGTGTGTCCGCCATGATCTCGTGCGTGTTTGGGAAGTAATTAGTTTTTGCAAAATTGTGAATTAATGAGTGAGAATATATGTACATACTTTTCGTCGGTTCACTGTGTTTATCTTATATATTAGTTCATTGCGGTAAGTTTTATTTGCCATACTTAATAGCTTTAATTCATATCGAGTGTTGTTTAACTGACTACTTGCTTAACCCAAACTTAGTTATGAAAACAAAAGGCATGTTATTCAATTAGGCAATTCACGCGGTGAGTGTTTTTTTTTGGTCCGGCTTACCTTCGCCATTTTTTGACCCCTCGCCACGGCACTCCGACTATCCTAAACTATACAATAGGAACTGCCTAACTACGCTTCATAAATAAAGTAAGTAAGTATGAGGAGCTCGATGGCGAAGTGGTTGTGACCACAACTTTATCATTGCGAGCTCCTCCGTGCTTCAGAAGGCGCGTAAAGCCGCTGGTCCAACCACCAATCCGCACTGGGCCCGCCTCCATCCATAAGGAATGCTCGTGCCCCAGCAGTGGGGACATATAAATGAACTGACGATGATGATGGTGAAGTATGATTTATTTTTGTTTTTTTAACGTTTCTAAAATCTTTTATATTTATGTTTGTCGGTTTATTTTTTTGTGTTTAATTAGTAAGTACTTAGGTATGTACTCTGTTTTACTGTGTTTTTTCATATTGTTTCATTGTGTCAATAAATGATTTTTCTTTCTTAGAAATTCTGCATAGATCAAAGTAAGTACAAAAGGTTAATTCATCCAAAATAGTGCACTTATAAGAAGTCCCCTTTAGCATCGACTGCGGCTTCCCCTACGCAACGCGCATTGTACGACTGCACGTGCGCCTATCAATCCAGTTCCCACCACCATCACCACATTGTGATTCGTAAAAAGATCTATCATTGTTGTAGATCCTTTCATCAAACACACCTGATGTTAATTTCGTAGAAAGCTTTCAAGTTACAATTAGGTGCGACTCCTGAATAGGGTCACCATCCTCTTTTGTAATTATCCATCGATCATACGACCGCTACACAACTCTTTGGAACTGAAAACAATAGCGTAAAATGTCGTTTGTAAAAGCTTTAACCGCCTCTGTAGTCTAGTGGTTAAGATCACCGGTCCCAAAGGTCCAGGCTTCTATTCCCAGCGTACATGAAAAGCAATATATAGTTGTGTACTTGGTTTGGGTGGTGGTAGGGCTTGTATGGACATACAGGCTGGCCTGGCTAGCACCACTATCTTATCTAAATATTCCGCTAAAACATACATGTTAATAAAGTATTGTGTTCTGGCAGCTAGGGATTAATGATTGATTGATTGATTGAATAAGCAACTTTCGCAAAGGCCGGTCATCGGATGGGTAACCCAAAATGTATAATCTCGATCTCCTCATCTCCTCCGTGCTTCGGAAGGCACGTCAAGTCGTTGGTCCCGGCTGCTTTAGCAGTCATTTACATCCACCAATCCGCTCTGGGCCCGCGTTGTGGATTACAGCACGTTCTCCCCGTCCAATAGGGAAGGCTCGTTTCCCAGCAGTGGGGACATGAAATAAGCTGATGATGATGATTTATATGGTGATGATGATGGCCGATATAACTATAGACTTATTTTTAGACACGGCTGATCACCGTGGCTAAAATAAAAACTTATCAAAAATTGGTATGGCATTGTATGTTAAAAAGCGTTTATTTGTATGTTTCGGAGCACCCACCTCAAGTTCCTCAGGCGGCAGTCGGAGATGATGCTGATCCTTGAACGGGAGTCCAACGGCGGCAGGACGCCGCGCGACCTGCCCTGCATGCTGCCAACACGACATCTCTATCAGAATCAGAACCTTATAGAACATCAGTGATAGACCATTTAGCCACAAAACAAGGAAACTGCCGAAGATAAGCTTCATGGCGTGACGCGCTCAACGCACACATACCTAGATAATACCGGGACGAACATACTGAGTAGATAGATGCTTCAAGGGTTTCGTATCAGATCGGGAGCTGAACCACCTCAGGGCGCCTAAAAGGCCAAGCAGGGCCACATTACGAGGAAATTCCGCGGCGGAAGATAAGCGGAGAAACGTCAATCCATTTCATTGCATATGTATTGCTGTCATCGGATCGGTTGTCCGTTAGCGGCCGCTCGAGCGCTCGACTTAAGGGGGTGCCGCGCGGAATTTCAAAAATTTACGTGTTTTTAAGTCACTGGTGCTAGGCGCTGAATAGGTCATAATATACATTAAAAGAACTAGTGTAGGTTAGCGTGATCCTTTCACAAGGCCATGGTTGTCTTGGAATTTGAAACAACTACCCAGAAACTACATAAACAATACGTAAAAGTAATGATATCTAAAAACTTATTTCTTCAGAAACTTTGTAAATATAGCACAAATGAAACAATGATTCGACATCAAAATGTTTGTAAGTAGTTAAATGTCTTTGGAGGTAGTACTCACGCCTACACAACAACCTACCACAAGCTGTCAAATTTCCTCAAAAGACTTTGAACTTTATGTATAAGACTTATGGTTGAAAATGTATTGAAGAAATTTGACAGTTTTGAATAGGTTGACATGCAGACGTGTGTACCTAAGCATTATTTGTAATTCCGCAGAGTTATTACCGAATGAAGCAACCAGTTGTTTATTGTACAACTGCAACGCGAATGCTCTAGTTGCTGTTGATAGATTTGTATTACGGATACAAATCGCTCAATGATCGCTCGCTTAGTGCATTTACGATTAGAATGTATGTAATAGTTTACACTCATTGAGCGATTTGTGTCCGCAATACCAATTTATCAACCGCAACTAGAGCATTAACAACTTGTTGCTTTTTTCGGTAATTAGCCTGAAGGGCTCTTAAAAGTTTTCAATTATAAATGTATTAATTTAAATATTGTATGACTCGGTAACGACATACTTTCTGTAAATGTCGTTACTTCTTTTAAAACTTTTTCGCGCCCATTCTTCTCCACAGCTAAAATTAAACGTCTTGAATGGGCAGTAAGTAGGTACAAAAATGTTAGGACGATTCAAAAGCGCTTTTCTTAAGTTTTTTGAATAAAAAAAAAATTACTTTGACTTTAACGGATTTCCGCGTAATGTGGCCCTGGTCGGAGAGGAGCTCGATGGCGCAGTGGTTAACGCGTCCGGTCTGCGAATGTTGAGTAACCTCGCAACTTTCGCAATGGCCGGTCATCGGATGGATGACCAAAAATTTATCATCTCGAGCTCCTCCGTGCTTCGGAAGGCACGTAAAGCCGTTGGTCCTGGCAGTATTAGCAGTCGTTAACAACCACCAATCCGCACTGGGCCCGCGTGGTGATTTATGGCCCGTTCTCCCTATTCCGTCCAAAGGGAAGGCTCGTGCCCCAGCAGTGGGGACGTATATGAGCTGGTGATGATGTGGCCCTGGTCAAAGGCTAGGATCTCGGCTGGGCCGCGGTGGTGGGCAGGATCACCGGAGTCGCCGGTACCTGCCCCGGCTGAACATCTTGCTCTTCTCGGACTGGCGCCGCTTGGGCCGCAGGTGGCCCACCACGGAGTCGCCGGCGCCGTGCAGAGAACCGTCCACGGGCGACGTCATCGTCAACGCGCTGTACGCTGAATCCTGCGCACAATACTGTTCTTAAAAATAATATTCATTTATTTTATTTTTATTGTGTTTTATTTATTAAGTAACCAACAAAACAATTACACAAACACATGCAGAAAACATATATTAAAAAAATTAAAAGTAAAAAACCTTTTTTTTAAACAAGTTTTTATTTAAATGCGCTAAAAAGAAAAAAAATAAACTTATAATATTTTTTCAATTTATATGATATAAAAACTTGTCGCGAGATTTAAGTACTCGTATTTATCTAGATTGAAAATTTTAATAGTTAAAATCAATCACATCATAATTTACTTGTTTATCTACACGAGTAAATCTCGCGAAAAGCTTTTATATCATATACATTTTGTAATGACGTTATAAGTTGATAGTAAAAGTTTTTTTACAAAAAATTTCAACTCAATCGATTGAAGATATCTGCTTCAAAATTGAGTTGCGAGATTCCACCCGGACATACATACACTGCAAGTTAAATAAAAGCTTGTAATAATTTACAATGTTCTACAGTTTGACTGAATATTTTGGTACAAAAACGGCATAGTGGCTGTTATCTACTAAAAATTGCATGCCCGACTAGGGTAAATTGTTTGTTCCCATTATTATATGTGTAACACCTGCTATGTACCTACTATTGAGGTAATGATTAAAAACAAGATTTCCTATAATTTACTTTTATTAAACAACGTCGTGACATGACAAAACAAACTTCAAGAACGGAAAGAGCCCGTTATGGATCCGGAAACAGCTTTCTTAATTTAAAGACAAAGGCAAACAGACATACAGCCTAGACAACATTGTGTTAAAATTTTAAACTTAATACCTACCTACCTATTTTACAAAATTTTAGGGCAATAAAATATCTTATTATATCTTATCTTAAATAACACAGGTCTGCAAAAAAAATGCTGTCTGGATGTTTTCAACTGATTTATATGTATTAAGGTGTTCTGAAAGCTGAAAAAATACTCAAAAAATTCTAGAACGTCACGTTATTTTGCTAAACGCAAAATTTTATTACAAAAAGGGGTTTTTGGGCTAACTTGAAGTCATAAATAAATAAGTACAATTTTATTTTGATAATTGTTTTTAAATGTATTTAGGCCATAACTATCATTACTTTCTAAATAAAGAACGCCCTGTGTGAGCTAAATAAACAAACATACGAGTAAACATGTTGTAAACTGAACGTGCGCGCTCCGATAGTGTAAAAAGTGGCGCGATACAATTACGTGTTGTTAACTCGTCTTTGTTTAATAGATCTTATTTAAGTATAGTGCAATGTCGTCTGTGCGTAAGTGTGTGAATTCACCTTTAAATACTTAATATCAAAGTTTCCAGGCCTCTCGGAGGCAAAGTTGAAAAAAGGTGTTTTCACTGGACCAGATATTAGACGGCTTATGGCTGATCCACAATTCATCACAACCATGACGGATCCTCAAAGAAAAGGGTGGATTGCCTTCAAAGAGATCATAGACAATTTTTTAGGCAATAACAAAGACCCTGACTACAAACAAATCGTCAAAAGAATGTTAAAAGCATTTCAAGCTTTAGGTTGCCTAATGAGTTTAAAAGTTCATTTTCTTCATTCCCATCTTGACTACTTTCCAGAAAATTTAGGATACGTGAGTGAAGAGCAAGGTGAACGATTTCACCAAGATATTAAGGAGATGGAAAAAAGATACCAGGGAAGATGGAGCGTCTCAATGATATCATACTACTGTTGGATGCTTCAGAGAGACCTTCCAGATGCTTCCTACAAGCGAAAATGTACCAAAAGGAGTCTCACTGGGAAAAAGAAACGTGTTTAGTGCTTACTAATGAATGTATTTAAGATAAAAAAATAAGTTTCGTTACGCAATTATGAATAAAACATTTTTTTTTAGTATTTTATCTTTTATTTTAAGGTGATAACTTGTTTATATGTGACAACCTACATTGTCAGAAAACGTGACGTTCTACGAGCAAATGAAAGTCATTTTCGGATTCAGCACACCCAAAAACATAAGAATTACGCCAAAAAATCAAAACAGCTCTCAACTTTTTTTTTTTTGCAGTCTTGTGTAATGTGCAAGGCCTTACTTGAGTGAGTTTTGTTTACTATCCGTATTCGATTACGTTTACGAAAACGAATATTAGTATGGCATTGAAGCAGCGCCATCTGGCGACATACGAGAGGAGTTTTGCCATACAAATTCTCGTTTTCGTTAACGTGATCGAACGGCGAATGAAACTCGCACTTGGCACCCAGACCACCATAAACTGTCAAATCTCCTCAATAGACTTTGAATTTTATGACCAAGGCATACGGTTAAACATTTATTGAATAGGCTGATGTGCGTGCAGGCATCTAGGTAGGTACTATATGCATACAACATAATTATTATTACAAGTTAAAGACTATTTAATTATTCATTAGAATTGGAATAAGAATTGGAGTTGTAACTGAATAATAACAGAAGTCCAAGCTGGCTAAAGAACAATCGAACTCGCACAGCCCGAACCACTGGATCTAAAAGCTAAGCTATTTCATGACGTAGACAAAAAATAAAACTGGGTAGATCACTGTGGACCTGGCCTTCTCACCACACAGTCATGTGGAAATACTCCATTTCCACATTTTCTCTTGCTTCCGTCGAATGTGCATTTGACGTAAAGCAGCCAACGTAATTGACTGCTTTACGTTGTACATAATGAGGTTTCAAAAACGAACACCGACCTTGGCAGACAACTCCCCGGTGCTGTAGTCGGTGACCTTCTGCAGCACCTCGCTCTCCGCCGCCAGCTCCTCCTCAGACGGGGAGGTAGACCCCTGCACAGACGGTCACAACACTTTTTATAGATAAAGAGGGAACGTTTATGACTATGTTTGTTTGTTTGTTTGTTTGTCGGGGCCAATCTCTGTAACACTGGTACAATTCCAAAAAATCTTTCACTGAGAATGCTGTATACCTTGTGGGTAACTGATATACTTACTAAATCGTTTTTGATTAAAAAAGAAATATTTTTAAAATCTCAAATCCACGCAGACGAAGTCGCAGGAAAAGTGTTAGTCTTTTTTAAAGAGATTGCTGTTTTCCCTCCAAAGGCCTTAGCGTTACCGGACTTATGTCAGCGGCGAGAAAAAGCCATTTGATTGAACGGTTTTGGGCACCCGACCAGGGGGTCGACCGCCTAACTCTCTCGCTTTCGATCGCTTTGAAGGCGAGGCGAGGAGGAGGCGTCATCTTGTCATTTCGAAAGCAATATAAAAGCAATATCGAAAGCTATAGGCTATAGCTTTCGATATTATTTGATATTATATTTCGATATTATTATTATTATTGCGATTGAAAGCGAGAGCGTTAGGCGGTTGGGGGGCAGGTATGTCAAGAGGGTGCGTGTGGGTTCGAATCCCGCTCGTGGAATTTTTTTTAATACTTTCTTTCAAATCCTAAGAGGGCTTTTTGGCATCACTACTACTACTACTACTACTAAGTACCTACTACTACTAGATTCTCGGAGGCGTTTGGATCGGAACCGTGGTTATCGGAATGTGTAAACATCGAACATAATTTTTACCACTAGCATTAGTTTCATCAAATATACATTAAGAAATTTTAAAAAAAACTATTATAACAAATCATATTAGTATAAAAATAATATTTATATTATTTAATATAAAATTATATTTTTATAAAAAATTTAGGATCAGGTTCAGGCAGAGTGACAAAACGCTTTAGGTCCTTTAGATTTTAAATGTCTTCTATTGCTGTATTCGAAAAGAGTAGTTGAGTTTTGGAACTCTATTCACTTTATGGCCATTATCATCATCATCATCTCAGCCAAAAGACGTCCACTGCTGAACAAAAGCCTCCCCCAAGGATATCCACAAAGACCGGTTTTGTGCAGCCCGCATCGTTTTGACCATTATAATTTAGGTCCTTACCTTTGAAATTGACGTTTTGTATGAAGAATTTTTATAAATATATATTTTTCATACTTACGTTTTTTTTTAAATTTTCTTAACATCTAAGTATTTATTTTAACATTATAAAAATTTGAGGATAGCGTGTTTGTTTCACTAGCTAAATATAGCAGACATTAAAAAGAAAATAAATCAAGTCCCTTCAAAGCTACAATGAAACAAAAAGTCAATTCCGCGAAACAAAAAAGTCAATTTAAAAAAAAATGGGCAAAATGAATAATCATTGTTATTACTGAAGCCCAAGTAACATAGTCCTAATTAAAAGGGTATAATAATATTAACAACGGTATTGACTTTTAGAAGTAATACACCTATTAATAAGTGAGAAAAACGTCAATTTCATAGGTTAGGACCTAATCTATACACTTAATTTACAAATAAACAATTTGAATATATAATAACGTCCTGATGTAAATAATACTCACACCACCTTCGAGTACTTCTTGTCGCACATATTTACGCTTCATATCATCTGGAACGCTAATTTTTCCAGGGAACCTTAAAAAAGCAAGAATAGCAAATAAACAATTAGAATTAGAATTTTATTATTATTTTACTTTAAAAAACACGTTACAATGTATAATATAAAGGGGCGCTCATATTTAGAAGAGATCTTTTCAAGCCAACCTTAGCTGTCTGTAACGTAGAAAGACAGTTTATACAGTTTATTTTTAAAGTCATAGGTTAACTTACAATATTACCTTATCTGTTAATTTCAAGTAGCTTAGTATTTTCTAATAAAAGAACTCTTTACACTTTCATTGGAACATCCAGAAAGTAGTAGGACTTTACTACCTAATTGGTTCCGCATAATCCATCAGATAGATAATTTTGTCTCTATCTTGCAATTAATGTATTAATATGACTCAACTTTGAAACATAAAGACGTCCCGAAATCGGTTATAAATAGAATCAGTCATCATTATACGATTGTATTACTTTATGAATTTCACGCATTCTCGAACTCCGTAAGTATGAAAGAGGGAAAGAAAGAATATAATCCTTTTACCAATCAACCATTTCGCATTCAACATTGATGAGGGATTGAAGGGAATAAAGGGGTAGAAAAAAAGTTGGGGAAAATAACATTGTACCTACGTAATAAATATTCGTGAATCAATATACAAAAACAAGCCATCCCAGTTATTTATGCTTACCGGAATTTATATGTTATTATTGAAATGTAATTCCTACGATGTTGAAAGGTTTGCCATGCTACATAGGATAACATACAAGGAACTTTTAACTATATTGGTTGCGACTTGTACCCAGACCCAGTCATACAAGCTACAACTACGGTAATACTTATGTGTTATTAAAAAACTTTGAAAACAAAGCAAACATATTTTCTGAGTAAATATTAACCCGCTGAATATAATATAGGAGGTATGTATCTGGCTCCGATCAAAGCTTTTTCTATGATGTCCTCCCCGACATTTTAGTTAAATAGATCACTAAGTTTTTATTTAGAGTATCTTGAGTGTGTCATGCTCTCCTGACTCTGCTGTGATGGCGTGTGCGTCGGGTCGTTACGTTCCCTAAAATATGGTTGAGCCATAGTAGAATGAAACAAGTAGGCCGACTCGGCCCCCGAGCAAGCGATAATCACCTAAACTTGTAGGGCTGTCGCTTTTAATTAGAATGAGGTAGGTAACTACATATAAAATAAGAACATACTTAGAAATATGAATTCATGGATTCCAGAGAACCCCCGACCTACCTAAACGTAGTTTGTTAACTGTACAACACAACAACTTACAATACGTAAGTAGGTACGGTCAACAGCACATCACGGTAAACACTTGCAGTTCGATATTAGTACTTATGCCCACAACAGAAGAGCGGTACAAAGTCCAAAGTGTTTAGTCTGACTGTACCTAATTAGTCCCTTGTTTTCACGGTAGGGTGTACCGTGTAATCTAATAAATTAAACTTACAAATCCTTAGGTACATGTATTTACCTCTCTAATCCACGAAATCTGAAGCAGAACTTAACTCTTTCGGTACCTAGTAAATAACTAACACAAAATAATGTAATTAGGTTAGGCAGGAGGTACTCACCGTTCTTGTTCGGTAGGTAAGGTAAAGAAGGACAATTCTGGATTTGACAAGCTGTTATTTAGACATCCGTAAACACTGCAATATCTCCTGAATTTTTTTGTAGCCATCGTTGACTTACGTTTCACAAATTATATATAACCTACGAGCGGCAGCGGCGCGGCGGGCGCAGCGACGAAACAAGCAGGCGCGCGCGGCATTACGTGGCTCAGTCGCGACTGGCGCAGCATTATTAGCAATAAACTTTGTCGTGCGACGATGCGTACGGACGGGTTGGCTCGGCTGCGCTCACATACAAGCCGCGCTCGGTGCGTATGTATGAAGATGGCCTACTTGTTTCATTCTACTATGGTTGAGCGAAGCGATGGCTGAATTTCATATGTCATACTAGTGAACGGGTGCCGCCTGTGGAGGCTGGTCTGCTCACGCATACTTATCTTATTTTTTGTATTATTCACTATAGTTTGATTTTGTTTTACTTAAACAATTTTTGACTTTTACGACAGTACTGTAGTGGTACATTGTGGAAATTGAAACTTTTACCTGATGTAAATTTGTTAACGTAAGTATATTTGTGTTTTTTTTTACATGTTGTGGTTGTCTTCTATATTTTTTGTGTTTATTGTAATGGAAAGTGTCTTGCTATGATATGACATTTTCCAATATTGTTGACGCTGTAAGGGAGAAAAGAGCTGGAAACTTGCTGAGTTTCTTGCGGGTTCTTCTCAGTACAAGATCTCGCGCCCAGAGTAGACTTAACGAACCGATGGCATAGTGACATATAGTGAATAAATGATTTTGAATTTTGAATTTTCCAAAATGTGACGCGCTGTAAAAGAAAGGGAGAAACGAAACGCCCTTCGAGTTTCTTGCCGGTTGTTCTCAGTACAAGGTCTCCCGCCCTGCGTAGAACTGTAGACTTACGAACCGATGGCATAGTGACATTCATAACAGCTACCTACATGTAGCCTAAACTGACAAATAGTCTAATATCTTTTTTTAGACAATAGGTACAGACTTCTGCACATAAACCTATCCAAAACAGTAAATTTTCTCCAATAAATATTCAACCATAGTCAATATACAAAAAGTTCTAAGTCTATTGAAAATTGAGACAGTTTGTCTGATGTGAGCGTATGTACCTAAGTAAGTAACAATAGTCACCAGTATTCTGATGGTATCTCTTCAACAACCGGGATGTCCAGTGAGTTGGTGCTGGGCCACTTCTGCAAGACTTCGTCGGGTGTGTCTTCTACCACATTCAGCTCCTGCTTGCACCAAGTGTCTTTGGGAGAGGGGTCGGGCAGCTGGTCGGGCTGCCAGGACTCCAGTCGCTTGGGGATGTAGCAAGGGGGGTAGGCGGTGGGGTCCTCCCCAGGGTCGTGCCGGTAGAATTGCCTTGGGGTTCACATAATCAGTAATATGTTAGTAATAGCCGCGGATTGCGCTAATAGCCACGGATCGTGGTCACTAGGCCTATGTCCAGCAGTGGACTAGTGTGGGCTAATGAATAATATGCCTAACTTAAAATATACTGTAAACATTTTGTTTATTTACGGTCTGGGTTAGCGCCAGTGTGGAGACGTTTTATGATGGCGATTGACCGAAATGTATCATCGTAAGTAACAGTAACGTACCATTCGTGGCAAGCTCGTTAAGTCATTGCTAACTGACCGATAACAGGGCTCACTTTACTGGCCATGGAAATGCTCGCATCGAACATGATACAGTAAAATGCTGCGGTCAGTCTCACTTTTAGAGGTGCGTGATATCTTCATTCTTCCATTATTCTTCAGCCTTCCCATATTAAATATCTTCAAAACTTCATCGAAAAATTTAGCTTTAAAAAAAAGAAGATGATGATGATGATTTTTATGATGTGGACAATGTAGTAAAAGCTAAAAAATAATTCGGTAGGTCCTAGGTACCAGTCATAACACCACTCTCCTCATCAACCTAGGGCATTGGATCAGACAAAAAATAAAAATTTCAATACCTAACTTCAATTTTTTTTACTCATTTTTTATTTTCAAGTTTTAGTTTTTAATATTGTTACGTACTTTTTTCTAATTTTTTTTTTATTCTGTTAGTCAAGACCTTGTATTTAATACTCTTATTGAAGGGGTTGTGAAAAGAAAAAAAATTAACCTGCCATTTTATTGGCGGCCATATTGAGTTTTCGGTTTATTTTCATAAAGAACTATTGTACTAATAGGCCCTTTCATTTGATACCCATATTGAGGTAGTAGTGATAAAATATATGTAACCCGCCATTATGTAGCGGCAGCCATCTTGGATTTACAATGATACCGAATGTATAAAATTATAATGTCATCAGAACAAAAGGTGTGTACCAAATTTCAAATCAATCCGTCAACAGGAAGGGGGTCAAATTTTAATTACTAGATTTGACCCCAAACAAATAAACAGGGCAAGCAAATAAAACCGTTTAAAAACACATTTTTGTCACCTAATCAAATTCATTGTTTCTATAATATTTTAAATTGATATTTATCGGTGCCTGGGTACATCTAACTTGGTATCGGTCTTAACTAAAGTGGTCGTGGTTATGGGTGGGTCACTGTTGACCCACCCATAACCACGACCATAATACCATAATACTACCAATCAATAAGCTTCAGCCAAGCCTGAGCAGCGCAGTGAGCGGTGAAAAGCGCGTTCTGCTTCTCCATGTAATGCTCGTAGCCGATCCTCACCGCCTCCTCGATGATGTCCTCGCGGAGCTCGAAGATAAACAGGTCATTGTCTTCTTTTTGAAGTACCTCAGCCCTAACAAATAAACCAATGAACGATCTTTCGAAACTTCAAACTTTACTGAAGATTACTAATGTACAAATTTCCTCAATAGACTATAAACTTGATGGTGGACTGTATATTTGTGTGTTTGAGTGATACTTTACAAAAGGCTTTAAATAAATGTATACAAAAAAACTTATAAAATTTTAATTAAAACCTAAGAATAAATACCTAACAGTAGGATTAAAAAGTTCATGCCGTAATAAAAGATTCCTAAAGTCATTATTATCTAAAACTTGTCTTTCATTTTTGAAAACAATAAAAAACGCGTCTACTGATTTTCGGCAATTCCAAAATCAATCACTGTATTAATAATATTCTTTTTTAATTTTCTTATGCGATGTCCGGAAACCCGGACAGTTGTTCCGAAAAAGATATTTTCATAAGAAAGTCTCCATTATTTTTGTCCGTTCTTCTAACTTTAGGTGAATTAGCCCTACCTATTCCGATCACTGATAATGACTGAACATTTGATCTGCCATGTGACTGTTCTCCAATTCAGTAGGTATTTTAAAAAGACTTTATCAGATTGGAGTTTATCTTAATCTGAAAAATAAAAAATCAAGATACTTATTGAAAAACAAAAATAAGGCTAACCGCCGGTTGCACCAAAATTGATATACATTTACAAATTCAGTTTTACGTTATACATAAACTATTCCGTTACTTTCACGAATTCGTAAATGTACGTTGCACCAACAAAATACGAGTAAAAGTATCAGTAAAATTACTTGCTACACAAACGAAGCGTTAATTTTACCATTTTACCGCAGTAGTTTTTTACTACCATGGTAGTTTTTATTTTACATGTAGTAAGCCATCATAATTAGCGTCATACATAAGTGTCAGAAGCGTGACGTTGATGGTTTGTTATTTTTGTTTGTAGTTTTGAAATAGTAATGAAAGTGCATTTAATAATGGAAAATATTATTTTTTCCACCAATCCGCACTGGGCCCTCGTGGTGGTTTATGGCTCGTTCTCCCTATCTATCCATAGGGAAGGCTTCCAAGGGGAGCCGCCGAATTTTGAGGTATTTTTTTTTTTGGGTAAAGAACTACTAATTAGGAACAAGTACACGATTTTTTATCGCTAGGAATCAATGAGGACTTTCAATAAATTATTGTCATTATCAGATTCTAGTGAGCCACTTGTGTACTTAGGTGGAGATGTGGAGCCCATTGCTGGGTGTTCAACTGCCATTTCTCCAGTTGGTGCATCTGTGTCCTCAGGTTATCATAATTTGTTTATTAATAAAAAAACAGTAGCAGTATATTATAGTAAAAAAAATGTTTCATACCCGACGATGAGGTAACATTAGGTCAAAGCTAGTCACAGAACCGAATTAGTCTGCCCTACGCTAGAGTTTTTTTTATGAGCCCGGAGGCGCGGAGGGAGAGCAGCCCTCACCCGCCGCTGTAACGACACGCAGGCATCAAGTTTTGGTCGCCGCAGGCAGAGCAGTTAGGTTAAGCTCTTCTAAATAAAAAAATCTTTGAAAAAAACCTTGTTTTATTTTCAACCGACCTTGTAGAATCTTATAAACTCATAATAATAGGTCACAATGCAGGAGTAGTCTTCCTCATCCCTTTCCTGTAGGAGGGATACAGTATTGGTAACTTGATAGAATAATAATATTTTTTCTTTAATTGAAAATTCCTTTAAAAAAGTATACGACTCCGAGTTTTGAGCTTTTGGGGAGGGGTAGAGGTATACCCCCTCCACTCCCCTCCCCAAATTCAGCGGCTCTCCTTGGAATTTAGAACCCAAAAATAATAAAAAGAAAATATTTAGACTATCTAGTTACGTAACTAATTTATAAATTTATGAAAAGTAAAATAAAATACTTTGTTTCAATTATCATAACGTCATGTGACAACCCTACCAAAGTAATTGTAAATTTTGCGCGCTATAAGGAAGCTTTCACTCTGTTAGATATTTACTCATGTGCTTAGGTGGTAATGTGGAGCCCATTGCTGGGTGTTCAACTGCCATTTCTCCAGTTGGTGCAACTGTGTCCTCAGGTTATTATTATTTGTTTTTTGTTTTTTTTTTATTTAGTAGTAATATATTATAGTAAAAAAATGTTTCATACCCGACGATGAGGTAACATTAGGTCAAAGTTAGTCACAGAACCGAATTAGTCTACCCCGATTTCACATGGTACTAGTCTGCCCTACGCTAGTGTTTTTATGAGCCCGGAGGCGCGGAGGGAGAGCAGCCCTCACCCGCTGCTGTAACGATACGCAGGCATCAAGCTCGCCGCTGCGTGTGGCTGAAGCTGCGGAGGCGAGCATGTAATGCCTGCGTTTCGCCACGCAAGGGTGGAGGGGCTGCACTTTCCACAGCGCCGGAGATGTTTAAAACCTACGATGGTCACATATCTGAGTAGTTTGGTTAAGCTCTTCTAAATAAAAATATTTTTCAAAAAACCTTGTTTTATTTTCAACTGACCTTGTAGAATCTTATAAACTCGTATTAAAGGGCCACAATGGAGGAGTAGTTTTCCTCATCCCTCTTCCCCTAAAGAAGGGTGTACAGTAATGGTAACTTGGTAGAATTTTTTTTTTCTCCTAAAAATTGAAAATTCCTTAAAAAAAAGTATATGACTCCGAGTTTTGAGTTTTGGGGGAGGGATAGGGGTATACCACTTCTCTCCCCAAATTCAGACCCAAAAATAATAAAAAGAATATATTTAGAGTAGGTAAGTAATCTTAAAGGAGAATGGCAAGATGTCTTGCCATCGCAGCCTTCAAACCAGAGCAGTGTGGCAAAATAGGAGGTAAGATCATAAAAATATTATTCCTGAGTTTAATCCATCGGGAAAGAACCAACGTATTGACATATGGCTCAAAAAGGTCAATGAATGTGCGAAAGTTTACGGCTAGGATGAGACGACATTAATACATTTTGCCATGCAAAAACTCACTGGTCTAGCTAAGACTTGGTACGAAAGTCTCAGTACAATATTGTTCACTTAGGCAGAATGTCAGGAAAAATTAATGAATGCCTTCCCCTCCGAACAAAATTACGGTCAGATTTTAGAGGAGATGCTGAAGCGTAAGAGTAGGCCAAATGAATCAACTGAAATATATTACTACGAAAAGCTAGCATTACTAAATCAATGTGAAAGAACGGGTAAACGGGCAGTTGATTGCATAATCCACGGCCTCGGTGATAGGACTGTCAGATCAAGTGCTTTGGCATTAGGTTGTGAGCAACCGGACCAACTTTTGAAATTCTTGTTAAGTAGTTACTTAACAAGAATTTCAAAAGTTGGTCCGGTTTGTAGTTACAAAGATTTAACTACGCAATTACCACTGTTTATGGATAGGACGAATAGCTCGGTAGATGTTTAACAAAATAGGATGATTTTAAAGGACAATCTGAATTTATATTGCTACAATTGTAAAGAGAGAGGATACCCGCATTCTAGGTGTCCGAAACCGCTGATTATGTGTAGTCATTGCAAAAAAGTAGGACACAAATCTGAGGCCTGTAGAAACAAACAGTAAACAGGATCGACAACGGCTGACCCAAAGGCAAAAACCATGCGTATCTCTAGTTCGATTTGTTAGATGAATTTCACGAACGCATTATTCAGTTGCAGCGAATTTTAGAATCGCATATTTAGCAAATCAATTATTCCTGTCAGATATATTTTGCGAACGCCTTATTTAGCTGAAGCGGATGTCAGTATCGCATTTTTAGCGAATCAATATTTAATGTTGGATATATTTTGCGAACGCCTTATTTAGTTGCAGCGCTCCCCCTTCCGTGGCTGGCACTCGCTACGCTGCGCTTCGCTCTGGAAAAAAAAATTACTTAACTTAACCAACGGTAAGGATTTCTTATGCTGACCGATTAAAGTGAAGTAAAATAATAAATTATGGGAACATAAATAAAGCTTTCACTAAAAAATGCTACTCTGAAATTTACTGCAACTAAAATAGGAGATCGCGAAATTCATCTAATAATAAATTATAGGCACATAAATAAAGCTTTAGCTAAAAATGTGACCCTAAAATTAGCTGCTACTGAATAATGCGTTCGCGAAATTCATCAAACAAAACTCTAGTTCCTGCCCAAATCAAAAATTTATGAAAATAGTTAATATGAATGGATTGCCGCTGGAAGCGTTTGTTGATCTTGGTAGAGAGGTTACACTTAGAAGAAAATCAGATTTCTTAAATCTTGGGCTTAATCACGACCAGACTCCAACTACGGTAAAGAGTTTTGGCAACAATATTGTGCAATCCGTAGGCTCTGCAAACCTGATATTGAACCAAATGTTTTGATGAAGACCAGATCAACATAGGTAATAACGTTTCTGACAGTGATAGAGCTAAACTCATAGAACTCCTTCGCCGACACGAGGAGTATTTTGCCTACAATTTAGCCGACTTAGGCTGCACAAATACTACTGAAATGAAAATAGAGCTGAGTAGTCAAAGACCAGTAGTTTATAGGTTTTACCGGCTTTCTCATTATGAACGCGAAAAGGTTCGCGAAATGGTCGATCAAATGTTACAGGCAGGAGTCATACGCGAATCTGTATCTAACTATGCTAGTCCAATTATTCTCGTACGTAAAAAGGAGGGCGGTATTCGGTTATGCGTCGATTACCGATTGCTTAATTCGATTACTGTAAAAGAAAGATACCCCATACCGGTAATCGAAGACGAGATAGCTAGACTATCTGGACAGGCTTGGTTCCTTTCACTTGATTTGATGTCTGGTTACTACCAGGTACCCATCTCTGAAGACAGCAAGTACCTGAATGCGTTTGTCACGCCGGACGGTCATTACGAGTACAATCGTATGCCGTTTGGCCTGGCAAACGCACCAGCTGTCTTTCAGCGTATGATGAACCATGTTCTGGGTTCAGATCGGTTTGACAAAGCCACTGTCTACATAGATGACATACTAATTTTGGTAAGGACCCGGCCGAATGTTTAGATCGTTTAGTTAGAGGAAGTTCTCGAATTATTACAAAAAGCCAATCTTAAATTAAATTTATCTAAATGCAGCTTCCTTCAAAATTCTATTAATTATTTAGGTTTTGAAATAAGCTCTGTAGGGATACGGCCAGGGAATTTAAATATACAGAGTGTAGTCGAATTTCCCCGCCCAGAGAATGTCATGGTGCTCGACAATTTCTAGGGCTTGTTAGCTATCTCAGTACAATAGTCGAATCTTTGGAAGTTGATAATGATACTGATAATGATATTGGAGATATGATATGTTACGTGTATAATTTAAACGCTCACCAGAAATATTTTTTAGACCCTAAGCCTAAGTACCAAATAAATGAAATGACTGTAAAAATATTATTTTTGCTTCCCAAAATGGATAAATGCTCACCAAATTTTTAAACTATTATTTAAATGATTGAGAATATTAGCTGCCCTACTCCCGTAGGTCACGTGATAGGTTAGAAATTTAAGATGCTACGCTGCGCTTCGCGATTGTCTTGAATTTCGAGTTTATTAATTTTATTAGACAACAGAAAACAAAAATTACCAAATTGAAACTCGAGGCATAAAATATTGGTGTTAAGTATCTGTTTGGTGACAAAATAACATATTTGGTCTGCAATGCAGTTAAAAGGTATTCATATATTTTTAAGGCATTTAAAGGCGCTTCTGTAGCGCGTCTGGAATGTTCGCAGAGGCACGCGTCGATGATTTTTACGCGATCATTCGCAACCGTTCATCATCTTTGATGCGTCGGGTGCGTGGCAGCGCCAACAGCTACCTAAAAGTTATTGCAGGAAGAATGGATTTCGACAGCGTTTTTATGGAACATTGGACAAAGGTGCACACTGTGAAGGGTTAATGTCTTTGTTGTCCTTGTTATTATGCTAGACTATTATTTGTGATTATTTTATTATTATTATTATTGTGATTGTTATTATTTGAATGTATTATTATAATTAATTTTAATAATCTTAATTTATTGTCATTTTAATTTTATTGAACTTTTATAATAATTTATATGGCTGTAATGTTTTTAAAGGCTGAAATAAATGAATTGAATTTAATAAAAATATAAATAGTATCCTTTTTATAATATTTTAGGGAACACAATTTGGTGAGCATTTATCCGTTTTGGTAAGCGTTTCGAATTTTATTGGTAGTAGAATTGAAACATTTTTGGTAGGCGTTTAAACACAAGCTTAATTTAACTACATATTTCACTAAACATATTTGAAACAAGGAAAACACATCTCTTCTAAAAGATTTAGGTTTAGTGTTGGCTGGATGAAAATATAGAATTTCATTGTTATTAGTGTTGTTAATATAAATATACAGGATAATTGGTTTAGAACCAATGATTTTAACCGATGTAACTAACTAAATACATTAGAATGATTCATCATCATCATCATCATCATCTCAGCCAAAAGACGTCCACTGCTGGACAAAGGAAATAGAATGATTATTAACTGATAAATATTGTTGTTTGAAAACATAAGAGGATAATTAATTTATTCATGTTTTATATACAGAAGTAACATATTATAGGACTGCTAGGTTATGGCAGGAGTGATCGATTCGCCGAATGTAAGGTTTCACTAGATACCTACGTGTATGAGGACATATAGGTCAGGATGGTCGAGTGTAAGGTTTTATTAGGTAATTCAGATAAAGCTAAATCATTACGTTAGTTATTATTTTCATGCAGCAATCATGCTGGCGGTTAAATAAAAAAAAATGAACGAGCCTTACCAGTAGTCGCATATGATGTGTAATATTGACACACTTGGATTTTTTATCAATGATCTGCACTTTATTGAGACTTTATTATCAAGAGTAAATATTTATTAATATAGTTTAAAAGTCTATTACACACGAAATGGTTGAAATCAATATTACAATAGAAAATAGAATATAGAATTAACAATTACCTACGTATATATTTTTACAAATCATAAAGAGAATGCAGTAAATACTCATTAGAAGACATTTAACATATTAAAATTGTTCATAATATTGATTTTAAATTTACAAAATGGCGCGCGCTTGCTTTTTACAAATCATAAAGAGAATGCAGTAAATACTCATTAGAAGACATTGACATATCAAAATGATGACACAATATGTCACATATAATAATAATGTCTTGTTTTTAAAATCGATTTTAAATGCGCGCTTCCGACTCCGTATATATTTTTTTTAATCATAAAGAGAATGCAGTAAATACTCAATAAAGGCCATGTCACACTGACACATCCTATCTGCCGCGCAATTTATGAACTCATTAAAGAACATGTGAACAGTTTCGAAAAAATAGATCGTAATGTACCTCAAATATCATAATCACAAACACAGTAAGTTGTACTTAATGCGTTCTTAAATTGTGCGGCAGTATCACACTGTTACGATCACATTTCTACGAAATCACTCCCACAAATATTACTTACTACCTACAACGGGCATTGGGCTTAAAGTGTCGATCACTGGTCGCTGTTACGGATCACACTGTTACATACTTCCGTCCCTTTTCTACGAAATCACTTTCACAAATTAGAAGACGAGCGAAAATATAGTTGTCTCTAATTTGATTTTTACACTGGCCATACTGGTGGCGTGAGCGGCGCTGACTCGGCGGAGCGGGCACTTTTGTTCGAGTCTCGAGAGTTAGCGCCGAGCGGTCGTGCGATAGCTAGTGAACAGTCTTGCTGCTAAAATAAGTTTTGATTAAGATAATAAGTTTTAGTTGTTACAATAAGTTTGGAATATTCAAATAAGTTTTGGTTAAATAAATAAGTTTTGAAAGTGAACCTGGTTATATCTAAGATATCCTATACAACGTCATCAAAAATATTAGAAACGGTCATAGGTCGACTATACTTATTCTATGAAAAATTTTACATCTTACATGAACATTATATGGGTTTTCGGAAAAACCGCTCCACCACGTTAGCAATATACAAATATATGCAAAAGGTTTTATACGAAATAAATAATAAAAAAGTTGTAGTAGGCCTCTTGCTTGATATGAGTAAAGCCTATGACCGAGTTAATTTTAAAATCCTATTAGATAAACTATGATATAGCGTCACTCAGCGTCTTCTCCGCTTATACCACGGCGAGTGCTCTGAAGAACTCTTTGAACTTATCTCACCTTCTCCCTTCCTCCATAGGAGTACGCGTGCTGCTCTCCGGAGTCACCACTGTACTGTCTTGACCATTCCATCGCACACAAAGAAATTTGGTGACTCGTTTCTTTGTCGCACTTCCAAATGATGGAATAGTCTACCAGCACACGTTTTCCCTCCTTCCTATGACATGGGGTCCTTCCAACGAGGCTTGAAGAGGCACCTTGTGGGCCGACAAGATGAGGGTGACTGACGCTGCGTTGTTTTCACGCTGCACCAGTTGTCCTTACGTCTGGACTCCGTTTTGTGTGAATGCAGGGGCGCAGTGGCGGTAGTAATAATATGGATTACGATAATAAAATAGATATATTCTTATGAAAATCCTTATCACAATTTCACACATCAGATTTTTCTCTTGTCACAGAATACGATATTCAATCTCAGAAACATCTTAATTTATACTTCTATAATGTGCCAGTAACAATAGATTATCAAAGAATCCAAACGTAACTCTTCAACGTTTCCACTTAATATCAGGTGGAAAGGAGTCATTTGCTTTTGTCATTTTGAGCTTATGTATAAAAATTTTTTTTTAAAAACTGCCTATTATCATACAAGGACGCATTATCCTGAAAAAGACAACGTGCTACCTACCTTTTTAGGCTAGGGACAACTCATTGCGGAGTAGGTACTACCGCGGCTGGGGAGATGCGGGTGGTTGTTGTGGGACTCTTACCAGCTTCCACGATTCGGCAGATGGGGGGCATACCTACCACTATGTCCTCTAAAAACCCTAGCACACCTCCTCACTAGCCGCCACGGGACCCATTCGGTTTGACAATCTCCGGATAAACGTGTTTCCTATCTTATCTACCTACTTCGAAATTTTGAATAACTTGGTGGTTATTATTTTAGCATGAAAATAACAATGTGGTAAATAAGATACGGGCATTTGATGTTTGCTTAGGTGAAATACATTATATACTGTTTATGTATTGATTACCATGTTCTTTCAGGCACGTCTTTTGGTAACGCGACCAACGTTCTTTGATCATCGGTCACCTGCAACTTTCTTCCACGCCTAGATATTTTAAATTTGCTTATCGGCGAAAAACCCGCCCCCGAGACGCTAGCCATGACAAAAAGATACTTTCAAAATATTGAAATGAAGCTAAATGTTAATAGAAAACAAAAAAATCTCGAAAATAAATTGACCCTAATTTTATTTGACAACTTTGACATAATTATTTTTTTATACTTTTATTTTTTTCTATTTTGTCCATCTGCTGGGCAAAAGTCTACCTCAGAACAAATCTCTTCTCCTATTTAAATTTAGATAGTAGCTTAACTACCTACCTACATAAATCACACAAAATCCGCCTACAACTAAGCACAAAATCCTATAACTAACAAAAGGAACCCGTTTAATTAAGTGAATGAAGGGTTTTGTTTTGTATTCAAGCCGTTATCTCGGCAGGTTATAGCTTATCAATTTTATCAATAGGGGATTATTCACCTAGGTGAAAATTTCAAATCAATAAACCCGAAATAAACTGAAATCACCTTGGATTGAATTTGTAAGTGAGAACAAAAGCCGGCCAGTAGCGTAGTTTGACACAATGACCATAGACGAGGCATCTGACAGCTGTTTGAAAAGTAAAAAGGTGACAAAAACCGAGCGGAAATTACAAAAATCATAGAGCCATCTTACAAGAAATTGAATTGAATTTATTTTTATCCTAAAATATTCAAAAGTGCAACGATGAATATTAATTTACATTAGGAGTGTACTGTTTCGAATTAACTCTAAATAATGAGTGTATATTTCCTGTGCTCAACCTTTGCAATTTGATAGTAAGGATGTATACATTGAAGGGTATTTTTCCCGAGGCTAGTAAGTACATTTTTGAAGTTCGTTACGTTTGATTTTGTTAAGTTTATATTCCGTTGTCATGAGTCGTGACCTCCTGTTTATTGTAACGCCGTCACTAAAGCAACGCGGCATCACTTAATCGTTCTTTGTTGTGTTTTCCAGAAAAGGAACATAAAAAGAACTTTATCAGAGAAAACATGAAACAGCTGAAGTATATTCAGGGCAAATCACCCAAAGAACCTAAGTTCACAGTGAAAAGTGTCCACCCACCTCGATTGACTAGCACAGTGACCTCGGGCAATTCCTTGGGCCAAGTGAAGTCTTCACCATCAAACAAAAGTGGCAAAGTGTCTCTTAATATTGGCAAGACTAATAGCTCGTCTAACTCTCGCAAGAAATATCCGGATGTACGAATCAAGAAAGGCGATATGGCAGAATTTCTAAAAAGGAAAGAGCAAAGACACTTGGCTCAACCTGCAGATGATTCACTTGAAGATGCTAAATCATCCGAGTCATCAGGTCGGCTACGAGACATTGGGTGCCAGACAGTGGAATCAAATCTAGCACAAAAATTTGCTGATAGTGCTAAGTTAACAATGTTGTATCCCAAAAAGGAAATTGATGATGATGCCAAGTTAAAAGCCAGTGGGGATTCTGGACATCATAGAAGTCCACCATCCCCCAACACCCCAGGTCGTACTAACGAAGATATGATGGAGTTTGAGAGAAAAAATAGTAGACTCAATGCTATCTTAGAGAGAAAAGACACAAAGGATCCATATTTGCCGTCTGGTAAGTGTATAAAACTAAAGTAACCGTCTAATAGCCATTGAATATTATAGTTTTTTTTTCTTCCAATGGTGGTAATTGTTTAATATTGAACTGAGCATATGTATTTGGGAAAAAATGGATCAACATGAATAAGGGAAGAGGCTTATTATTATAAATACTATTTTTACAGGCTATCAAAAAGGTGTTTTGCCAAAATATTTACGTGAACGTAAAGACCAAAGCCCAAAAGAAGTGGAGGGTGCAAAAGCCAATGATGACCAATCCATGTGTCCCCCAGGTCATGTGACATTGCCAGACACAGAGAGAAAGGAAACTTTGCGTATGCTTAGAAATAGTAAGTCTCATTAATATTGTAGATACCTATTATTATTATTAATTAACAATTCATTATAGTTCTTAAAAGATGAACCTCAAGCCAAGATAAATATTATTGCTATTTATCTTTTTCAGGTTTTGCTGAGTTAGTAAGTGAACTGAACAAAATGCCAGTGAAGACAGACACATTGAGGATGCGAAACAGGAAAATGGAGTTGGAAAAACAACTTGCTAAGCTCGAAGAGGGTATCAAGGTGTTTTCTAGACCTAAGGTTTTTGTCAAGATAGGGGAGTGACAACAACTTAGCTGGGACATTTAACCCACACTAGTTATGTATATAATGTCCAGTATTTTATATCTAAATTTAATGTTGATGACTGGTGTACACACATGCAAAGTGCAAATTGTTTGTGATCTTCATATGAATAAGTTAATTTTTTTGTATGTTAGTATAATTTAATGTTGTATGTTATGTACTGAATTGTTGTAATTAATATAATGATATATTTTGTGTCTTAGTGTTTCTATGTTTTGGAGATTTAAATATATTTTTTGCAGTTGATTTGATTCTTTAATCATATAATATAAATAAAAATACTAAAAGGGTTTTTCTAAGGTATATTGTTGTAACTTAGACTAGATTGTTATTGCAAAGTGAATTACATTCAGCTTGTCACAATAATTCATATCTATTCAAAAACAATACATGCATCCTGAATAAGCTTTATTTTAGAAGTTTTTAGTAAGTTTTAAACAATACAAATTTACAATGCCTTACAGGATTTTTATGGTTAAACCAAAAGTATTATTGAAATAAATTTATGATAACATACAAATAAATGTTTGATTTAAACCACAATATATTATCAATGTAGTGAAATATAACTTTCCTTCCTAATCAAATTATGTATTTTTCTAATTAAATAACTAACAGGTAAAAGGTAGCTTTGGTTTTTAACTAGAAATCTATTAATGCTATAACTTTCTAACATGCTGAAACAGATGGTTGTTGAATATGATTGGGCCTTTCCTGTAGAATGCTTCATCAGTATTGTGCCAGTCATAGAAAGAGAAATCGGGAAAAAAGAATTTTATTTCCCTCTCTGCAGATGTTGCTGAATCTAAAAAGAAAAAACTTGTTAGTTCTGATTGGTGATAGTATGCTGATAATAGCTAGATTAATACAAATATATAAAGTAGTGAAACCCAGTTCTAAACCTTTAATTTAAATGGAATGTGGAGCGTTTATAGATTTAAACTGTGGCCTAATAGATTTTACTATAATGTAAAAGCTGGTTGATAGTAATATTTAATTGCATACACTAAGAATGAGGATACTAAAGCATTATAATGCTCTATAAAAAAAAAATTATCAACTTTGCACCTATTAAAATTTAGTAGCCGAGTTTCTTGCCGGTTCTTCTCAGTACAAGATCTCCCGCCCAGAGTAGACTTACAAACCAATGGCTTAATGACATACATAAGAGCTATTTGTAGCCTAAACTGAATAAATGATTTTGAATTTTGAATTGAATTTAGTTACCAACAACTGCAGATTATAAAACCATGATAATACTAACCATTATATCAATTTTAAGGTAGTTAACTTCAACTGTTTTGTTGTATGCAGTGCAAATCCATTAAATTCAATTTATGGTGGCTTGCTTTTGCCTTTGAAAGAGTTAAATAGTGAAAAAAAATTAAAACATTTACCAGATCCATGTGCAACATTTCGAGTGTCTGATATTCCAAACATCCCTCGCAAACAATATGGCTCCTGGAACTGTCCTTTAAACACACTGGTGGGACCCAGCAACTTCCGCCACAGATCAATGGCATCAGAATGTCCCAATACATGAAGATCCATGTAGCCACTGAAATAATGTTAGTAACATTTATAATTTTAGTTAATGATTTAAAGAAAATAATACACTCTGACTATATTTTCAACAAGTTATATAATAAGTAATGATCAACAATTAAAGAATTAAACGAAACATGGTTAAAATAAAAACTCGGAACTTGTGCGGAACTTAACATCGGGATCAATGATATTATAAACTATAGATATGTTACGTTCATAGTAATTTGTGTTCTGAGCATAAAGTTAATATACCATTGGTATATTAACGATATGGTTCCGAGCAATCCAAAACAGCACACATTGACAAGTTTCACTGATAAGTAAAATAAAAGATATTAAATAGCACGCAAATGAAAGAGATAGGTATAAATTTAATGATTGCACTTCAAATGTTTTTCTACTAGATCGCTCTCTCTTTCTTCACCTGGACATGGCGTCTTTACGTCGGTCACTAGATTGTTTGGAAATATAATTGAAATATACTGAATAATCTAAGTATCTTTGCGTTACATGTGGTAAGAGATCCTTTGTATTTTGTTTACTTTTAAAGTCATAATTGGTACACTTCCGAAACACACACGATGGCATTTTTGATTTTTTAGGTAAGGACACAGGAACCTACGGTGCGACACGCTCGTGACAGCGCTCGACGGAGACTAATTACAAGACTTCCCAATTAGGACGTATTTGAGTCTTCACAACGCGCGCGCTTATGACATATCTGCTTCTTGTTTTATATAATATCATTGATCGAGATAAAACAATATGAAAACAGCAACATAGTTACCTAGCCATAAATGTAATTAAACGGTTAAAAAAGAACTTTCCAACATGTTCTTTATAAAACTTGCTAGCAGTCTCTGTGTCTAAAGAAATTCTCTTCGTTTTGATCACGACGAATTTATTTTTGATAACCTGCCTGATGAATGAAACTGCCACTGGGTTCTTGACAGCATGAGGTTTTATAATTGCTAATGTCAACTGCAACTTTTGCATAGCTAGAGATTATCTAATGAACTTCTAGTTGCATTATTAACTAGTTAGTACATGTAAAATTATATAAAATCAAATATTTCAATGACACTTTTATCATGAAGACACATTTTTCAAAAACTTTTTTTTCTTACGCCAATGAATGAAGACGAAGTTCTATGTAATATACAGCCCACAGTTTACAAGGCATCACTGATAAAACCCGCCGGCGCCGTGAAGGTGAAAATAGTGTCGGAAAACGTGATTTTGGTAAGTTGGTTTCAAATTACGACGCGGCCTCACAGGCTCAACGTCGGTACTTACGTAATACTTTTTTTGTATAATTCATTGTTAAGACCCCAGTACACAATGGCGTATGCTGGCCCACGACCTTTCTAAGCCCACGACAGGCCATCGCCATTGTGTACAGGGAGCAATGGTATACAGTGGCGGACAATTGGCCATGATAGCGCGCAATCGGCCAGTTATCGGTTTTTTGGACACATTTCAAAGGAATCGTGGCGTAGCATGGCCTGTGGTGTTCACACAATGGCTTATTGTATAGTTCGTCACCGAACACTGGTCGGGATAGTGCACTTTTTTGTTGCGTTTGTTCATTTTAAAATCGAAGACGTGACTTTGTAAAAGCGTATGAAATTATTTGACTATATTAAAATAACATTTATTAATAATTCTGATGGATTATAAATAAATATAGTACTTAATTGTAGTATATTAAGTGATCTTAATATACTAAAATTATTTTTGTGATTCTATTTTATATGTTAGATCAGGTTTATCCCAATAACCTGACGCATAACATAATACACATTTATCATAATTTAAAAACATACAATAACATAAACGTACTCCTTTACAAGGTCATTTAATATTCAATAATATAAAATAATATAATTCAATAACCAATCGATCAATTTAACTTCCCTTTTTCGTTCTAGCTGTATTCATTATTTTGTTAGTCTTTATTTATTTTTTTGAATATTCATTTTCAAGGAAATTCATATACTTATTACTATATTTTTTTAAATAACTTTGTGGCGGTACACACATTTTGTAATATTTGTAAGCAGTATATAAATAAATAGCCGCGGCCGTTATTACTTCCACGTCCATCGCAAGTGCTTCGCCAGGCAGGCCAGGCTATGGGCCATTGTGTGAACACCAAGTGGTCGTGGCCTACAGTTGTACATTGCGAAGCATGGCCCACAATGGGCCATTGTGTACTGGGGCCTTTATATGCTTATTACTGCACGGGGAAAGGGTAAAACTAAAAATTCGACACCCTGCCGCGTCCTTACAGGCCCCGGGTCATTTCGCGAAACACGGAAAAAAAATATTTCTAATATTGTGCAAGTCCAAACGTGTCAAGTGACAAGCCCCGCCCTCCAACTAAACCGAAAAATACAAAAAATTCTAAATATCTTGTTTAGTTGTTAGCTAAATTTTAACTTGCAACTTGCTACTAAATTCTGTGTTTACATGCAATTAATTACTTATAGTTAAGTTAAAATTTAGTTACCTACTTAATAACTTAATACGTGCCATAAGAGTAGATTATTTTCGGCGAGTTGGATTGAGCCACGATAGCATAGTTAAATTAAAGACCAAGATTGTGTTTGTTACGAGATTTGTCAAATTTTAATTTTTGTGTTATTAAACTTTACAAATTTATAAGTGTTTTATTTGCAAGTTAGCAACTACTTATATATGAAAAAAATACATAGGTATGTCTTCTAAAATAGGTATCAAGTACTTAATTATTATTTTTGCCATAGAGGTTCGTCATTACCAAGCATTAATCATTACCATCCTCAAAAAATCATTGCCATTAGCCTAACGTCATTACCATTTCTCTTATTATTTTTTGAGATCAAATATTATCTAATTTCTTGATTAAATAAGCGTGCCTTTGTTTCGCAGATCTTACTTAATAATACTTCTTTCGATTTTTGAAACTTTGCTCGCATTTCAGATTCATTTACAAGAAGGCTTCAAAATAAATCAGAAACAATCCAAAACGCGCATCCACCCCCCTGCGTCGTCGGTACTTGGGTCATTTCGCGAAACATGGAAAAAAACTATTTCTAGTTGATTAGAAATTCTATCTCATTTTTCAGTTACTTTTTTTGTTTAAGCGAGGTTTTAAACATAATTTAACGTAAGGTGACACAGTTACGAACCTTGTGTTCTAAAAACTCATTTTCTAATTTAATTAAAACTGAGTAAAACATCATTACCATCTAAAGAAAATATATGTGCACAAAACTTTCAAAATATATATTTCAATAATTATGATCGCCAAACCCGATTTTTTCAAACGTTTAGTAATCTGTATTTTACCGTAAACGACATAATAAATAGCGTTTATAATTCAGAACAGCATAATAGTCAAAACGAAATTTCAAAAGTTTGTAACATTAATTCGTCATTACCATCGCGCTAACGTCAAATTTACTTTCTTGAAAGATCTACGTGATGTATCTTACTGTCCCCGTGCACACCACTCTCCTCAGTCGCTTGCACGAAATGTACCACAGCGCACGTCACGGTGAGTGCTCTTTAAATACTTTTTTTGTTACAAATCATATGTCCAGGAAATGGTTGTCACGTATTTCCATCATTACCGGTAAATACGTTTTCTAGGTAATTATAAATTAAGTATAATTGTTAGCATTAGAACTTATTGTGACTCCCAGGACAAATTCTCAAAAAGGCGGTCACAAAATAGTAGCGCTAAGAATTCACGATTTGTTAAAAAAAAAACACTACGTTTGTCATTACCATCATCATCATTACCGTTTGATTTGTGTTGATGGTAATGACGTTATGTTAATGGGAATGATGAATTCAAAGTTTCAAAATTTCTTATTAGTAGCAATTTGTTCTATTTTACTTAAAACGTTGTTTGCTTTCATGCTTTAAAATAACCGAAATACCAGCTGGAAGTTGAATGGGTTTTTTTGTGCGTTATCTTTATGTTAATTTGCTAAAAATATTAAATTATCCGTGCTTGTCTGGATTATAGTATTATAATAGCCAGCTTTTCTTGTCAGCATTCGTAAGTGGTGAATCGAGATTATGCGCCAGTGCATCAAAAAAGGCGATTGGCCAGCATCCTGACACTTCCTTTGCATAATTAACAACAAGGTCGCTCTAATTGCTAAAAGTGGACATTGATCCAAACCATGGCTTGGATAGGATATGATGATCTCTAATCACCTTTTGGGGAATAATGGTCGTGGGTTAATGCATACATACTCTAAACATATTTCAACTTTAAAAATACATCATACAAAATAATATTTTATTTCAGGTAGTTGCCGTTTTCAAAAATGAAACTTCAATATTACATATTGAAACTATTCATCATCAGTTCATTTACGTCCCCACTGCTGGGGCACGAGCCTTCCCTATGGATGGATAGGGAGAACGGGCCATAAACCACCACGCGGGCCCAGTGCGGATTGGTGGTTGTTAACGACTGCTAATGCAGCCGGGACCAACGGCTTAACGTGCCTTACGAAGCACGGAGGAGCTCGAGTTAATAATTTTTGGTCACCCATCCGATGACCGGCCTTTGCGAATGTTGCTTAACCTCAGCACTCGCAGACCGGGCGCGTTAACCATTGCGCCATCGAGCTCCACCTACTTACTATTGAAACTATTAGATATGTAAAAAAAGACAGTGCTGAAAAAAAGAGAAAGGCAGAAGACTCTTTTATTTACTTGTTATCTAAAGTGGAAAACAAAATACAGAAAAAAGATACTGTAATGCGATGTGCATTAGATACAAAATTAAAATTACATATTACAATATATTTTCTCAATACTGGCAATAGTTTTCGCAGTCTATCTCATTTTTGTAGAGTTTCTAAATCGAGTAAATATGTTTAATACAATAATCAATAATTTAATACGAACAATAAAATTGAACCCGAGCGCGTCGCTCACTACACTTCTGCATTTAACTAATATTGTGCCAGTCCAAACGTGTCAAGTGACAAGCCCCGCCCACCAACTTAACCGAAAAATAGACAAAATTCTAAATCTAATCTAATCTTGTTTAGTTGTTAGCTAAATTTTAACTTGCAACTTGCTACTAAATTCTGTGTTTACATGCAATTAATCACTTAAAGTTAAGTTAAAATTTAGTTACCTACTTAACAACTTAATACGTGCCATAAGAGTAGCTTAATTTCGGCGAGTTGGATTGAGCCATGATAACATAGTTAAATTAAAGACCGAAATTGTGTTTGTTACGAGATTTGTTGAATTTTAATTTTTGTGTTATTAAACTTTACAAATTTATAAGTAAGTGTTTTATTTACAAGTTAGCAACTACTTATACTATATGAAAAAAATACATTGGTATGTCTTCTAAAATAGGTATCAGGTACTTAATGTCATTACCAAGCATTCCTAATCATTACCATCCTCAAAAAATCATTGCCATTAGCCTAACGTCATTACCATTTCTCTTATTATTTTTTGAGATCAAATATTATCTAAATTCTTGATTAAAAAAGAGTGCCTTTGTTAAGCAGATCTTACTTAATAGTACTTCTTTCGATTTTTGAAACTTTGCACGCATTTCAGATTAATTTACAAAAAGGCTTCAAAATAAATCAAAATAAATCCAAAACGCGAATCCACCCACTTACGTTGTCTTTTTACACCAGCTCGAAATGTTATTCACAAGTCTTAAGATTCGTTGCTCTAATATACAAATCAAGAACGGTAATGGCATATGGATACGCGACGTCCTAGCTTGATCGTGATGCCAGCGTACACACTAGGAAAGGTCTTTATTTCTTAAACTAAAGAGGCACTAATTACGCACTAAAAGAGGGCATAACAACAATCGTGAAATCGATCATGTGTAGGCCACCTTAACGGACACGTTTTTGTATTTTCTTGAGAAAATTTTCAAAAATATGAATGTACAGTATGGACTGTATGGGCTCAAACCCCTATGTCTTTACTAAATCAAGAAAAGAGGAAACAAATTGTTGTTTGGATTAAGATTTGAGGTTATATTTACCAACTTGTAGGTTTTTATTTACGCTTTTTAGCTTAAATAAAATAACAATGGCTGATGTTGAGATGAAAAGAAAAGCTGATGATTATTCAGTTGTACCCGCAAAGAAAACGCGCCATGAAATATCGGTTGCTGGTACAAGAGAGAAAGCCGTGGTCACGTCCGCTGTACGTATTTAGGACTTCGTTAAAATATTTTATTTATATGCAAGTTGATTACGGAGGTTGTTATCACTAATTTTGTTTTACAGGTGCCACGTACATCCAATTTGTATGCCCCTATTATGTTACTAGAGGGCCACCAAGGAGAAATATTCACAGCCAAATTTCATCCAGAAGGAAAACATTTAGCATCGGCAGGCTTTGACAGACAAATATGTAAATACTCCTTTTTAATATAAACAAAGTTCACTATAAATTTTACTGCATAGCAAAGTAACATTGAAATTTATTTATTTATTTATGAGCTCAAGTGTCAAATACCCAGACACAATAGAATTTTAATTGTTATTGGCCACCTGCTGGTCGCTCGACGCTCAAGGGGATATTACACAAAAAATTTTGTTCACAAAAATAAGGTCTTACATAGGGTGTAAGTAAGTACATTTAATTACAATCTTTCCTTGATCTGTAACAAAGTTCTTGAACATGGTCACGGAAAACTCACTCTCTTGCAATTTTTTTTATATTTTGTAACATAATTTAGCATTAAGAAATAAGAATAATTAGAATTTTGCGATGCCCTAACAGGGTTTGTAACAGGCCACCATATACTATTACATTACTGATTTACTGTATGAAGGTGATACAGTAGTGTATAAATAAGGTGCAATAAATAAATAAATCATTGTTGTGTTCTGAAAGTAGAAATACCTACAATGTGCAGCGCTCTTCCACCCTTGGTTTATCATTACAAAAATAAGGTGAGGCAATAGCTCAGGGTGATGAACAGACTATAGTATGTATATAACACAATAAGTATCTCAAATGGTTTTCCTTTTTGTTTATCACAAATCTCTTTCACAAACAATATATTTACTTATTAACTATGATAGTTTATTTGGCATCATTGTCTGTTGGCCTTCCAGCATAGGTCTCCTGTAAGGCACTCTATCACATTATAATGATTATATTTAGGTTACCTATTGAAACGCATAACGTTTTTAGGCATAAACTGAAAATGCATAATGTTCTAGGCCATAATTGTCAATTGCCATAAGTCTTTATAGCATAACTTCATAACGCATATCATCATATGGCCGAAATCTGTAAGGCATAATTGCAATAATCATAATTTACAAAAGGCATAATTTAAATTAGCCATAACATTTAAAAGGCATAATATTCAAAAATTTTAACAAAAAATAAAATGTAGACTGAAAAAATTGCACTAAAAAGTTTAAAAAAATTGTGTAGTTTAGTTTGTTCAATTTACTTGCAGTTAACCTATATTATATTATAAAGGAAAATATATAGGTACAATTATTGTTATTTTTGGAGCTGGAGGGTGGTGATATAGGTTAACTGCAAGTAAATTTTAAGTGCAATTTTTTCAGTCTAATTTTTTGTTAAAAATTTTGTTTATTTCTCGCTTTTTAGTGATTTGTTTTTTTTTCGATCTATTTATCAAAAGCGAATATAGGAAGACTTACTAAACGCACTGCTCGTATGAGACAGCGCCGTTTAAATGAGACAAGCGAAGAAAAAGAGAAACTACATCACAAATGAAACATGTTCCGGTGTGACATTGTTAATGAAATTCCATCAGTGTAGATAGATAGATAGACTCTTTATTGCACACGGAAACTTCAAATACACGAAAAGTTTTACATTTGTTGTGCACAAAGGCGGCCTTATTGCTTAAAGCGATATCTTCCAGGCAACAGTGGAAGACGGACAAACAAACTAACAAGCTTTCGCATTTACAATATTAGTTCGGAAGGATTTATAGCCGGAGTGGCTGAAAATACCAAAATCGCTAAGTAGGTATGCCTATAATATTTGAGGAATTCCCTCAATTCCTCAAGGATTCCATCATCAGAACTGAGTTCCGGTGCCTGCCTTCTTTTGCTTCGTCATAGTCGCTTAACTATCTTAATCGAGATATGTTATCGCCACCCGTGAAATACTTATCATTGAGGAGTTCTGGTTATCATCAGTTACACTTCATCAAATGATACTTTCTGAATGCAAATGCTTGACTTATTGCTGAAAATACCAAAATCGCTATAGGTATGCCTACAATATTTGAGGAGTTCCCTCAATTTCTGAAGGATTCCATCATCAGAACTGGATTTTGATAAAAATGGGACCAATCTGGAAGTATATCCTTTCAATTAAGAAAGGATTTGCCAAATCGCTGTATAAATGACGGAGTTCTGAGGTAACAAACATTTAAAAAAAAAAAGAACATGCAGCCGAATTGATAAGCTCCTCCTTTTTTGAAGTCGGTTAAAAAGGCATACATTTGGTATTCACTACACCTATATCCTTTGAAATAAGTTGATTTGTAATTGTATGAAATGAAATACACCCCTTAAAACAACTTAAGATTATGTCAAAACAAAATTATGAATGTTAACAGTTATGCATAGTAAAATTATGCGTTTTAAAGTATGCTTAATAAAATTATGTCAAACAAAAATATAGATTTTAACGATTATGATTTTTTACATTATGCCTTTCAACAATTTGCTAAATTTTATGCATAATATAATATAATGCCAAAAATATTATGCTTTTTGATTGTTATGCCATATGATGTATGACAATCGAAATTATGACAATAAATAGCATGCGTTTTAAAGTGTTACTTTATATTTATTATATTAAAATAAAAAAATTCAAGTCAAGAAAAGTATAATACTTCTTTTGGTTGAGATGATGATGATGATGATGATGATGATGATGGTGATGATTGTTTAATTACAGTTATATGGAATGTATATGGACAATGTGAGAATGTGATGGTGATGTCGGGCCACACGGGGGCCATCATGGAGCTGTGCTTCTCAACGGATGGCTCCCACCTGTACTCGTGTGCCACAGACAACTCTGTTGCAGTGTGGGATGTTCCCACTGGGACGCGGATCAAGAAGTTGAAGGGCCATGCAAACTTTGTTAATTCTGTATCAGGTGTGTTATTGTTAATATCTATAGTAACAGTCTTATGGAAGTAAAAACTCCCTAAGAGTTTTGCTTAACATAAACGTGTTTCAATAGTGCACAGTATGTCAAAACGTGCCTAATAACCAGTGATTGGAGTAGGTAGAGCTATTTTTTGTATTTGCAATACGTTGTATTAATATGGACATTCCCGAAATATTGTCGATAAACAATTTGAATGCTGTAGAAAGAGACAAAAACAGGTGCGTTATTCTAGCGGCGAGGCTCGCTATTGTAGTCTTTTGTTTCTAAAAGCCGTGTTGCGTGGCAAAATCGCAACATCGCGCGTGTGCGCAATGGAAATAAGCAACGCGTCGCTAATGTAAGCTTGATAACGTCATGGCGCCCACTGCCAAGACTTAAGACAAGCCTTCATTGATGAATAAAAGTTTCAGTTAGAATCTCGCGAAATGTCCATATTAACATCAACGTTTACGGTCAATGAACTAAAATAGCTCAACCTACTCCGATCACTGCTAATAACCCATAATACTTATTTGTAAATTTAGAGGAGCTTTTAAAAGAAAAGATAATTATTTTCTTATAGATAGCTTGGCAAATGACTCCCTTCTGATGTTAAGTGGAAATGGAATACAGACGCGAAGATAACTGGTGCAGTGTGAAAACAAACGTAGCATCAGTTAACCTCACTCTGCCGCCGGCCCACAAGGCGCTTTTTCACGCCTCTTTTGAAGGACCTCATATCATAGGAAGAAGGGAAAACGTGTGCTTGTAGACTATTCCATCTTTTGGAGGTGCGACAAAGAAACGAGTCACCAAATTTCTTTGTGCGCGATGGGATATTTGAGACAGTGAAGCGGTGACTCCGAAGAACAGTACGTGTACTCCTATGAAAGAAGGAAAAAGATGGTATAAGGACAAAGAGCTCTTCAGAGCACTCGCCATGGTATAAGCGGTAAAACACGCTGAGTGACGCAACATCTCTACGCAATTGCAGAGATTCGAGAGCATTTGCGACTTCTGCACTGCCGATAATGTGATCAGCGCGACGCTGCAATTTGTCCAAGGCATCGAGAAGGTACTTTGCGGAACCGTCTCAGATGTGCGAGCAATACTCAACGCAAGACCGTATCTGTGCCTAGTACAATAGGCACAACTGGTCCGGCGTAAAGAATCGCCGCACTTTGTTCAGAATACCGATTTTTCGTGAGGCTGTTTTGATCACGGCTTCGATGTAGTTCCTTTGGCTCAGATCGCAGCGAATCGTCATACCGAGCATATTGATACTGCTCTGCAGGCTTAGAGATGTACCCTGAAGAGTTGGAAGGGGAAGGAATGGTGACTTTTTTGCCGTGAACGTACATACCTGTGTTTTCTTGGCATTGAACTCAACCAGATTATTGGAGCCCCAATTAGATATGAGGTCCAATACCCGATTGAGCTCAATGACAAGATTCACTCGATTCACTTCGGTTTCGACCCGCCCTGCCGCTGGGTGACCGTTATATCCCCCATGCACCGTGCTATCATCTGCATAGCAATGAATATTTCCAAGTAGAAGCATATCATTGATATGCAGAAGGAACAGCGTGGGAGACAGAACGGAGCCTTGAGGGACTCCAGCGTTCACTGACATGAACCGCGAAGCGCATCCATCAGACAGGACACGGATTCTGTGCTCTGAGCAGGAAGCCAGCGACCCAGTTCCAGAACTGAGCAGGTAGACCGTATGCCGGGAGCTTGGAGAGTAGAGCTTTGTGCCAGACCCGATCGAAATCCTTGGCTATGTCAAGGTTTACAGCCACCGACTCACCACGCTTGTCAATAGCCTCACCCCAGAGATGTGCAGCGAACGCTAGAAGATCACCCGTTGACCATTTCGGCCGATACCCGTATTGGCGATCGTGAATTATGGAGTGTTCTTCTAGGTAGTGGACAAGTTGTTTATTTCAAATGCGCTCCATTACTTTGCACAAAACTGAAGTTACGGCTATGGGGCGGTTATTCGATGGATCTGACCGATCTCCTTTTTTGGGGACCGGTTGCACATTAGCCTGTATTTTTTTTGATAGGCAAGCAGTTGCCACAACTAATAGTGCCTGTATCCTGATCATCGTAATATACTGTAGTATCATTTATTTATTTCTTTAAATACCTGTCTAGCCTATTATTAAATTGGTTGATGTGTTGATGTTGGAGGCTAAGACAACATCATCTGGGAGCTTATTCCACTCTTTTACCACTCTGTTGCATATAAAATGTTTATAGGGATTTCTGTTAGCAACATGAGTACCTACGTAGTTTGAAACTGTGACATATGTCTGTTTTCATTTCTTTCGAAGATCATGTGTATGTCATTGAGGTCATATTGCCCATTTAGTATTTTATAGTTATCTCAATCAATCAAGTTTCCGCGACTCCTGCGGTCTTGCAAGGTTGTAAGGTTAAGCGCATCCAACCGTTCCTCATATGTGCGTCGTTTCAGCGATCTGGGTATCTTGGTAAAGCTTCGTTGCACTTTTTTTAATTGCTCAATGTCTTTGGCAAAGTAGGGACTCCAAATCTGAAATGCGTACTTACTCCAAAATGGGTCGGACAAAGGGTTTATAGATCTTCAGCATCATTTCTGGGTTTAGGTCTAGGTATATCAGACTTTTAGCTTTTTGTTATGGTAGAAATATGTTCCTCCCATTTTAAGTCTTCTTCTTCTTCCGAAATCTTTACTCCTAAGTCCGTTTGAATTTTGACTTCAGAAAGTTGAACATCATTTAAGGTATAAGACAGATGTGGATTCCGATTCCCTATGTGCAAGACCGTGCATTTCGTGGTATTAAGGCTAAGAATCCATTTTTTGACCAGTATGCTATGGCATTCAGATCTGATTGAAGGCTATCATAAGCAGCGGGTTCCCAAATAACTATGTATTGTCCGCAAAAATACTGATGTGGCTCTGCACGGAATGTGGAATGTCAAATGTGTAAATAATGAACAATACTGGACCGAGGACCGAGCCTTGCGGCACGCCACTGAGTACTTCACGCTGGCCAGACACCTCATTACCTATTCTTACTTGAATGGTTCTATACTACAGAAATGCCTATATCCAGTTGAGAAGTTGGCCTCGAATTCCTACATGTGACAGTTTATGCAGTAACCTTTTTATGGAAACTTTATAAAACGCCTTCTCGTAGTCGAGATAGATGATTTTGAGCATATTTGATTGTGAGATCATTTTCCCTATTGCATTGGCCGTTCGCTGGTCAAACTCCGCACGTAAATATTTTAAAGACTCGTTGCAATGGGGTGAGGTCCGCCTTGATGGATGATGGTTTCGATAGTATCCTTTTGCTGCGTAAGACATTTATTGCCTCACTTTTGTTCTTCAGAATTACTAAATTAATACATTTATTATTATTTTTTTTTTTTGTTTTGAAAACTTTCATGTTTTATTCTTATGAATACTGTTCTTGTATTTGTGACACAAATAAATATTTTTCATTTCATCAAGTGTGAATGGCTGGGCTAGACAAAATGTTCTGGAATATGCTGGAGGAGGACATTACCCAAAAAGGAGTTGTTGACTCTTAAATTAAGAAATTTTTCAATATTAATCACACTTAACTTTGAAGTAACTCTTACTTACTAAATTTAGGGAATAGATGGGTTTATTATTTATTTATTTATTATTATTATATTTACAGGAGCAAGAAGAGGTCCAGAACTTTTGGTATCAGCATCAGATGATAACACAATAAAACTATGGGATGCTAGAAAACGCAACCCCATAGCCTCCTTTGACAGCACATATCCCGTGACTTCAGTTTTGTTTAACGACACAGCAGAGAAGATAATATCAGCAGGTGTAGACAACATCATCAAAGTATGGGACATTAGGAATAATCAAATATCATACAAAATTAAAGGCCATACAGACACAGTCACAGGTAAGGTACAATTAAGTAGTGCTATGTTTAAAAGTTAGACACTGTTGCATTCTATTTAAATCTGCTGCTGCTATGTACAATGATAGCTAATATTAAATCTAGCAAAAATACTATTTTAGGAATTAGATCACTTGAATTTGAATAGTTAATTAATAAAGGACCATTTTAACCTTTTGGCCGCCACAGAATAAATGCGTTGCTGTGCCCTGAACGCCAAGCATTTAATTCAGCGTAAAAACTTGCAAAAAGAATAGGCTATTGTTGGTTGATTATATCTTATAAGGGGTTAGAATCCCAATAATCTGTTCTTAGTGGCGCCTGCCGAGGTTTCCCTCTCCTAATATCACTTCGACTCATCGGGATATTTATTTGTGCAACTCAATCCTTTCACTCTTCTTCCTCTGTAAATAAAGATAGATGAGTTTTGCAATGTCTTTGAGAGCTAAGAGCCTCAAGTCTGGTTTCAGATAGGTCCATCCCAGGATTCTAATCCCAATACTTAAATGGTCTTTTCAAGTTCATGATAACTATAACAGTATTATTTTCTCAACTTCAAAAGATCGTAAAGTTAATTATTATGCTAATTATGTAAGATGCATGTTTTATTAATAGTGATAATATAATAAAAAATATATCAAGTAGCACATTGTATTAATTTGTGGATAGAGCAGTGGGGGCTTCACATTAATAGTTCTTCACAATAGTTTGTACCTTTTTACAAGCTTTTATTTAGTTTCACCTGTCCCGATGTTTGTCTGTATTGTAATCAAATCTTGCAAGTTAAATTTGATCCACTTCCCGGTTACTCGTTGAGCTGAAATTTTGCATGCATGTGTAAATCGGATGACAATGCAAAATAATTATGACATGGAGCTAATCTGATGATGGAACCGGAAGGTGGCCATAGGAACTCTGTAGTTAAACGACACAATCCCATCGAGTTTGGATTCGTTTAATCCGTCTTGACAAGTACTTTGGTGCTACATGGTAACCAAGGTCTGATGATGGAGCTGGAAGATGGCCATAAGAACTCGGGAAAATAAGTTTGTTCGTTCGTTGGTTCCATTTGTTATGAATGCAGATTTTGTCTTTGATTAGATGGACGACCCAATGCCAAGGTGAGCACGTGCCGAGGGCTGAATGGTATGAGGGTGTATAAAGTATAAACATGTCATATCGCTAACGTTGCGCCTCAGGGTACCAGGGCGAACCCTGTTGTACTGATTTTTTTTTATTGGTTATAGGCAGGCATTTGACCATAGCTCACCTGATGTTAAGTGACGGTGCGTTCGAGGATGAAACATGCCTGCCTAGATAGCCTATTCACTCTGGCCTTGAAAAGGTCCAGATTATACCATTCAGGGAACACACTCGCAGGCAGCGCGTTCCATTCCCTAGCTGTACGCACTAAGAAAGTTGAACCGAATCGGCTCGTGCGACAAGGTGGCATATCTACAACATAGGGATGGAACTCGCGCCTTGCGCTCCGATAGCGGAAAGTGGATGGTAGGATTAGGTCGTGCAACTCCTTCGCGCACTCCCCGCAATGAATCCTGTAGAAGACCGACAAACGAGCCACTCTACGCCGATGTTCTAGAATTTGCAGCTTGGCGTCTATCAGGGCAGGGTCACCAATGAGTCTCTTAGCTCGTTTTTCAATCGAGTCCAAAGCAGCTAGAATTAGATGGTATTTGGCTGATCCATCCCAAAGGTGGCAGCAGTACTCCATACATGATCAAACTTGTGCTTCATAAAGTTGGAGCAGCTGTTCTGGCGTGAAGTACTACTTGACCTTAGAGAGAACTTCAAGTTTTTTTGCTGCAGTGTTTGCTTTGGACTCTATGTACTGCCCGAAGTTGAGGTTGGACGAGAGCTCTGCAGGATTTTTAGGATCTCTTTCTAGTGAATGAGCCATAGAACAGTCAGCATTAATGTCAGTCAGCAGTCAGCAGTCAGCCATAGAACAGTCAGCACTAGATGAGATTGGTAGAATTTTCCCAGCAGAGCCCAGATGCGAATTCTCCGCAAAAAGAGAGACAAATAAATTTGCTTTCTCTTTCGCAGAGTGGGCAAGAGAACCGTCAGGCTTCAGCACACCATTGCTGATTGTAGAGATGGCCGACTGAAATTGGATTCGACCGCTTTTGCCAGGAACCAAAAAACCTTACTAGCTGGGGGGTAAGAGGCTAATTTAGCCTCAATCCGGCTTTTATGGTTGAATCGAGCTCTACTTAGTGTCCTTTTACACGACTTGGCGGCTTGGTTAAAAGCTCTCTTTAGAAAACGAGTATCCGAAGACTTGCGTGCTCGAGCTTCAGCCCATGCGGAATAAGCAGACAATTGCAGTGCGTCAGCACTGCGACAGTCAGCATTAAACCACGGGCGAGCTTTGCCATGTGATGTTACGTCCGAGTACGGTATAAAATACTCCATACCCTGCCGTATAACCGCGGTAACGGCTTCAGCACAGCGCGACAGATCTCCTGAATTGAAGCAAACCCTCCGCCAAGGGTAGGACGATAAAAAGTGACGCATTTCATCCCAATCTGCCGACCTGTATCGCCACACCCGTCTTGGGCCACAAGGGCAATTTTCAGGTGGGGAATAAACAGATGCAGATTTAACCAGACTGATCAGAAGTACCCAGTGGAGCAGAAACTGTTACTGAGTATGTCTGGATCTGTGGTCAGCAGAAGGCATGTGGCTAAGCAATTCGCAGTGTGTGAGTCGACATCCGGCAATCTCGTCGCACAGTTTACAAGCTGAGTGAAATCTAGTGACAATGCTAGTTTACGCACCTCTTTCCCAGCATGGTCGGTCAACTGGTATGGGAACAACCACTCTTGATGGTGGGCATTAAAGTCCCCCAGGATAACTAACTGAGCTGATGGATAACGCTCTCGACCCGCATCTGCCGCCTGACTGAGATGGTCACACAATCGAGTTGTCTCATGGTCCCCACTATGCGAACGGCATACAGAGGCATATAGGATCTGTTCTTGGCCTGTGTCTACTAGTAGCCACAGGACAGAGAGACTGGACGTTTCAAGGTTCTTGAGACGCTTGATACAGATGTCATCACGAGAATACACACAGACTCCGGCACGAGATATAAACCTGTGCTCCAGAGAATACCCAGGGTAGCTGAGGTACGTCGTGTCAGCTTGACATCTGATCTGCGTCTCAGTAAGGAATAACAGCTGCGATTTTTCTGTCTCGAGGTGGTGGTGGACAGGTTCGAGATTTGAGTGCAGTCTCGGATGTTGGAGACAACTTTAACCCCCAAAACTGAAGCCCTTATCTTCCTACAATGGACTTCTGGGGGGATGGACCATTTTTGTCTTATACTCTGATAATAAGAAAAAAATACCATTATATAGGTACCTACATTGCAACCTTTAACGATAATTAACCTTCTTCGTCTACGTCACAATAATATCATATCGTACATACCTAATTACATGTTATTATTAAACCCTATGGGGCTTATTAATAAACAAAGTGTAAGCTTGGGGTAGTTACTCCGTGTTTTGTTTCTTTTACTCTAACATGAAATGAAGTTTACATGACGGGAACAAAACACGGGAGTAACTACTCCAAGCTTACACTTTGTTTATTATTACGGGTTTAAGTGCCTTACAAATAAACAAGGACTAAGCTCCGAATAGTTATTCCGTGTTTTGTTTCTTTCACTCTAATTTGAAATGACGTTTAAATGACAGGAACAAAACACGGAATAACTATTCGGACCTTCTTCTTTGTTTATTTGTAAGATCCTTAGGGTGGATTTCACCAACATCCAATTTATACGAGAATAGCTATCCAAGTATAACTTTACTCTTATGATTTAATCTATGGCTAACTTTGGTTTCATTTCACCAGATTAATCTATGGGTAAGTTACTCTCGCATAGTTTTTGCATATTTTTGCCTGAGATTTCCGCCGAGTAAGCTGTTGCTTACTCGGCCGAAATCGGCGGTATAAGAAGTTACTCTAGTATAGTAAATTTATCCTTGGGTTAATCGTTTGTGAAATTAAAAGTTCGTTTACTCTCGAGTAATTAGCGATTTACTCTCGGAATAAAGCTTATACCATTGGTGAAATCCGCCCTTAGTCGTACAAATAAACAAAGAATAAGGTCGGAATAGTTATTCCGTTAAAAGATTATAACATTACGATTAATCTCCAGTAATTAACAGAGTTATAACAATAATTAGATGCGAAAAAACCGTAAGCGATTCGTCGAGGATGCGGTGCGCGGGCCGCTTCTTTCAAGTTCAATCTGACATTTCTGACATGGCCCCGCTACCATCGACACGACCGACGCTCCGCTAGAGTGAGCGTAGCCTACACTCTCGATTTAAATCGGTTCAGTAATTTTTGAGTTTATTCGTTGCAAACATACATACATACATACATACAAAAATACAAAGGTTATTATTAGTATTAGTAAACGATTCGACTTTGTCTTTGCTATTCCAAAATAAGAATTGGTTCGGCAGGCATGGCGCTCTCGTACGACGGCTCGTACCTGCTGTCGAACGCGATGGACAACACGCTGCGCATCTGGGACGTGCGGCCGTTCGCGCCCGCCGAGCGCTGCGTCAAGCTCATGTCCGGCCACCAGCACAACTTCGAGAGGAACCTGCTGCGGTGCTCGTGGTCGCACGACGGCTCCAAGGTAGAAGGCCTCATTTTATTTTAATACCAAAAAATATATAATTTTTTTGCCTAAGAATATCTAACGGTGGAGTAGTAAGGTGATGATGACGATGATGATGTAGATGATGATTAAGCACTTTCGACTAATTTTAAGTGATGATAAAGCCGAAGGTGGAAGCGGACTTCACCCGGAATCCTCGACTACTGAGGCACTGGCTATCTTATCTCTAGCTGCCGGAGCACAACAATGCTACAAACATTGATGTCATGGCGACATATTTAGATAAGATGGTGGTAGCTAGCCAGGCGGACGAACGAGACCAACCACCAACCAAACAGAGTACACAAAAGTGTCCCCACCCCCGCTAGGAATTAAACTCGGCACCTCTTTGTCTTAACCACTAGACCAGAGGTGGTTAATACTAAGAAGAAAAAATGTTTTTTGGCCTATGTCCAGCGGTGGACTATTGTAGGCTGATGATGATGATTAAACACCTGGCAGACATCACACCTGATGTTAAGTGATGATAATGCCGGAGGTGGAAGAGCACTTCACCCGGAATCCTAAATATGAATTGCATGGGTTGGCTAGGTCCACGATAGTTGGAAGGGACCCGATATATCAGAGGGTGGGTACAAATCCTGTTTGTGGAAAAGATTTCAACACTTTTCCAAATAGATTAACTTGGAAATCGCACTAACTAAACAATTTAATTTATTTATTACCTGTGAGATACATTGTGTTTTCGTGCGATGGCCAAGTCAATCTATTTATTTAAAACATAAAAGATTTTTAAAATTATATGTTTACTGTAAGATGTTGTTAGGTTAGCTAATTACGTAATAACTTAAGACAGAAGGTCCCTTAAGTAGGGACTGAATGAATTAACCGACTTGGTATTACATGGATCTCACAACTTTTTACGGTTGAAGAACTGAGTTGCGAGACTTGGTTTTTTTTACAAGTTTGTTTTTGATGGCTATAATTTTACGCAAATATCGTTGAGACCAATTTACAATTTGAAAAAAGACTTGAAATATTCCACGAGCGGGATTCGGAGCGGGAGTCGGACAGAGCTACGATAGCATAGTCGGTAGCGCACCCGACCCGGCATGTCACGGGGTGCGGGTTCGAATCCCGCCCGAGGTTTTATTTATTTTTATAGTGTTTTTATTATTATTTTTTGAAATTTCAAATAAACATTTCTTTCTTTCCGAGCGCTTAGTGTGAGTTTCGTTCACTATTCGATTACGATTACGAAAACGAAAATTCGTATGGCATCGAAGCGGCGCCGGCGCCTCCTGGCGACATACGAGAAGGGTTAACATTTTGTCATATAAATAGTCGTTTTCGTTAACGTGATCGAACGGCGAACGAGACTAGCACTAGGCTCATCGTACACGTTCTCACTGCCGCGTGGCGTGGCGCCCGCAGGTGGCGGCGGGCTCGTCGGACCGGTTCGTGTACGCGTGGGACACGACGTCGCGGCGCGTGCTGTACAAGCTGCCGGGCCACCACGGCGCCGTCACGCACGTGGACTTCCACCCCAGCGAGCCCATCCTGCTGTCCGCCTCCAGCGACAAGCAGCTGTACCTGGGCGAGATCGAGCAGTAGCCGCCGACGCGACGCTGCCCGTTACAGGAAGCGTGACGATCGCACGAGTGAATACCCGGAGTCCGAGCTTTCTTAGACCGCGCTGCGACAGGTCCACCGCTACGTGCACCGTTATGTGTGCGTGACCTCTCACCGACGGAAGTGTGAATAAATTTTACGCGGTATAAGGAAGCTTAGGGACTTCTTAGCGGGAAAGTGAAGAGTCATGTCTGCGGTTTTATTTTATTTTCTAAAATTTGTGTTATGTCGAATATTAATGTGAAATCATGGTGGATTATTAACCGTTAAGTGTTCGTGAGTGTGCATGAGTGTTGGCAAATGAAACGAAACAGTGCAACGTCACTTTTCAAATTTTCTCAAGAAGTCCGCCCGAGGACTCAGTGAAGCCCCACACCTTTACTGAGATACTCGAAGGGTTTTCTATTATTATTCATCATCATACAGGAAAAAAAATTATTTATTTATGTATTACTTGTAAGAAATATTACTTTGACACTGGCTAAATGTGCTAATCGCACGAAGCCATCAACTAAAGGAATAAAATAGGAAGCTTGGGACTGTTGGTGTTCACTCTTGTGGTGATATCGTAGCGACTCAGTCGTCGAAACCGTTTTCATACTAACATCTGATTTTAAAGTCGTTCGAACATACTTCCAACTAACCGTACATATATGGTAGATCTGAATACGGTCGGTTGAAACTTTGTTTGAACGAGTTTAAAATCGACTTCGATCGACGGAGGGCAATACGAGAATGGTTTGGACGACTGTGTCGTCAAGGTCGTTAAGGTTTTATGTTACGAGAATCTGGCAGCGCAGTGTACATGGAGCGGTCGACTTTTTTGAAGTACCTACCTTACGGGTATGAATTTGACTTTCGTCTCGCTGGATGTTATTTATGTGATGATATGACCTATGGTGGAAGCACACTTCGCCTAGAATCCTCGACTATTCGCAGCAAAATGATTCGATTATTTTTTGACTCCAGTACATTCCTTCCCCAGCCTGTTAGTAACAAATGCCTACCGGACCTTCGTAATGGCCGAAATTATATGGGGAAACCGGCCCATAACAACAGAGCCGAATATAATCAAAACATATCAGGCTTTCAAAAAAGTGGAGCGATGATCTGGTGAAGACTGCTGATACTGAATGCAAGCAGCACAAAACTTTTTTATAAAGATTATTGGGGAAGGCCTTTGTCTAACAGAGGGCACCTTTTGGCCGAGATGATTATGATATTTTTTGTGAGGTTTGACCACCGTCATTATTTAGTATTGTGGTCATCATCATTGTCACCAGTTCATTTTTATTTCCCCACTGCTGGGGCAAATATTGTGGTATTTCTTTGTAATTACATACCTAATTGAAATTTTATATTTGTGGGAAAGATTTTAATGTAACATCCAAATACCTATTAAATAAGTAATAAAAATTTGTTGTAAGTAAAAACTATGTTCTTTTTTACATCCATCGACTTTTTATTTCATATAGTAAATATTATTAAAACATAATGCTAAATCAGACTTTAAAAAAATTACAACAAAAATTTAAGAAAATTACTTAAAAACAAAGTGAATGTGGTGGTGGTATTTCAGGTATGAATCCTAGTTTGAACTCATCTGCACTGAAACATTCTATATCAATTGGAGATAAATCTTTCATATCACTATATACAGTGTTATCATTGGCATTCTGTTGGTCTGCAATTTGAAATATACTTGGCGCTGCATTAGAGAATGGAGTACTTGTCTGTGCCTGGTTTGATAATTGTGAAGTGTTCTGTTGCTGACTAAATGGCGATGATGCAAATACTGATTGAGAAGCACTAGCAAATATATTAGCTGGATTAGCTTGAGGTTGGTTGGAGTTAAAAATACTCTGACTAGCTTGAGCAAAGATTGATTTAGCTCCGCTGTCTGTTGGTGCATTATCAAAGACGTTGCTGGGTTGACTAGGTCCAAAAACATTGTTCAATGGTTGATTAGCCATAAAACCAGTGTTGTTCGTTTGATTTTGTCCAAAAATATTGTGACTAGCATGGGCAAATATAGACTTAGCAGCAACATCTGCCCCAAAATTTAGGTTTTGATCAAAAACTGATGCAGTATTAGTGCTCGGTCCAGAGTTTTGTCCAAATATTGATGTGTTTGTATTTGTAGGGTTTTGTCCAAATACGGAGGTGCTGGGATTTACTTGTCCAAATATGGTGTTACCGGTAACTGCACTGCGGAACAGAGATGTTGCAGATGTATCTGTGCCATAATTCGAGCTTGGTGTGTTGCTAGAGAATGGTGACATTACTATTTCTCCTTTATATAAACTGCGCAAAACTTTCATGATTGCAGGGGTGGGCTGTAAAAGCTGTTCATATTTGTGCCTTGCTTCTTTGAACAGGTTGTTCATATATGCCACCTGAAAAAAATATATGAAGTAGAAATATCTCAACTCAAGGTTCTAAATAAAATAAATCAACAAGTATACTATCTAAAATGTTCAAATAATTTTTAATGCAAATTTTGTTGCAGACAAATTACAAAAACACAAATGTTAAAAAAAAAAAAATTTGCGTTAAAAATTATTTGAACATTTTATAAATAGCTTGCTTACTTCTAGTAAAACTTCTCTAAAAGTAAAAAGTGTTGAATAATTTCGGCGAGCTGGTTAGAACCACGATAGCTCAATTGGTAGAGCACCTGACCCGGAATGTCAGAAGGGTGCAAATTCAAATCCTGCTTGTAGAAATTTTCTCAACATTTGATTTTGTAATTTGTTCGCACCAAAATTTGTGTTAAAAATTATTTGAACATTTTATAAATAGCTTGCTTACTTCTTAACTGATCTTTAATATTTGTAAAAATATTATGATCAGATGTTAGTGATAGTAGTTGTTGACATTGAATGAGCGCCTTTGGCTTTCAAAGTAAAAAGTGTTGATCAGAAGGGTGCAGATTCAAATCCTGCTCGTGGAAATTTTTTCAACATTTGTGTTTTAGTAAGTATACTAGCTACTTGCAAATATTTTGTTTTATTTTAATAACAAGAAAAAAGTAGTTATCAATAATAACATAATGCAGTGAACTTACAGCCTGATCTATATTGTTAGTGGCTTTGGCTTCATATATAAAGAGCCTAGCCTCTTCCATTGACAAGTCAGATATACCAGGGAAGTTCGGTTTCTCTTTAAATGGGGAGTAGCTAGAGAGAATCCATTGCCCTCCCTTCAGGGCAGCCTGCACATCAGACTGGACCTGGTTGACTAACTGCTCATCGGTAACCCCGCTCGGTACTACTTGGCTTGGCTGTGGCTGTGGTTGTGGTGCTGTGGGAATCACATGTAGACAGGTATAAATCTTGCTAATCGTTTATTTTTTAGTGCTACGCAGACGTGCGATTCTTATTTACAGATTTTTGAAATGTGAGTGTTAGGATTGAAATTGATAGCATACCGTGATAAGAGAATTTGGTCCCGTATATATGATCGAATCTACAGTTCTGACCGTAACGACAATTGCCTTGTTGGAAAAATTTACACACAACCATTATACCAATATTAATTTACTTCTCTGACATTAATATAGCTAGGTGCCCATATCTTTCTATGCCGTTTCCGGAAACGATTATTATTTTAAAGCGTATTGACTATTGAATCTCAAGTCAATTTCTTGTTGATAGCTCCTACCTACGATTTTTAGAAAAAACTGACAGTGACACTGACAACTAAGCAGTGTTACCGCTGTTCATTTGTAGGGTTACCGTACTCAAGATATGAAGTTACCGTATTGAAACAAAAATTGCCGTACATTTTTTTATTTACATGAAAAAGAAAAATATAGACATGAAACACAAGTCAAACAAATAAAAACCTTCTGTTTATGAAAAAGATGCCACTGAACCTTAGAGCATTAAACCAAATGGAGACGCCATCCGCACTAATTTCTATGAAAAAAGTCTGTCATTTTCTGCGGGGGACGAGGTAATGCACACAAATACAGTTTCACACTGATGCATTGTTCAAAGATGTCGCTACGCACGCAAACGACAAAATTATTAAACACTAGCATAAACTAGACGCACACTAATAAATTCACACACAGGGATAACCTGTCCGTGCACGAGTCTGACGGCAACTTTATGTAAACGTCGATAGTGCTTGGCACTATCGATTTAATTTGTCGATACCAATAATAATGACATAGCCCGAAAAGTTGCTAAGCTCAAGTGCCCCACATCGCTCGCAGGACTGATGGCCGCTGGGGTGGAACAGTCCTCGAGTGGTGACCGCGTACCGGAAAGCGCAGTGTCAGCAGGCCTCCAACAAGGTATACCGCTGGTAAAGGTCGCGGGAAGCCGCTGGATGCGGGCTGCACAAAACCGGTCGTATTGGAGATCCTTGGGGGAGGCCTTTGTCCAGCAGTGGACGCCTTTTGGCTGAGATGATGATGATGATGATGAATATTAATGTGATTTTTTTTGTTTAAATCAGGCTCTTCAGTATGGTTAATTAAGGTAGACACTTTGCTTTTCTTTATTGTTAAAATCGACAGTTATTAATTAGGATAAGTCAAAATCTGCAAAATATACCTACATAATTTTATTCCATTCCAAGGAGAATTGTTGTTTTTAAGAAAAGCTGCAATCTTATTCTTTCATTATGGAAAAATAGTTTGCTACCTTTCTAACCGACTCTCAATCAAGAGGAACCGAAAAATTTAACAACATGTATAGTACTTTCATGGTTCCATAAAGCAGATCAATTCTTTTTTGTAGGTAACGTAGGGTTTTAATTTTTCAGATTTCCAAATGCAATTATTTCAATTCCAAATAAGGCTGAATTTAAAAGCAAGTTTAAAACTTAAATTAAAACAAACATATCAATATACAGGTATGTACCGAACTCCAGAATGATATCATACAAAAGAACAGCGAAATATACCTAATGCTGTCAAGGTTTTAAACTGCTTTCTGAGGTTAAATCTTTGAATGATGCAAAGTTCTTTAATGCATCAAAGCTACTCTAAGTGTTCATATAGTTTAAAAAAAATGGAATAAAAAACGTAATCTTATAGTTTTAAGTAAATTCTATGGTGTAGGTGTTGTTATTTCTGTCAGAAATTAACTATTATTTTGATGCTTATAATGTTGTATTAATTTAATAGGTTTTTTATTTTTATTTTTTTATTTTTTGTCATCATTTAAGCGGATCTTTAATTCACAAAGGAGACATAAATCAATAACTTCTTTTGATGCATACAATAGGCCACCACGACTCGGCTCCCCACATAAACTCTTTATGCATGTACTGCGTTTAATTTTTTAGTAGAAAATATTACGAAGCCCGCTTTATATTCCACTACCTTTTCTCCAAATGGAGATAAGTATGTTTCGATCTCTAATAATTTGTTTTTTTTTTTAATTTATTTATCTATATTATTATTTTCCTATAATAGCCAGAATAAACATTATGATGAAGTCGATATCAATATTTTGTTTTTGTACTGTCACAGCTCTAACTTTGTTGCAGTGTGGCCAATGTAATTAAATTAAAATTTCCTATTTTCGGGATAAGTGACGGGACGTAAATATAATATATTAATGAAGTAGACCGATCATAAACATACAGTTTCATAGTATTGAGAATTATTTTTAATGCGATTAAGTTGAAAAAAAATCTGTAAAAACAAAATAAGTTACAATTTATAAGTAGTGATCTATCATTAATTAAATAAGCATTTATAGTAAAATACAGTTTTAACTTTATAGAACGTGAAATATAAATTGTAATTCAATGTTGGCTCATTCAACTTTAAAAGTTACGCAAAGTTGCAACTTGACGTTTTAGTGGCAACACTTTTTGATTAACAATATTTTTTCAGTTTTTTGCAAATTTTGTGCATTATTCAATAATATTAAGACAAAATAATAGTTACAGATGAAAAGTAACGTTATCCTTTTGTACAATCGACGTTTCTGATCGCTTTTTACGTGAAAACACGCTGCAATTTGGCATTTTTTGCTCAGGTCTTATCACGTGCACCGTGATTTGCAAATGACGCTGGAACACGCTGGAACTAGTTTTATATAACGAGTATGATCGGCGGTCATACTCTTTTGGCAGAGGGGAACGCCTGACAGTGGCGTCTTTTTTATTTTTTTTTTATTTTTATATTACGGGTAAGCACAGTGCCCTGATCTCACCTGATGTTAAGTGATGATAAGGCCATTTGGTGGAAGCGCACTTCACCCGGGATCCTCAACTAGTGAGGCACTGGCTATCTTATCTCTAGCTGCCGGAACACAACAATGCTACAAACATTGTTGTTATGGCGACATATTTAGATAAGATGGTGGTAGCTAGCCAGGCGGACAAACAAGTCCTACCACCAACCAAACCGAGTACACAAACATGTACCCCCCACTGGGAATCGAACCCGGGACCTCTGGGTCTAAGCCGGTGGTCTTAACCACTAGACCACAGAGGCGGTTAAAAAGTTGGTTTAATGTTTAAGCGGTCTCCAGTTGGTTTAATGCTCTAAGCTCAGCGCGATGCAAAGACCTTCTACTACTAATAGAGAGTCTTTGGCGCGACGTTAAAGAAAAGTTCTTTAATTTTTTTTAATTCATAGCTCTCCAAATGACTCCATTCCACCTGATGTTAAGTGGAAACGGAGTCCAGACGCAAGGACGACTGGTGCAGAGTGAAAACAACGCAGCATCAAGCATTGCGTGCGACAAAGGGGTTCGAGCTAACTATCCCATGCGATAGAAGAGAGACACTACATTGCAGTTGCGCGCGACGACGACGAGACCGCCAGATGAAAGAGAGCACGTATGCTATTTATTCGTGCAACATAGAAAAAAATATATATGCCTTTTTGTCATTAGATACGCGATATTAATGTTCCTCTGGATATAAATATGACAGAGATATGTACTTATTTTGAAATCTTATTTCAGGAAAAAATATATTTTTTTTTAAATTTATTCATGACCATAATTAGGTACATACTAGTGCTTCAGTCGAAAACTTAATTTTTTTAAACAACATTTCTCTCGTGTATGATGATGATAAATGATAATAGAAATGATATACCCCCCAATCCCTCCAGTATCTCAGTAAAGATGTGGGGCTATACCTTAGAATAATAACGCCTAGAACGATAGTGTCAAACAAAGTTCGTCAAAATATTGAGGCACAAAATACTCCGTCGTGTGCGTCAGCAGCTTGTCATTACACACACAACCGTACGAATAAATGTTGCAAGTAAAATGGTAATTTTCCCAAATCGGGGTAAATAGGTAATTTACTAAACTCTCATCTTGTTTCATAGTTTAAAAATTGTATTGTTGTTACATATGATTTTTTTAATTACTTCAATTTTTTATGTGAAAATAGCCACAAAGTCAATAATCACAAAGAGAAAATTGTCTTCTATAATTATTACATATTATTATTTTATTATATTAACGGCATACATTAATAATATTAACTGTTATATACATTAATATGTTTTCATTTAAGTTTGTGATTATTATTTAAAAAAAGTAAAAATTGTAAGGTACATACATACATAAATAGCTCACGCCTCAATCCCTCAGGAGGGGTAGGCAGAGACAAAGGACCGCCACTTCTCTCTTAAACTATTTGGAAGCATAATTTTATTTCAATGGGCATTGAATATTATTTCGAGCCTTTAGTTAGATGGCGGTGAAGCTACGACTACCACAATTTTCATATCATTAGCTACTTATTTAAAGATACTTACATATGACACGAAAACATGTACATGTAATGTTATGTAAATGTAACAATGTTTGGTGATAAATAAGAATGCCAATATTTATTCATTTTCTTTATTGCACAAAAATCAGTCTTATCAGAAAAAATGACTGTTATAACATTTTTTCAGCATGTCAGTTTAAAATCCTTGTAGCTGTAACTATTTTCTAAATATGTGGCGCTTGATAACAGCAATCGTGATAAATTGTCTTTCTTGGACTCTAGACTTGGATAAAAACAACTCTAAATAAAAATAACTCAGAACACAAAATGGGGTAAAAGTTTTCCTACATCTAGCAAAACATACATGGAATGACATATTACAAATTTACGAAAATTAATATCGTGTTTTACGAAATAATAGACATTGATTAGCTGTTCTTACAGGTGAAATGTAATCTTAGCATCCTTTTTGTTAGATTCTGACTTGTGAAAGCATCCTTTGATGGCACAAATCGTCATTATAAACAAAAATTGCGGAGCTACTTACGACACGACGTGACCTTGGATAGCGAGCCGTTCGGCCAACCAAGCCACATTATGGTTTGGTTAAACTTGCCTCAATCGCCGTGCGCGTACTCGGCTTCTAGGCGTTATTATTCTAAGGGCTATACTAAGTCCTCAGGTGGACTTCTTGAGAGAATTTGTAAAGTGACGTTGCATTGTTTTGTTTCGTTTGCCAACACTCATGCACACTCACGAACATTTAACGGTTAATAATCCACCATTTTTTCACATTAATATTCGACATAACACAAATTTTAGAAAATAAAACAAAATCGCAGACATAGGGAAAGTAAAGAATCATATTCACTTTTAAACTTTCGCGTTCCATAATTAAACAAAGTTTGCGTTAATACCCGTTTAAATTCTTTGTTTAAGTAAAGAGTCATGTCTGCAGTTTTGTTTTATTTTCTAAACTTTGTGTTATGTCGAATATTAATGTGAAATCACGGTGGATTATTAACCATTAAGTGTTCGTGAGTGTACATGAGTGTTGGCAAATGAAACAAAACCGTGCAACGTCACTTTTCAAATTCTCTCAAGAAATCCGCCCGAGGACTTAGTAAAGCCCCCACATCTTTACTGAGATACTCGAGGGGTATATCATTTCTCACTTCTCATTTCTATTATCATTCATTAGGGTTGCCATCTCTAAATTTTGGCAACCAGGACAAGACGCGTGAAAACCCCGGATTTTGGAGCCCAGAACCCGGACATGTCAACAGGTTGTTAATTGATTCGAGATTTAATTTTCGATTCGAGTCCCATCACTAGTGCAGTGCCAGTGTCGGTTCGTCGGTTGTCCACACCACGGCGCGCGAGTCGCGTCGCTTAGCGGCGCGGCGGCTCAATATACTTTAAATTTTTAAAACCCGGGCTACAAATGAAACCCCGCCCGGACGCTCCCCGGACGCCCTCTAAACTAGGACAAATCCGGGGAAACCCGGACGGATGGCAACCCTATCATTCATCATCATCATACAGAAAAGAAACATTGTTTATTTATGTATTACTTGTTAGAAAAATTACTTTGACACTGGCTAAATGTGCTAATCGCACAACGCCATCAACAAAAGGAAAAAAAAAAGAAAATATTTGTGTCGTAGAGTATCTGACTGATTTATTTATGTGTTGTGTTGTGAGTGATTACTTGCTCAGTGGTGTTGTGTGTGGGTCGTGTGAGTAAACGAAAGCACAGACGAAAGTTTATTTAAGTTTCGCTGAAACTGCAAACTTAAGAAGCTCCGGTAGCAATATATTTAAAATAATAAATCTGTGAATATTTAGTGTTGGAGACAAAGACAGGTATTTGACTGTGGTTTACTATGGTTTGTGTTGACGGTTTTACCGCTTAAAAATTATCTCCATACACCTACTTAAATAATATTATCTGATAATTGTAAGGTTAACCTATTGGTTCGAAAAGGTTTTTTATGGACCTACCTAACTATGACCTACCTAATTTAATGCAGTAAAATAAATGAGTAAAACACTAAAGAAATATTTGGACACAACAGTGTGTCGATTTCGGACTTTCAATATTTATTTTATAAGTCATTTACTAGCTAGACATGAATTAACATTACAGAAATACAGTGAATATTTTAATTGTACTTATATCATTTATTAATAAATAAAAAATAATCTAAATTTAAAATTTATATATATTGGGTCCTTATCTATGAAATTGACGTTTTTTTCTCGCTTATTAATAGGTGTATTACTTCTAAAAGTCAATACCGGTTGTTAATATTATTATACACCTTTAATTAGGACTATGTTACTTAGGCTACAGTAATAACAATGATTATTCTTTTTGTGTCTTCCGTTGAATTGCCCCATGTCAACCCACGGTTGACATGAGTTTTGTACCCGAAATGCCCGTGTCAACCTACAGTTGACATGAGTTTACGTACCTGAAATGCCCATGTCAACTAGTAGTTGACATGGGTTGCAGTGTTTCCACTTCAATGATTCACTTTCCCCACGCCTCAGTTGAAATTTCCCCTTTTCAGGACTTTTTCCCCTCAAAAATTATTGCGCTATAGTTTTGGCACTATCTAGTACTTAGTAGTAAAAATCTGCTGAACGGATATCGTATCATTTTAATTTGTCTTGTCTGTTGTTTCCATACATACTAATAATCTGCTTACCTACATCCGTAGTCTGTGGTTCGCGCGATTTATTGTGTCTTAGTGTCTCCACTCCAAGTAGAAAAAAAAACTCACTGCCTTTTTCGAATGCTGCCGTCGAACGGCTATTTAGTGATTTAAAAAATATTAAAACAGATAAACGCAACATGCTCGATAATGAAACAGTTGGATCCATCCTGTGCGTAAAATCTGGCTTGAAAAGAACGGGAACAACCTCTGTACAACTGATGAAAAAGCAGTTTGAAATACCACACCTCAAGCGAATCCAAAAAAATTAGACTAAGCATGAATAAAGTATAATTCAACATTCGTATTCTTATTTATAGCCTGACCAGTAATATATAAAAACCTGCATTAGTTTCGCCACTGTATCTTTTATACGGTAACACATAGTATAGTCCATACAGAAATTAAATCCGAAATTTTCCGCAATATGGCGAGATTTTTTTCTATTTTTGGTTAGGCTTTACCCATGATTTTCCCTTTCCATCTCTTTCCCCTTTTTCTCCCCTCTGGACCCTAATTTCCCCTCAAAAGGGAAATTTCCCCTCATTGTGGAAACACTGATGGGTTGGCGCTCTTGAGAGACCGCGATTCACTGAAATATACTGATCTCTCTTACTCTCTGGCCAATTTCTATACGTTTATCTCGCTTCTCCGTTAAATTTGCTAGCAGAACAACGCCAAAAAATCTTATACTCTATGGAAAAAAAGTGACAGTTGCCAGTTCGATTATGCGCGGCATTTGTAAGCATTGTTTTGTTAGTGTTTCGTGATTATAAGTGGATTTGGTAGCATTTTCGCTGGATTTTGTGATATTTTACCAGGTAAGTAAACAACTAATATGTAATTATAAAGATAATTTAATGTAATGTGTAGTAATTTTTATTTTTGTATTGTATATCATGTAGAAAAAAAAATCAGAAAATCTAAAGTGATTTCACTGTGTAAATAGGAACTGTTGCACTAATTTTCATATTTCTCATTATTGGTGGCTGCTATTGCCAAGGTTTTTGTTTATTTTGTAAGAATATTAGACTATTAGTTGTATTGCATCACTTTAATTTTAGACCTAGAAGTAGAATTTGTGAATGTTAGACTCTCTAAGTTCAACACAAATTACGCCTGGCGCAGCCATATTATTGTAAAAAATTAAAGTACTGTAAATAATTATTTTTTTACAGACATGTGTATGTTTTAATTTATTATCTTATCGTCTATTATCTAATTAACGTAATTTAAAATTAAAAACCCTAGGTCATCGCTTTAATTTAAAAGATATTATTTTTTAAATACAAATAGCGCTCTAAAACGCGCTATCTCAATATTTAGCACATCGTAATTATACACCGCAGTCGCGTTTTGAAAAACAAAAGACTGCATTCTTTAGCTTAATTCATAGTAAACGTAAAAAACATAACACTTGACAGTCTCACAATAACAATTTGAGTCGCAATGAACGATGTTATGACATCCGAGCCGCGCGGCGGCGCAGGCCCGGTAGGCATAAAAACAGTCAAGGACAAAGCGTGAGTGATTTACGATCGCGCCTGGGGCACTTAAGCGGAGGGGCGCCTGGCGCGCGCCCGTGCAAGTAAGCGGTTATCGCCCAATATTTTTTTTAATTGACTTTTTTTGTTCGTGGAATTGACCTTTTGTTTCATTGTAGCTTTGAAGGAACTTGATTTTTTCCTTTTTAATGTCTGCTATTTTAGCTAGTGAAACAAACACACTACCCTTAAATTTTTTGTGTTAACATAAATAGATGCTAAGAAAATCAATAACAATATAATATATAACCTATGAAATTGACGTTTTATATGAAGATTTTTTATAAAATTATTTTTTATTACACGAATGGACATTGTAATAATTTTAGAAATGAAACAACTTTTGTGAATCTACTCGTGTTTATTTTGTATATTAGTTTTAAATAATGTTTATCCTGACGTTTCGAACCCTTTGTAGGGTCCGTGGTCACAGGGAGACTGGGTTGTTGGTCGTCTCATAATTAGTTGATTTTAGAAATAAACTTTTAAATATTTGTTTATTACATTACATAATTATATACATATTTTACAGACATGTATTGTATTCTATACAACTATTACTAAAATACCCAGTAGGGAAATTCTAATGATCTTGGGTGACTTCAACGCGAAGATTGGGACGGACTCTAGTCAACTGAGTGATTGCCTGGGTAAATTTGGATTGGGTGAACTAAATGAAAGAGGTGAACGTCTAATACAGTTTGCAGCCGATAATAATCTAGTGATATCAAACAGCTTTTTTCAACACCACCCACGTAGACTTTATACCTAGATATCACCAGATGGCAAATATCGCAACCAAATTGACTATATTCTGATTAGGTTGCGGTGGAAGACATCGATTCGAAATAGTCACACGTTACCTGGGGCCGATTGTGGATCAGATCACCAACTTCTGATCACCAAGGTTCAGCTTAAGCTGAGGGCAGCCAGAAAACTTGAAAAGCAAAGAAGGATTGAGGTGAAGGATAGCTCAAAGTTTTTTAAGGCAATTGAACACAATTGGACCCAATGGACAAACGCGGACCCTGATTCCGAGACCCCGGATCAGCTGTATTTATTTTTTTTTTTTTATTGTGATAAAAACGACATACATCTATTACATTTAACACACAATTGAAAAGAAAATTAAATTAAATTAAACATTAAAAATTTAAAATGCAAGCTCATATACAATGCAAGTCAGAAAAATTAAATAAAATTCAAAAAAAAATACTGCAAAATTGGAAAATACAGAATATTAAAAACAAAACAAAAATAATCATTCGGCATTCTCGCTATCCGGGATGCCAGTAAAGCTCCATTGGTCACTTAATGCTTCACAATATTTAAATAATGCCGGCATAATTTGTGACCAGTTATCAAACGAAAAATCAAAATCAGTGTTGGTGTCACGGAGTGCATTGAGGTGCCATTATATTACAGCTGTGGAACCGAGCGAAAACCCTAATAGAGAACGCCGTCAAAGAGGCCGTACCACCTGAACAAACACGAAAACGACAACATTGGATGAGCGACATCACTATGGAACTTGTTGAAGAAAGGAGAAGAATGAAAGCCTCAGGAGCTGAAGTCAGATCTCTGAATACCATGTCTGCGCAGATTCAAAAAGCATGCAGGCAAGACCGAAATGCCCAGCTTCAGAATATATGCGTAGAAGTTGAAGCACACGCAGACAAACATGAATCTAGAGATCTCTATCAGAAGATACGCTTCATCACCAAGACCCTTGCTTCTAAGACATGGGCCATCGAAAACGCTCATGGTGAGACGATCACTGAAATAAAAGAGATCTCCGAAACTTGGAAAGAATATTGCCAGTCACTATTTCAGGATCCAAACTCACAATGTTTTGCGTCAACCGAACCTAGGGAGGAAGAGATAGAGCCAGACATTCTCGAAAGCGAAGTGAGAGCTGCGATTAAACACCTGAAGAACGGGAAAGCCACCGGCAGAGATGCTATCCCGATAGAAACCATCAAAGCGTCAGGTGAACATGGTGTCCAGATTTTCAGAACCCTCTGCAACAAGATATGGCAGACAGGGACATGGCCGCAGGAATGGGCTCACACTGTATTTATCCCTCTACACAAAAAAGGTTCGACGAAAACGTGTAGTAACTACCGCCTCATTGCCCTAATATCACACTCGAGCAAGATCTTACTGCACATTCTCAACGAGCGCCTTAAGACCTTCTTATCCAAAGAGATTGCACCCGAACAAGCCGGCTTTGTGAAAGGTAAAGGAACCCGGGAGCAAATCCTGACAGTGCGCCAGATCATCGAGAAAGCCAGAGAATTTAACAAGCCCACTTATATTTGCTTTGTTGATTTTTCAAAGGCGTTTGACTCTGTGAAATGGCCGAAACTTTGGAAGACTCTACTGGAGATGGGTACACCAAAACACCTTGTGCACCTTTTGAGGCGCCTCTACGAGGATGGGACTGCGTCAGTGAGAGCAGACGAGATGCTTTCAAGCCACTTCCACCCTAGCACGGGAGTCCGTCAAGGATGCATTATTTCTCCGCTTCTGTTCAACATCTACACAGAGCTCATAATGAGAATTGCCCTTGAAGACTGGACGGACGGTATTGCAATTGCCGGCCTGAGGATCTCGAACCTGCGCTACGCAGATGATACCACCCTATTTGCAAGCAGTATGCAAGATATGGAAGACCTGCTGCATAAAATGGAAAGCGTCAGCTTGGATTTTGGCCTTAAGATCAATCGCAGCAAGACAAAGATGATGATTGTGGATCGTGCCAACAACAACTTGCCCAAAGTCACGAAAATTGCGAATTATAATAAATAATAATAATAATAAACAATTTAATTCAGACACTTGGTCCATAGAGTGTTAGTAACAATGTTTCTTAAAACTAAGTTAGTAAGATTATTATAATACAAAATCAAAATAAAATCAAATTAAACCATAAAAAAATGAAAATTAAATTAAATCAACAATAAAATTGATAAATAAAATAAATTCATACGTGCATGATATATAGTTCACTGTCAAAACACAAGCCACGCCTTATATGCTCACTGATGCCCTATAGGCTTTGCATGCAGGCGTAACCAGTGTTCCAACAGTGAAGAGTCCCATCGGTCAATTAACGCCATCAGGATGCTGTTGGAACTGCCACGTGTTCTCCTTAACAGCGCCTCACAGCGTTTCCTAATTATCGCATGAAAACCATCCACATGCGCCTCTGCGAACATATTTGAGGCACTGCAAAATCTTGGAATTGCGATGTGGTCCAATCATACGTCTATCTGGGAGCGCTGATATCCAACAATGGCGGATGCGTGGACGAAATAAAGCGACGTATGGCGATTGCGAGGTCTTCTATGGACAGACTTAAGAAAATATGGAAGAACCGCAACATCACTAAAGCCACAAAGACCCGGCTAGTTAGAGCGCTTGTGTTCCCCATATTCCTTTATGCTGCAGAAACATGGACGCTTCGGGATAACGAGAAAAAGAGGATAGATGCTCTCGAGATGTGGTGCTGGAGAAAAATGCTTGGGATATCGTGGACAGAGTTCCGTACCAATGACTCCATCCTCCAAGAACTAGGCATCAAGCAGCGCCTATCGTCTATTGTCCAAGCTCGCATTCTCACCTTCTTTGGACACATATCTCGACGCGGCCGCTTGTCCATCGAGCGACTGGTGGTGCAGGGCAGAGTTGAGGGCACCCGAATGCGTGGCAGATCACCAATGAGATGGACAGACCAAATCAAGGCAGCACTAGATGACCCCCTGTACCAATGCACCAAAAAAGCAACCCTCAGAGAGGAATGGCGACGAATTGTGAGGCGGGTCACCCGACCGAAATGACGACCACGACCACTCTGTCAAGAGTGCTACGACTAAGAAGAAGAAGATTGTATTTTATTAATACTTTCTGTTTACTTAGGTATAGTTATTCAAAAACTATATATATTGTAATTTGTAACAATATTGCTGTATTATATTTATTTTACTGAGACGTGGTCGCTCACTATGGGCCTTATCAGAAGGCTCAAGGTCACTCAAAGAGCAATGGAGAGGGCTATGCTCGGGGTTTCTCTGCGAGATCGAATCAGAAATGAGGAGATCCGCAGAAGAACAAAGGTAACCGACATAGCCCGAAGAATTGCTAAGCTCAAGTGGCAGTGGGCAGGGCACATTGCTCGCAGGACTGATGGCCGCTGGGGCGGAGCAGTCCTCGAGTGGCGACCGCGTACCGGAAAGCGCAGTGTGGGCAGGCCTCCAACAAGGTGGACCGACGATCTGGTGAAGGTCGCGGGAAGCCGCTGGATGCGAGCAGCACAAAACCGGTCGTTTGTGGAGATCCTTGGGGGAGGCCTTTGTCCAGCAGTGGACGTCTTTTGGCTGAGATGATGATGATATTTATTTTGTTTTATTTGACTTAATTTTTCAGGATGTCAGCAGAATTAAAGCACTCGAAGAAATGGCATATCTATGCAGTTCAGATCCTTTTTGCAGTTGCGATATCTATAGGTAATAAATTATTGTTCTGTTTCTTATCGGGTCTTAGAGCATTACTAATGCTCTAAGTATTGGGTAATGTAAATATTTTGATGATAATAATTATTATTAATTTACAAAAAACATTGTACCTATAAAAGTGTTAAGTTATGAATTATTTTTCCATACTTACTTTAAAAAAATAACAATGAAGGGTCTGGAAAGACGCAGGACTTAAAAGGTAGAGGTGTAGTGGGTGAAGGAAAGCCCCCTTGTACCACTTCCCCTTTGAGGAGGTGCATAGTTACTTAAATACTTTAAATTAAGAGGGCGTATAAACCTAGAAAAAAAACAGATTCCACCCGCGCCCCTTTCACGCCCCGCTTTCGTCCGTGCGTACGGCGTGGCGGCCAACGCAACAGATTGGCAGGTCGCTCCCTCGTGTGTACTCGTGTTTAGTGCGATCGCGCACAGTATACCTAAAATAATCAGATAAAAACCGGCTAAGTGCGAGTCGGATCACCTAGCTGTACTTCGAAACACTAAAATACTCTTTGCTGGTGGTAAATAATACGCAAAGGTAAGTAATGATATCATATATTTTTATTATATATTGCTACTTTAAATATTTAATATTGTTTTATTTTATAAAGGCGTAGGTGCCATGAAATCTTTAAGCATTTTTGTATTATGTAGATTATTTTTTGTATCATGTAGATTATATTATCCCTTTCAGTCGCACTTTTCTATCGACAGAAGTAACTGCAACAGTCAGCGGTTGCTGTCGACACGTTAAAGGTCAAAGGCCTACCATCCGACGCTACAGTTACCTCTAATGATACCAAAGTGCTGCTCGTGTGTAAGTGCTCTTACTGTTATATCTCTTCTTCAAAGAGTGTCGACAATGTAAAAAAAAGAAGTCTAATTTTATTACAAAAATATCGCTTTATTTACATAGATTCATAGGTTTACATTTTTTTTTCAGAATTCGTTCCCTGGCTTGTACCTGTACTGCAAAGAACAGACAGAAAGAAGGTAAGTTAAAACATTTTTGCATTAAATTATGTATTTAAGGTCTGTTCATTCTAACTTGTCTTAAAATGTAACAATCTTTATAGAACTTACTATTGAAATTTAATGAAAAATTTTATTGTTTTTTTAATGGTAAAAAAACTAAAATATTGTTTACACTTAAGATAAACAGACTTTCTGTAATCAAAGTCAAAGTCAAAGTGTCAAATATTTTGTATTCAAATAAACTTTAGAAAAGTACTTTTGAATCGTCCAAACATTTTTTTTACCTACTACCCATTCAGGACGTCTATTTTTTAGTTGTGGAGAAGAATGGGTGCAAGAAACTCCACAGTTTTAATATAAGTAACGACATTTACAAAATTATATGCCGTTATCAAGTTATACAAGTTTAAAATTACTTAACAATATTTTAAATTAGAAATACCTGTTGGGGTGATTGAAGCATTTTTAACCCATGCTGTTTTGTCTTGAATGTAATCAGACACTTTATAATAAGCTTTTTTACAAAGCTTTTCTTTAATGACGATTTTAAATTAAATCATAAGACAAAAGTGGAATTCTCTTGCAAAATGTTTGGTAATATTTTAAATAAATGTGTAATTAATTCTAAGAAAAGCCCGTTTCAACCTACAATTATTAAAAATGTTCAGTCAATCAGTATGGTTCACCAGAACATTCAAGGAATGATGGGCAAAGATCCAGAGATTGCATTGTTCATGAACGATAATAAAGTTGATATTCTGTGTATTACTGAACACTGGCTTAAAGATCATCAGTTCATGTTCAATTTTAATAATCATTTGGTAGGTAGTTCGTTCAGTCGAGTAAATTCAATTCATGGTGGCTCCTTAATTATAGTCGATAAGAAGTTAAAATTAAAGGAAAGAAAAGACATAATGAGCCTCTCGGTTGAGCAAACAATAGAAATAGCTTGTGTGGAGCTGGAGCGACTTGTTGTATTAAGTGTATACAGGCCTCCGTCAGCATTGTATGATTATTTTGAAAAAGTAATGGATGAAGCATTATATAAAATCCGCAATGTAGGTAAAAAGATAGTTGTTTGCGGTGATTTTAATATTAATTTGTTAGAAAAGTCTACAGGTTCTATCAAAATTAAAAATTTATTTCAATCATATAATTTGAATAATTTATTTTTGGAGCCGACTAGAATAACTGCCACTTCGGCCACTTGTATCGGTAATATATACACTGATCTAGTACCTCTGTCTAAACTCATTATTAATAAACTAGACTCTGATCATTGTGGCCAAATGGTCAGCCTTCCACATCAGTGTCAGCAAGTGAAGAAACAGATTATCACTGTTGTACCAAAAACTGCAGGTCGTCTGGAACGCTTCAAAACAATCTCTATGATAATATATGTTATGTAGAATATAAAGATAACCCACATAAATTTTATAATGATTTCTTTTATAAATATTGTTTAGAATTTAATAAAACTTTTATTCCAAAGATGGTCTCGGTTAGTGGTACTGTTACTTTTAGTGAATGGGTTACAATTGGTATCCACAAAAGTAGAAAGCGACTTTATGAGCTATATGATGAACGCAACTATAACACCAGTGAAGATTTCAAATTGTATGTCAAAAAATATTCTAAGTTATTTAAAACAGTATGTCGATTAGCAAAGGCAAAATTCCTGAGTTCAAAGATTAAGCTAAGTGATAACAAAATAAAAATGACATGGAATATTATAAATAGTGAAACTGGAAATGTCAAAAGTCGTAACAATGAGTACAAATTGAGCTTCGAAAATCAAATCTTAACTTCTGATGCTGATGTTGCTGCGGCATTTGAGAAGTTTTTTACTGATATTCCAGTTTCAACTACAAAGACTTTGGACTCGTCCCCCACTGTAGCTGAAGCGGTTCTAAAGGAAAATGTCAAACCTAGTGAAAACCATTTTAGTTTTCAAAAAATTGATTTTAGAAAAATAATTAAAACTTTTAACACTCTTAATAAAAAAAAAGACTGCTGATTTGTGGGGTAATTCCGTTGACGTCACTAAATCCGTTATTGAGACAATAGCTTCAGTTTTAGCTTGCATATTTAACGAATGTATTGACTGTGGTGTTTTTCCTGACCTTATGAAGCACAGTAAAGTAATTCCATTATACAAATCAGGTAGCACATCTGACCCCACTAACTTTAGACCAATTTCTGTGCTACCCACATTTAGTAAAATATTTGAAAAGATAATTCTGGACCAAATTCAAGTTCATTTTTATAGAAATAAGCTTTTACATTCATTTTTCAGGTATCGCGAGGCATTTCATCTGCGAGCTCTTCGAGATCTACGAGATCTTCGAGCTGGATTGTACAGTCAGCAACGACAGACTTTTCATGTGTTAACATATAAAAAAATCAATATTATGTTTACATTCTATGGTTTTTATAAAAATAAATATACGAATAGCTTTAAATTAAACAACTGTAACGAACTAACAGAGTTGATGAGAGATTTTTGCGTACGAGTTTGACCGGATAGCATTCATCGGCTTGTGAGATATTACGACATTTACGAGCTGCAGCAGTTCTGAAATACAAAATAATTGTAAATCACAAGTTTGTACGGTAATATACGAAGTATGATACAATACTTCCAGAATAGCTAATTCAACTTAATTATGTATGTACTGTGAAAAAAAATTACTATACATACTGCCACCAATACGAGTGGTCAAAAGCATCGTTCTGTTTTGCATATACTATACCCGGTACCTGCGTCGCCGTCATTGCTTCAGCGCTTCTAATACATTGTATAGTGAGCTCTAAAGTTAATGCGTAAGGGTCGATATTTCAAGGTGAGACTACTCATCACCAATGAAAAGAAATAATAACAATATTATGATAATAATATCTTATTTTAACGAAATATTTTCTCGGCGCCCTGAGCACAGAAACACAGTCCTCTCGTCTCAACAGAGTGATCGTGACTAATCGATGAAACAAAACATGCCTGTTACCTCGGGTCAGGTGCGACAGACTGGAGCGTTCTGCACGGAATAAGAATGTCGTAAGCGCCGAATTAGTTTTAGTTTATTTACTCGTAAAATATACATTTTTTTTTCAAATCGCTAATACAGTCGCTCGGTAATATAATTTGATATTATGTGTTAAAATATTGGCTCAGTAATATGCGTCAAATTGAAAATAAATTGATTCTAGTTGAAAAGTAGACGTAAGTTTGTGATTTTATTTTATCGATAAAATTTTAATATATTATGTTTTCGCTTAAGCCAGTCCCTTTCAAGTATGCTGTAGTATCTATGATATTTTTTTCGGGTAAATCGTAGTTTATCTTCTAGTGTTAAAATCAAATCTACGATTGGTGATTTACCTTTATACCCCCTCTTAAAACGTACAATCGGAAATCTATGCAAATAGTAGGTTTAGAAGCTTGGGTGGGGATAGGGGGAGGCCTTCAATTATAGTACTAAAACCATATTATATTTCAGAGTCTAATTTTAAACAGTCATTGTGTGTGACTCCAGTAACCAAATTGTTGATGACTTCATTTTCAAACACACAGCCTATTGTTTACACATTCAAGGCAGTTCATAGAATTCATAAAACTTGCGATAAGATTGACTTATGTGTACGTACTTTGGTACCTACTACAGTCGGATGTGGCTTACAGTTGGGAGCGACATTTCTGTTTGTATTTTTTTATATGTTGATGGCATTTATTTCACACTTGTTTAGTTACAAAAATAAGAAAAATACATTTTGATCATCACCATCATCATCAAAAGCTCATTTTTATGTCCCCACTGCTGACTGATGCACGAGCATTCCCTGTGGGGAGAACGGGCCATAAACTACCATGCAGGCCCAGTGCGGATTGGTCATTGTTAATGAATGCTAGTGGCTTTACATGCCTCCGAACAACGAAAGGAGGTCGAGATGGTAAGTTTTTAGTCACCCATCTGATGACCGGCCTTTGCAAAATTTGCCCAACTTCAGCAATTGCAGACTGGACCATCAAGCACCTTATTTATAAAGATCAAATTAATCCATTTCATGTTATTCAGCAGCAAAAGTTAAAGTAAAAGTTAATATTAAAGTAAATGTAAAAGTTAAAGTTTTCAATAAAGTGGTATTTTTTGTCCTCATTGTCGCAATCTGCAGCTTAGTTTCGTTTCGGCACCCATGAATTTATGAACTTGATATATTTCAATCACGGAGGTACAGTCGCCGATAAAAAAGAGTGCTGATCGTATACATATTTAAATAAAAGCAAAAGGTGTGACGTAAGCGGGCAGTCTTATCCATCTATCTTTAAACGAGCAATTCTTGTATATATGTAAATTATATATATTATTATAATCTAAATCTCTGAAACGGCTCCAACGATTTTCTTGAAATTTAGTATGCAGGGGGTTTCGGGGTCGATAAATCGGTCGAGCTAGGTTTAATTTTTAGAAAACGTCGTTTTATTCGTAAAAAAAAACCGAGCAAAGCTTGGTCATTCAGATACTGCTTAATAATGTTTGTAAACATTCATAAACCGTATGTTGCAGGCTCGCAGAGCATCTGTCTCGATAATGCGTCGCAGTGTGGTGCGATAGTCGGTAAGTTTATTTTTAACAACGACTTCTGAGAGTTTGCATCAACATTATCAATGTTTGTATAATGGCCCTTATTTGTGTATTTCTTGTGATAATAATGTCTGAATGTCTGGTAATGTGTTGGTTCATTTCAATTCTATGGAATATCCGACTCGTAAAAAAACGAAATACTGACCGATTATCCAAAGGTTCGATTCCTCGTGTTTCCTGAGACTGGTTGATTTTTAGTAGTAAAATTTTATTTATCTTGTAACTAGCATTGTAAGTACAAAATTCATTATAATAAAAATATGTTTGCTTATTCTGGAGAACGCAGTAAACAATACAATTGTAGTATAACCAGAGAGTGGTTTATGGGGCTTCATCATCATCAGCTCATTTTGTCCCCACTGCTGGGGCACGACTCTTCCTTATGGATGGATAGGAAGAATGGATCATAAACCATCACGCGGGTCTAGTGCGGATTGGTGGTTGTTAACGTCTGCTAATGCAGCTAATGCAGCCAGCCAGGGACCAACGGGTTTACGTGCCTTCCGAAGTACGGAGGAGCTAAAGATAATAAATTTTTGGTTACCCATCCGATGACCTGTCTTTGCAAAAGTTGCTTAACTTTAGCAATCGCACCTGGAGCGTTAACCACTGCGCTATCGAGCTCCCTTTATGGGGCTTAGCCACGCTTTATTGCAGCCCATAAAAGTTTACAATCATTATTTAATACTTTGTCAAAGCAACTAAATAAACTACAAGTATGAGGAACTACTCAAGTTCCAATAACATTTTATTATGACATGGTGCCAAAGTGTATTCTTTATTCGTTGCTACGATCAGCAATAATGCGCGTTTATTTGACTCGACATTTCCGCGTCGTCTAACTGCAGCAGCATAAGTCCCTTCCTACAGAAGGGTACTCAATACTAATTATCTACAAACCGTAATTATCAGTGTTAGTATCTATATAAAGGTCAATTAAGATTGTAAAATATTTGAAATATCATTTTATTTTTATAAAAGGTTAGGTAAATGACTCTGCTCTGATTCTGCTTGATGTTAAGCAGAAAGGGTCCAGATGCGAGACAGCTATCAGCTAGTAAAGCAGGATAGCAGAATCTTGCTACTAGCCGTCCTCATATTGCTCAATCGCAAGTTGCTTCTTCACACCTCGCTTCAAGGACCCACATGGACCACAAACGCTCGTTTGGCCTTATTTCTCTGATCGTTTTTGAAGCGAAAATCGGAAATTTAGTACTACTATCCTACTACGCGAGCCCATCCACATCGCGGGTGACAGGGCCAGATGAAGAGCGCTTATCTCCACCACCAGGCCTAGTGTGAGTATTGTTTACTAAGTGTTCGTATTCGTTCGATTACGTTTACGAAAACGAAAATTAGTATGGCATTGAAGCAGCGCCTCCTGGCGACATACGAGAAGAGTTAAAATTTGCCATACAAAGTCTCGTTTTCGTTAACGTGATCGAATGGTGAATGAAACTCACACTAGGCACCCAGGCGTGATGGTCACGATCCTCAGCATTGAGGGAACGACTGATTGGATTGGATTGGATCGCTGATCGTAGGCCTAACGCTTCCAGCCCGGTACGTGGTGTACGTATACCTGATCCGCGGCTCCTCCGAGGCCATAGCTGGGACGTACAACGCGTTCCGCTCGCGGTGGCGAGCGCAGTTCGCCCGCCTGGCCAGCGACAACTTCATGCACCTCGCGCTGTTCGCAGCGGCTTCTACGCTGCTGCTCTACTTTAAGCAGCCTCTGTTCACTCAGGACTTCCTGTTCGTCTTCTTAGCGTATCTGCTGGTGAAGTACCCGGATATGGTGAGTGAGTTTAATAATAATTAATAATAATACGGGATTCGACCCCTTAATTAATACATCGCTCTGAGCACAATATCACTGACGTGTAAAACACGTCGCACAATAGTAACACAGTTAACCAAATATAAGTCCTAGTAAAATTAAATATTTTATTACTATCAACATCATAGATTTGTATTTAAAAAAAAATCAAAACCGTAAATAACTTTTAACGATATGTTTTTACAACTCAATGTCTAACAAAGAACGAGTAAGCAAAAGTTGGCACATTTATATAATTTGTATTTATATATGTATTTTTTTTTTATTTCTGTGCTGTACTTTCGTAGTTCCGGTCCAATACAAGACAAACATACATTTTGCCACGTATGACCCGCGGGTCACTTCACCTATCGATATGTGCAAGTATATAATTGCAAAATGATTGGTACGTGTAGTCGGGAATTTCATTATCATGATTATGCTAGTAAAGTTATAATATAAGATTGTGTTTAGATTATTCTTAGCCTATCGAAATGCCTTGACGTAGAATCTCACTGTCGGAAGAAAGTAAGCTTTGATGGTGACGGCCTCGACATAAGAACTGGCAATGCGGGTTGTAAATTATGACAATAGCAAACAAATACATAATTAGCCTCACTTTTGCCAAAAAATTTCGAATGTACTACGTTGTTATAGTTACATAGAGGTAACAATAAATAGTAAAAGTAATGCATATTTTCTATTGTATTAATATGATTATGCGTTTAAGCTGACAATAACTAAACCCAGGGTTCCATCACCAAGTGCCAAATACAACACGTATGTATACGTATACATACTAGACTATATGACATAAAAGTTTATATTTAAAAATTACATTTAGATGTAAAATTTCACTATTAATATCATATTATGGTACCTACTTACAACAATTAACGTCTGTAAGTTGACTCCGAGAACATTTATTATTTTAACATCACATCAACTATAATAATTATCTAATTAATATAAAATTGTTAAGTCGAATAAAATAATAAAATTTAAAAGATGGGGAAGACAACTGTCAATTAATTGCACAAGGAGGACACCAAATGGTGTACAAAAACAATAACAATTACAATGAAAAATTTGTACGTGTTTTGTGGTTTTCTACTAAAAAAGTAAAGACTATGACATATTCAGAAGTAGTAGTAGTACACTTAAAGCAAACATTCGGTAAATTATCCGGTAAACTTCCGAAAATGAAAAATTACAGCTGCGATATAATAAAACACAGCGCCCTCTGCTTTGAAGTTTTGCGTTTGCTTCCCTATCCGAACAGAAGTCAATAATTTAGAAAAGTCGAGCAAACTATTTAAATTAGATCAAGAAAAACATTGGTATATTCCACGCAAGGCTGCTGGCCACGCAGCAGGCTCAGGCGCAGTGCACCTAGTTACTCGAACTTAGCGTAGAATAACTGAAACATAGCTGTCTTATAGTGGTATGGTTAGATAGAGTCAACACTTACAACATTTATAACACACATTTATTCTACTGTTCAAAATCAACTTAATAATTAAATTAACAAAATAATAAAGGTGAAACAAAAAATATATGTCTTATACGTATGCCTAACAAGAATCTTGAACATCTACTAGATCACACAGATGCATAGATATGAAATTTGGCGTAAAGTATTAGCTTAGCAGCCGTCGTGCGTGTGCGGCGGTCTACTAAAGTGATGGCACAGTCAAATTACGAACGAAAATTCTTGGAACGGGCAATGGGCTGATGAGGTCAGTTAGCCGTGTGGTGGGGAATTTAGGCGGGGAAGTCGGTGGCGTTAAAGATGTCGGTGACGTTAAAGATGTCGGTGGCATTGAAGCTCTCAGTGACGTTGAGGGGGAGAGCTAAGTGTCCGCCGCTCGAGAATTTGATGATAATGCCCTCGAGGGAGGTCCAGGTACCGACGACGAGGCCTAGTACGCTGAACAGCACGACGATGGCGTTCTTGATGATAATGCGCAAGCGCTCGGAGTCGGACACGTAGTACCAGTAGGTGCAGCTCTGGATGAAGGCGGAGTTCTTTTTGTTCCCTACGAAAGTGAGAAAGGGACGTCTCTGACCACATCTGAAGGTCCTGGGTTCAATTCCCAGGCCTGGCAAAGTGTGTTACGGATTTTACAATGCTTAGCGCGGGTTGGTGATCACTAACCCGCATTTGGCAAGCGTGGTCATTTAGACTATACCATCCGACAGCAGTGACTTCATTAACATGATTTCAATGATGGAGGCTCTCCCAAAATCCGAATTGGTGGTATATTCAGTAGTTAATCTTAAACTAAAAGCTTAAATTGAATAAACTCTTTAACTTTAAAGGCCTTTACTCAGCAGTGGGACTTATTTATTACTTACGAAAATACAGGTGTGCTGTAGATAGATAAGTTTCCGGGTAACGATAACTTATCTATCTATCTTAGATATTATCTAAGAAAGACACTCATACAGCCAGATTGAGTAAGAACTAGGTTACAAATAAGTTAAATAATATCTACAAAGGTTAAATTCCCAGTGGGCACTGAGAGTTTAACCATTTTCTACTACGGCTTTTTTCAGGATCTTTTCCTCTATCAGATCTTGGAAACGCTAATTTTACTGACATAGTTGTAAGTTTTATTGAATAACAAAAAAATGGTTAGGTTATACTATGTTAGTTTATAAGCTTTGTTATTTTTTTCAAAAACGCGATCGTAATTCTCAAAAATTATACATACTATACACTATACCCGCGTCTTATTATTAATGTGTTAATTTACGTATTAATGTGTACAAATTTGTACAAAATTTGTATATTCATTATACCTACTCTTATTACATGACTGCAATTTGGTTGAAAAGACGAAAAAATAAATAAGCCTCCTGAGTTTCTTGCTTCTTCTCGACTGCTTTGTGAGCTCACGGTTACCAACAGGAGAAGCAGAAGCGCGACGTGTCGTACGGCACCGGCATGGCGTGTAGCTTCTTCGAGGGCTACCTGGCGCACGTGATCCCCAGCGACGGACACAAGTTCGTTGGCTTCGAGGAGAACATCCGCACCTACGAGGCCAACGAGACCATCCGCTTCCCCGTGTGGAGGCTGTTCATCGTCATCACCAAGGACATGTACTGCCCGCCTGATTTGAAAGCCTTCAATGTCAAGAACCGCCCTGATCTGCCATACTTGGAAGCTTGCAAGGTGACAGCTACTTTCAGTTGTTTATTTGGACATCCAGATATTACATATTGTTTTCTGAAACTGATGATGCATATAATTTTCCGTACCTCCACGACCATCCGAGCCGAGGTCCTAGCGTTTAGAGGTTACCCTCGGGTAGTTCCGCTCTCGATTTCGATTCGATCAGGTAGGGGACGGGGTAACTAGCTAAGGTTAAGCAACTTTCTCATCGGATGGGTAACCAGAAATTTATCATCTCGAGCTCCTCCGTGCTTCGGAAGGCACGTAAAGCCGTCGGTCCCGGCTGCATTAGCAGTCGTTAACAATCGACGCACCGCACTGGGCCCGCGTGATAGTTTACGGCCCACCCTCCTTTTCCATACATAGCTTCATGAGCGTTCACATGTCACTATTACTACTGGAATGTATAGGAATAAGTTGTCAAAGGAAGCGTGGGACAGTTAACCTGTTAAGGAAGGCTCGAGCCCCGGCAGTGAGGACAAAAGATGAGCTGACGGTGATGAGGGGACGGGAATACGCTCACGTGATTCCATCCACTCTAGAAATCCTCTTTAGAATATTCGGCCGAAAGCAAATGAATGTGTGTATTCGCTGTCTGCAGTCCTTGGAGGACGTGACGAAGTCCGTGGCGGGCGTGATCAACCGCATCTACCGGAACTCCGCGTACAAGATCCACCGCCGCGGCGCGCCCGAGGTCTACGTCGCTGCCGAGTGCGCCACGCCGCTGCACACGCTGCACCTCGTGCTCACCAAGCGGGCGCTGTTCCCAGGTAAGGGGGAACTCGCAAAACCAAAGTAATCGCAGATGCGTTGCCGGGCTTGAGGAAAGAGTTGGATCTCTAGGAGGGAGTAGGAATTGGGAGGGAAATTATTATTATTAGGGTGAACATGTCGGCCGCAGGTTTCATTGTTGCTCTGACGCAGTCAAAATTACGTTATTCAAAGCATATGCTGCACGTCATTTTACTCGAGTAGCCTGTGGGTCAAATATAGTCAGAGGTCGTACAACGTCATTCGCATACAATTTAATAATACATTCAGGGCATTGTTGCGGCTGCCGCGATTCTGTAGGACGGTCGGGAATGTTTGCGGATGCGCAGATTGACAGTTTCCCGGCTATTCTGCGTAAAAAAGCGGGATCCCTTCTGTGCGGTGTCCGCGGTTGCCGGGATACAGTGAAAAGCATCGCCGATAGTGGGGATTGTCCACTGTAGCGCATACGTGTAGCTTAACCAATTTCCATTTAGTCATTAAGTACTAGCTTGAGACACTAGTCTTAAAAGTACCGGATGAAGAATGCGCTTCGGCGGGTTCTAACCTGGCGTTATGACCTGACGTAGATGGTCCCTTGTGCTTGCGCAAGGATGTCTGACACATTTAGTTTTACAACCGCAAGGTTGGTCAGGGGTATAAATAAACTTTAAAGTCGTGCGGAGTCGGGTGTAGTCATTAAGTACTATTAAGTAGTATTTTAAGTATGTTTATCCGTTGTCTAGTAAACATTTAACGAGTTTTATAACTAGTGATCGGAATACGTAGAACAATTTTTTATACTTGCCATACGTTGTATTAATATGGACATTCCCGAAACATTGTCGATAAACAATTTGAATGCTGTAGAAAGAGACAAATACAAGTGCGTTCTTCTAGCGCGGCAAAATCATGCGGCAATGCGCTTGTGCGCAATGGAAATTGGCAACGCGTCGCTAATGTAAGTTTGACAACGTCGTGGCGCCCACTGCCAATACGTAAGACAAGCCTTCTGTTATCTATCATGTTTATAAAAAAAAAATAAGTTAGAATCTCGCGGAATGTCCATATTAACATCAACGTTTACGGTCAATGAACCAAAATAGCTCTACCTATCGATCACTGTTTATAACGAAGCTTCTCTCGGGCTAGAAATTGGTGTGAGTGTAGGAAAGTTTTTTCTTCTTTTTACTAACAGAATTACAGCTTTCGTCGTACCAGTTAAAAGGATCAAAGTCAAAAGTCAATATCGATTCAAAAGCACTTCTTAAGTATATTTGTTGTCTGATAAATAAAATATTTTTTGAAATGAATTGAATTTGGGCACCGGCGGGCTTCCAGAGCTGGACGGCATCGACACGGCGGCGGTGGTGCGCGACTTCTGCGGCATGCTGGAGGCCACCCTGCGCCGCAGCCCGCCGTGCCGCGGCAAGTGCGAGCTCGTCTACTTCGACAGTGAGTGCGACACAACATACTTACAATCCTAATTCATTTTATAAATGCGAAAGGGAGTTTTTTTTGTTTGTTTGTTTGTTTGTTGTTTGATACGCTTTCACGCGTAAACTATTCAACCGATCATCATAAAATTTTGTACACATATTCTCAAGTATAATCGAAGACACAGGATACTTATAATTATGCAAAAAAGGGAGTTTGTTTGTTTGTTTGATTTGAAGGGAGCTTTCACGCGTTAACTATTCAACGACTCGTTTGTTTTTGTTGTTATAGAAACTGTCGAAGTCTGGGTCGACTAGTATTAAAATAAAATCTTCTTTGAAATATGTTAACGTTTATTGTTAACAAAGAGCACTAAACTAATATTCTAAATTAACTAGGTAAACCCTGTTTTTCAGGTATATATTCATCTTCATCATCATCAGCTCATTTTTATGTCCCCACTGCTGGGATACGAACCTTCCCTACGGATGGATAGGGAGAACGGGCCATAAACCACCACGCGGGCCCAGTGCGGGTTATTGATATCATAGCGTGAGAATTAGTCACTGGTTCTCGAATCGCCCCCTGTCTTTATTAAATACTAGTTGATCCAGCGGACTTCGTACCGCTTTGACAGTTTCCATCATTGAGTTAAAATATATCAATGGTTTCCATGACAACAAAACAGACAAATCATTTTAGATAGAATAATTAAATTGTCGTTTTTAGTACGTATTTTATTTCCTCTTTATAATATTAGTATAGTATGTATGTTATAATTTGGCGTCTGTTATCGATTTATTTTTACGTTTTACAGACACCGCTCCAAACGCGAACTTGGCTGAAGTGTTGTTGGACAGAATTCGCGAAATAGAACCGGATTTCGAGAAAGTCATCGCGAGGGCCGAAGAATAACTCTACGGTTTAGGTCTAGCTAGGACCCAATTTTGGTCCCTAACCGAACCATTTCGCTAACAGATAGCGTCAATTCTCTTATTTTGTTTCAAACGAAGCGCTCGGCTCACCTGCAGCTCAGCTCGGCTATAGCGTTTGTAGGTTATGTTCTTTCTAAGCTACTAAAAGAATGTACTAGTCGATGTCCATGTTAAGTCGATATGATCCCGTTCATGCTTAGGTTTAAGTCGTATTTTTTTAATTAATTAATTAATTTGCTAATAGTCGGCGAACGTACGCACAGTCACGAGCAATAACATGTATATACTTTGAGTAGTTTTGAGTCTTATTCCATTGTGCAGAGTAGGCTGCTGATTTAATTGGAGCAATGTTTACTCAAGTAAAAATAATAAAAGTCTTAATATTTTCATATTCATACTTTATTTAATGAAAAATTAGACATCAGTGGCCTACGGAATATCAAACAAATATTTTGATGTCGGATTATTGTTTCATGTGCTATATTTACAAAGTTTCTCAAAAAATAAATTTTTAGATAATTATCATTACTTTTACGTATTGTTTATGCAGTTTCTAGGTATTTATTTCAAATTCCAAGACAACCATGGCACGGTAATAATATCTACAGTATCGTAACTCGGCCCTATCTTTGAAATAAATGCCTACAGCCGCGCAGTACGTAAACACGCGCTAGGGCTGGGCGTATATTTTCTTTGGCTGGGCTACCCACCTACAACAGTATTTTAATTACATCTGCCTACTTTGAGTTTCTTTCTATCTAGTTTTGTGAATGTAAATATGATCCCTCTTATTCCTAAAAACTATTTAAGCATTATTTCGTTAAATATTGTTTTGTCAACGTCACACAAACGTCAATTTGAATTTGAGAAAAGAGACAAAACAATGATGATTAACTAAATAAATGAATAAGGGGGTATATTTTTTATTTAAACAAATAAAATACGTTGTGAATGAAATAGGAAATGTTCTATAAAAAAAAATGTTTTTTGATTAGTTTAAAAAATGAAAATCAATCAATCGTTTAATTCAATAATGTTTCCAAAAACCTACAACCCCGAGGTTTTAACACGGGCGTACCTACCGTATGTATCATAAACGAACCGCCTACCTAGTTTACTCGTGTATCACTTTATTTATAGTCTTACGTAAGTACCTTTCGGAGTTTCAAGGTAATCTAAAAATGTTATATCTGGGGGCGTTATTGACGAATTCATGCAACCAAAAACAGCACAATATATTCTACTATTGATCCTCGCCATAACTTATTTTAATCAAAACAATCGCTAACTGTTTAAAAAACAACACGCCCCGCGGCTAGTCACTGCGGCACATTCGCGACTGTTGCATGCCGAGCGCATGCCGAGACCCGAGCGCGTAGGTATAGCTCGCGCTTCGTCCGTTTGTATGAAGTTACACTACTGTTAGATATTATTACCGTGACCATGGCCTTGTGAAAGGATCAAGCTATCCTACACTAGTCCTTTTAATGTATATGACCTATTCAGCGCCTAGCACCGGTGACTTAAAAACACGTAATTTTTTGAAATTCCGCGCGGCACCCGCTAAGAGTTGTATTGTATACATGTTAATGCTGTAGTACATATTTAGACACTTCTCATTATTTGAAAACGCCAAATTTTTATTATTGTGTAAGTAATTGTTATAAAGCTATTTCCAAAACAACTAAATAACTATTTAGTTGTTGTTGTACTCTAACTAGAGTAGGTTTAAAGTTTTCTTCTTAAATCCTTGATCCAAATGTTCAGTGGTTGAGAATTTCGGATTAACTACGTTTCAACATTGGCAACGAGGCCAAAGTTAAAACGCAGCTAGTAGTTTTAAATCGTCATGCTGTCTCATGGCAAACTGCGCAATCCCTGAAATATCTGCTGCAGATACAGCAATACTGGCGTTCTTGGAGATGGCGATAGAGTAGGCCAAAAGTGCTATGTTTTTGTTGTGTTGTTAAACTTTATTGGTAGTCTAACTGGATATTTGATAGAATATGTTTATTCTTTATATTCCTAGGGTAAGTGTTATAAAAGAAATTTATTAACGGGATTCTAAACATGTGTTTTGTTGGTATGGAGTATCAGGATATGGTGGCTGCATGTGCTTTGATCACATTGAACTCTTTAGCACTTTGTCGATGGTCTAACCACTACTTAGTTACAAATAATGTGACAGGCGCCAACTTCTAGTAATGCTACTATGACAGGGTTATAAAGTGGTCAGCTGCTTCCGATTCTCCCTTTACATCCGCTCTTACAAACACTCAAAGTTAACAATACACATGGTAAGAATCCCGTTATTAATGACTCTAACACCCGTTTGCACTAAACTTATGAATCGCCTAAGTTTTGCCTAACTACTACCCGGTCAAGTTAAGTCGGCACCTGAGTGTAAGCGACGTTTTCGAGCCAGGTGCCGAGTTAACTTGACCGGGTAATAGTTAAGCCAAGACTTAGGCGATTCATAAGTTTAGTGCAAACGGGTGTTAGTAATGTCAAGGACCAATATATATTAAAAAGCTATAGTCTGATAGTTTTTATTGTAATATGCTGATTATCCCAAATTGTCTTCAAGGCGTTTTTTAAAATTAATATTATGATATTTGACAACCGTTTGGTCAATGGTCTATTTGTGATTATTCATTAGTTAAGTATATGTTTTTTATTTCGGAAATTTTAAAATGTGTTGTCTTACGTTATTTAATTAATGTAATGTTTAATTACGATTTATAAATACAATTGTTAAAAACAAAGTATGACACCTTATTGTACGATGATTAATGTCTTAACGACGGCATAGAAATAAGTTACTAACCCTGGTTACTTTATTATTTTTAACAAAATATATTGTGTAGCTACATTGCATCCTTTACCGTTCTTAGACAGACAGCTGCACACCAGTTTACCCTAGGCTGCCAAACTTAAATCAATGTTAAACCATATTACATAGTTAAAAAGTTTAAAGGCTCGTTTGCCTTCTATTAATATAAAAGAAAAGTCTATTTAAGAAATATGACAATTTGTGGTAGTCTGATGGCAGGTGGTGTAGGTGCTGCACTTACATCATTGTAGTACCTTAAGATTGGTTATATGGTCTAAAGTACTACACAACGAAATAGTAGTTAAAATTGTATGTAGTAATGTCATTTGTGTTGTGTCACTAAAAAATGTTTTGTTATTCTATAAATTCTGCTTCCAACAGTGAAGGAGCTGCCACCATCACACTATTACAGAGCTGTACGGTGTGCCCATGGTACCTTTGCTCAGTAGTTTGCGTTAAGCTCCGTAAAAAAAGTTTTACTATAACATACACTATCTTTTTGTCTTAAATAACAATACTCGTTAGAATCTGTGGTTATAATGAAGAATTATAATCAATTATTATTATAATTTCTTTCGCTGATATGGAAAAACATCTTAAAGTTATTAGGTACAGTAAAATAATATTCTATCTTTTTTCAATATGAATAAATGATAACATTTTTGAAAGTTATTTTTTCTTCCTATACAAACCTACTGTTTTAAAAATATTGGATGTAGTTCATACATTGATCATACTCAATTCTTATTGACATGAGCGCAGCGTAATCTAAAGCAATAATAAGTCCGCGTACGTAAATCACTCGCAGGAAAATCGCTGTTTTTCAGCAGCGTCATGCATGAATGAAGCTTTTTTTTTACTTACTTTTTGTTTACGCCGAAATAATCTAAATCCCTTTGCCATGAAAAAAAGTGAATGTCAAACAGATGTCATTGTCATGTCATGTCAAGTTAAATGTCAAAATAGTAATAGTTTCACGTGTTTTCTATCGTGTTTACTGAACTGTAATTTAATTTTTTTTAACTTAAATGTAAAGAAATAGTAAAAATGGGAAAACGTAAATATGACAGCGAAAAAACAGACGCAAATTCCAAACAAAAAGCTTCGCTTGAAGACAATGAAAATGATAAGTTAGAGCAACCTCAAAAATTAGATGAATCGAGCATTAAACATGAAAAAAAGGCAAAACTCGGCTATTTTGATGTAAAACACTTTCGCAAGGAATTAGCTGGGAAGCAGGGACAGACTATGGGTAAGGGAAAATTCTTTTTTCTATAGAATATATCAATCGAGAAAAAATTACTAGGTACACACAAAGAGCTTATTTATAAGTCCGTGATAATCATCAAAGGACATCATCCACGTTTCATACATTTTTGGTCCAAAATCAAAAGTGCCGGCCAAAAAAAATGTGCTGTATCCTGATAGAACATGTCCGTCCGCCTTAGCATTTGTTACTATTTGCACCAAAGCTGTAGCACCACTGTGTTTCTTAGTATTTGAGTTCGAAAAGTCCGTCTTTTTATACATTTTCGATTAAACTATTAACTATAGGGTCATTCCATTTCGTACGCGAAAATATCATATATTTAAAAGTACCGATTATCTACTTAATTAATGACTTAAATTAATCAACAAACATCAAAGAATCTGAATTAGACTAAAATCTTGCTTAAAAAACTTTATTTCATCATTATTTCTAAAAGTGAAGTGACATCAAAACGCATTGCCTCAGTGGTAATTTTTTCTGCTACATTGATAACACTGGAAATTGCCTAAAAATTTTTAAATTGATAGCTTACGACTAACTATCGTAAGGAGAGATCTTTCAACTGTTGTGAACTGCGAAAGTAAAAGGTAATTGCTGCTTTTTACTTGTTTGTTTTTAAGATTGATTGTGAGACATTACACTGTAACACCCGTTACAGAAAAGGCAAATAAGTTTGCATTGCTCCTTATTTATAGTGATGATTATAATATAACTCTAGGAAAGTAAGGTTATGATTGCAAACTAACAACTTTAACCTCTTGTTTGCTGCTAATCTTAATAAGTTAAGATATTTTAGCGAATACATATCTGTAACACCCGTTACAGTAACGGGTGTTACCTATTTATCGTAACTTATCTGGGCTTATCTGGGCTATAGAGGAGCTCAATGGCGCAGTGGTTACCGCGCCCGATCTGCGAGTGCTGAGGTTAAGCAACATTCGCAAAGGCCGGTCATCGGATGGGTGACCAAAAACTTATCATCTCGAGCTCCTCCGTGCTTTGGAAGACATGTAAAGCCGTTGGTCCCGGCTGCATTAGCAGTCGTTAACAACCACCAACCCGCACTGGGCCCGCGTGGTGGTTTATGTTTTGGTCTAAAGGTACACAATGGCGCCTGCTAAGGAACGTATGAAAAAATATCGGGAAAATATCAAAAATAATCCTGAAAAGCACGCTGAACATCTAACAAAGGAGAGTGAAAGAGATCGAAAACGAAAAGAAGAAATTTAGAATAAACACGAATCGAATCCAAAACTGAAAGAGATATCACGCGAAAAGACAAGAAATCGAGACAAACTATTTTGAGCATATTACCGGACCCAACTCTTAAAAATAGAGGTGATCGCACCTATTATAGTTGTATCAATAAAATAGATATTTTAGAAAAGTAAGCGTAACTAGGTACTCTATGTAAGTATTTAGTAATAAAGATTAAAAGATATTCTCTAAATATTTAAAAATAAAGTAATTTTCCATAGATATTGCTTTCATTTCGTACTCGTAACGCCCGTTACAAATGCTTGTAACACCCGTTACACGCTAAAATTAACGTTAAAATTTATATGTACTTTGAAACTGCCCAATCAATGGCGTAACAGACGATGCTTTTCAACATTTATCGTATAATGTGGCTAAAAATATATTATTTTGGCTTAATTCGCAGAGTTTTGCATTTACGCAAACCTATCAATAAACTACAAGCAAAATTAGGTAACACCCGTTACACCCACTTAAGCTTGACTTTTCCAAACTTTTAATTTATATATTACGTTTTGGTTAAGTTTTTATGAAAATATATTCTGAAAGGTGGGTGTTGCAACATTAAAAAAACGTATGTTTTCCTTTAAGATCAATGCTAAATTATCTCTTAAAAGTGTACGAACTGTAACACCCGTTACATGGAATGACCCTATAACAAATGAAGTAACTTACCAGAACATGGCGTTTTAAATAAATGGACTCTACCATAACAGAACATTTTATTTACGGTTTGTTATGCATTTAATCGAAAATATTATGGTACCTCATTGTTTTGGTTCATTCATTTGATCAAAATTCAAAATTCTAAATCATTTATTCAGTTTAGGCTACAAATAGCTTTTATGAATGCCATTATGCCATCGGTTTGTATGTCTACTCTGGGCGGAAGACCTTGTACTAAGAACAACTGGCAAGAAATTCAGCAAGTGTCAAGCTCTTTTCTCCCCAACAGCGTCAAAAATATTGTAAAATGCCCTATCCTATCATAAAAGGACACTTTCCATCACAAATAAACACACAAAAAAATAAAGGACAATCACAACACCCAAAAATACAACAAAATAAAAAAAATATCTAAGTTTGCAAAAATTACATCAGGTACCAATTTCAGTTTTCACAATGTCATACAGTACTAATATACTTAAATCAAAAATTGTCAAAAAATATATGAAATGTCAGATAAATAGGTTTTTATGTTGAAGAAATGTGACATTTCATCGACATTTCTTAATATGACACCAAAGCTGTAGCACCACTGTTAGTGGTGCTATAAGCTTTGGTGTCATATTAACAAATGCTAAGACCAACGTGTTCTATCAGAATATAGCACTTTTTTTGGCCGGCAGTTTTGATTTTGGACCAAAATGGATGATGTCTTTTGTAAACTTAGCTGAAAATATAATATGTATATTTCAGCTCTGTTCGCATCAGACATCTTTACAATGTATAATTTTTGTAACTCTTCGAAACCTTCAAAAGTAAAATATTTCAATTCAATTCAATTCATTTATTTTTTTTAAGCCGCTTGATGCGAGCAGCACAAAACCCGTTGTTGTGGAGAGCCTTAGGGGAGGCCTTTGTCCAGCAGTAGACGTCCATGTGCTTAGATGATGATGATGATGATGATGACTTTTTTATTCAATAATTCAACTTATTTTGTTACAGGACTCAGAATTGTGTTAGTTATGTTAGTGTAATGATTCACCGCTGTGGCATTCCATGCGAAATAGCACAGCAGCAATTCATGTTCAAAAATTCATAATATTCTATTCTAAACAATATTAAGAAATCATAGATAACATAGAAATATATAAATACTCTTATTTAATTAATATTTTATTATTAATTCTTATTTATTTAACTAATTTGAAAAGCATATTAACCAATTACGGAGTATTTAAGTGATAAATTTTTCTCTGTTATGGGTCTACTTTTTTTTCTTTGTTTGGCAATGAATAAATGCTTTATTATTATTATTATAATGACTATAAGCTATGACTAATAATTATTTACATATAATTTTACGCAAACTTTGTGGTGAAAAAAGACAATGTGTCGAAAAAATTCCACGAGTGGGATTCGAACCCGCACGCCAATACGTACCGGGTCCTGACCCGGTATGATATAAGGTGCGAGTGCTTTGTCTTTTTCCAAATTGTAATTTCGTCAATCTTTCATCACATTGTAAAGTCGTAACAATGAGTACAAATTGAGCTACGAAGAATTTGAGAAGTTTTTTACTGATATTCTAGTTTCAACTACAGAGGCTTTGAAATCTTACCCCACTGTAGCTGAAGCGGTTCTAAAGAAAAATGTCAAACGTAGTGAAAACTATTTTAGTTTTCACTAGGTAAAGCTTATTATAAAGTGTCTGATTGATAACATTGAAGACCAAACAGCATGGCTTTATAATGCTCCAATCACTCCAACAAGTTTTTCTAATTTAAAATATTGTTAAGTAATTTTAAACCTGTATAACTTGGTAACGACATATAATTTTGCAAATGTCGTTACTTATATTAAAGCTGTGGAGTTTCTTTTCTTGCGCCCATTCTTCTCCACAGTTAAAAAACGTCCTGAATGAGTAGTAGGTAAAATATGTTTCGATTCAAAAGCACTTTTCTAAAGTTTATTTGAATAAAAAATATTTGACTTTGACTTTGATGACGTAGTTATCGACATTGAATAGGGCTCCTTTCGCTTATAAAGTAAAAGTGTTGATTAATTTCGGCAAGTTGGATTGAACCACGACAGCATAGTTGGCAGTGCACCTGACCCGGTATGTCATGAGGTGCGGGTTCGAATCCCGCTCGTGGTATTTTTCCAACACTTTGTCTTTTTTGCAAATTATGACTAATGAGTCATAAAACTTTATATTTTATTTGTAGACATCTTTTGGCCTGCTGAAATATTTTTTGTTTGTTTTGTACCATTTTTTTCGTGTATGGTATATATGATTTTTTTTTCTGTTTTTTCAGTTCTCACTCAGTTTCTCCAAGTCTGCTTGAACCCTAATAATGAAGCTGACTATTTGCTGGAATACCTCAAGTCAGGAGGTAACTCACATGAGATTCTTCGTCAAATTACACCGGAGAGTAAGAAAAATCTCACCCTCACCACTCCTGCCTTTCATCTGTTCTACCTTATTATTCTCAAAGTGCAGTCAGCCGTTCCACACATGATAGCCATTACAGAAGAAGCATGCCGCTACTTCTTGAACAACTTTATGTCAACTGTAGAAATTATGATCAGTGAAAACTCTGGACCTCGCCATAGAAAAATTATTCTGAAACTGCTCACATCTATGGTGACTCTTAACCCAGAATTGGGTGTGGAAGTGTTGAGTCATGCTCCGCTAACTCCTAAACACCTTCAGCACATTGTAGCTAAAACTAACTACAAGGAAAAGGATAATGTTCGGACATCTTTTGTACATTTCATGACATCATTTCTTGTTGATGGACATTTGCCATTAATAAAAGCCTTACTAGACAAGCAAGGATTACTTGCTTTAGTCATACCAGGGCTTGTATATGACGAAGCTGAAGCGGTACTGATGTTTTTAAACATTCTGAAGAATAATGTAATTGAAAATTCATTTATTTCGAAAAGTTTGAAACTTAAGACATTTAGTCATCAGGTGCTACACAATATTTGTAAGATGTTCTCCTGGAAAGGACCACCAGAACAAAGCCACGAAAAGCGAAATGAAATGCGTCCAGAAATAATGAACCTGTTGTCAGATATAGTACTCACATTGTTCACATCTCATAAATTGGGGCTTTATTTTGTAGACAGCAATTTTGGAACTGCAGATGTTAATAAGAACCAGAATTTGTATAAAGCTTTATTAACTCTTAAAAGGCCATGGGAAAATGAAATCGAATGTGAGACCATACTGCAGATTGTTCACAGATGTCCAGATTTACACAGAGCTGTGATGAACATCGTAGAACAAAGTTTTGAGCCACAGCACTCTCCCATATGGGAAAAAACAGTGGAATTCGTTATTAAATTGTTATCCAAGATGAAGCCTGAAAATGTTGTGCCAAGGATGAGTAATCTAAACGCCTCACAAGCTGCAAATTTTGTTAGATTTGTTACTTTACCTGTTCCATTGCTGAAGTTCATTCAAACCCATCTCGGAAAAGATCCGACAGTATCACTATACTGTGTCAGAGTACTAGTTAAAATGTTGAAAACTTTGAAAAGGTACATACAAATTTTAGAAATGGAAAATACATCAACTCGTTTTACGGATTTAAGAAATAAATTAGAGTATTTTTTACCAAAACATCTGCCTGTACCGACAGTGATCGTTTCATTAATTCAAGATGTGGTCAATGGTATAGATTTGCCTAAAGAGAAATCGCAGGACTACAAACTACCGACGATTCAAGCTACAGATGCTCTGATTTCACTTACAGATTTGCTACTGTTGTATAATGATATCCATCCAACATTTTTTGAAAATTTGGAAGGGAATATAGATATGAAGCAGATTTTAGACTACTCAGCAACTCTTAATAGCGGCAATATTGCTCTTCTCAAATTCAAAATTGTATCTCTTTGGTTAACCTTGGATGGTTCTGTGATATCGTTGAAAAATCCAATGTTCAAGGACTTATTCTTAATTATGTTAGAAGTTTATACTAGTGATGAAGATATAACATGGGCTGAAGCTAAAAGTACTCTACACAACTTTTTGAAAAACACAGAAATCTTTGAGGCAGATGAAGATGAAATACATTTGGTTTTATATTCTTTGCGCAATTCTAAGGTTAATCCAATATCTTTGATTGCTGATATAATTGAATACGTTCTTACAAATATTCAGGAATTGACCATGTATGTAAGGAATCAAATGGTTCACTTCGAAATTTCTGATGAGGGTAGTGAGGCGTCATTAAAAAAACTATTCAATGATTTGATGGACGGCCGAAGTACACAGGATAGCCTTTTTTTGGAAAACAAAGTACCTTCTACTTTTATTGTAGGTTGTGTGCAATTTATACAGAATCATAAAGAAGCTAAAAAACATTTAAAGCATTTCCTGTCGTTGTATATAGCTAACCTGTTCCACTGTAATTATTCGCCGGAGCTAACAGAAGTTTTGATTGGAGACTCAAAGTTAGACGTTAGAAGTTATGTCACTAGCTGGATAGCTCAACCCATATCGCTATCTGAAAGTTTAATAGCAAAAGATAGTACGCTTCAAAATATGTCCAAATCTATTATTGATAAAGAAAATTTGCCTCTCACGCAAATTTTTACATATCTTGAAGAGTCTACAAACGAGGACGGTGATGTGACAATCAATGAAGCTTCATACAAAGTAATAGTGTCCAGTGACGTAGATGGTTCGGACTTATTGATTTGGGCAAAGTATCTTGTGTTCTGTATAGTGCGATTAACAAACATTGAGCAGTTGACTGAAGAACAACAAAAGAAAATAACAGACTATTTTCACTGCCTTATCGTAATCGGCAAAAAATTGCACATGATAAATGAATGTCGTGTTATTCTGAAATTACTATTCAAAAATCCACATTTTCTTAAGATATACCGGCTAATGGTGTCTAAAGGAGATAGCAGCACAATATTGGCAACTGAGTTTCTTTTGAATATTATAACGCTTCACAAAGATATGGTCGTTTATTTGCACAATGAACACAAAATATTGAAATCCTATCAACAGAAAAATTATAACGAACTCGTAAAGGCTTTTATTAAAATCAATAAGAGAAAGAATGTAGATAGCTACCATACTGTGAAAGTTTTGGATATTGTAGGTATGAGCTATGAAGATGATTTGCATATTTTTAATAAGATATTCGCATTGGACATTAATGACTGTGTGAAAGATGATAAAGAACCAAGCTTTGCTTTAGAAGTGTTACAAACTTTGGTGCGAAAATATTCAAAATCTGTTGCCGTTGAAACACCGGAGCATGTGATCAGAAAGAGTGTAAAGTTATATACAGAATTATTGACAAATAGAGATGTCAATGCGAATCTTACAAATATAGAATGTGCGTTGACGCAATATTTTGAAAATAAGCCACACCATGCAGTTCATGTCAACGATGAGATATTCAAAAAGTTCTTTAATGCTGTTTCCATTCGAAAGTCTACGTCGCACCTAGCTTGTATTTTAATTAAATATAACTTGAAATTATGCAATGTATTTAAGGAACAAATAAAACGTCCTGAAATCTTGAGCCAAAGAGAACTGACTTTACCTTTGGGCAATGCAGCAATTAGTCACAAGCAGTTTATGGTTGAAAATAAAGAGTTCTTAAATACAATATTTGAAGAATATAAATCGAATATAAACAAAATGTTAGAAAAACCCCACAAAGCGGGTCAAATATACATTGCTTGTTGGAAGTTAATAAGTAAATTGGTAGTGGAGTGTATGGGCGCGCAGGACTGTCAAAAATTGTTTGCTAAAAGCCATAAGTTTGAGGTGGTGGAACTTAGTCATATTAATTTGTTGCAAGCAGTTTTCATGAAGATGTGTCTGAATGAGAAATACCATAAGAAAGATTACCTTGTTAATTATCTGTTGTCCATGCTCCACATAGCCGTTACTGCTCTGAAAGAAAACAAAGAACCAAAAGTTTTAATAGAAATTGTTACGAAGATATCTAATACTTTACAAATATGCCAAAGTATTGAAGCTATTCATGTCGAGCAGAAAGACGATTTCAAGAAAGTTACGGAAAGTGCAGCATGGCAGAACTTTTGTAAAGCAGTACTAAAAGATTCTTTAAAAGTGAAAACTGCCTCGCAAGTAAATACAGCCGGACCGATACTGTTGTACTTATTGACTAAATTGATAAAGCTTTTCTACCCACCAGACCACGAAGACATCGTGACATTGTTTGACATGGTCACATCACATTCCGAATTTTTAAATGTCATGTTGAGTCATCATAGTTCCGATATCAAATCGAGACTAGTAGAATTCTTGTATTGTTTGATGCAATTGAACAAATCTATCATGAAAACCCAGCAGATTCCGGTTTATCTGAGCTCATATCACGCAACCCGTAGTCCTTGCGATCGATTAATTCTATCTATTTTACACTATTATGAAAGTAACGGCCAACCGGTAAACGAATATAAACCTTATGTTTTCGGTGATTCGGCCGCCAACCATTACGCGGTCCGTAAAAGTAGGACATCGTCCTTATGGGGGCATCCGACGCCGAACCGAGTATTTAGTTTATTCGACAGGGAGACAGTAGAGAGAACTGTGAGATCGTTCCCGGTGACACAGAAGCTGGACTACCATTACGAATTGCCTTCGATTGTCGCATGTCCTACCATGAAGCAGTCGTTGATCGAGATGTCTAAGGAGAGCGTATTCAAAGGGAAATCCGTGAAAGACAGCGAGACCGCAATACACCAATCGTTAGCGAAGACAAAGTACGAGAAGAGTATCGAAGCTGATGTAGATTTGGTAGGGAGTCGTCATTTAGACGAGGATGGTGGTATATACGACCCGTTGTTCCTGTTCCCGCTGCTGAGCCACCTGCTGGCGCCGGGCTCGGCGGCGTCGTGCTTCCGGCTGCAGCGCAGCGGGCTGCTGGCCGTGCCGCTGGCGGCGCTCGCCTCGCGCTGCCCGGGCGTGCGGGCGGCGGCGTACCACGTGCTGCATAGATTCTGTCTGCTCCTGGAGACGGAAACGTAAGTCAATATTTGTTTTAATTTGTAAGAGATAAATTTGTTAATAGTTACAATCATTTATTATGAAACGGTCTAATTTTGAACACGCGCGAGAATTAAATCGACAACCTTGGATATACCGGATCAGGTGCTCTTGCGATTACGCTGTCGTGCGTGGCTAGGTCCAAACCTAACGAGTATTTGTTTAAAAAATGTGTCGTTAGCTCTCTAGGCTATCGGTCCCAGCGGCTGTGATCGATGTTTCAGTTGATTCAAAGTAACCCTGTGTGGTTTACTTTTGATATTTTGATATTTCAGATATCTGACACAGTGTTTTGTTTCGCAGGAGACACAAAAACGACAAACTCTTCCTCACCGACTTCATCAACACGCTCCGACAAACTTTGTCCACCGCCGTCGACACCTCCAACGGCAATAGCAACCCGAAAGAATCCAAGAACCCTCGGCTGCCCGCAGTGAACGCTCTGTACCTCGCCAGAGCCTTGATGGTTTCCACCGCCCCCTTCGACCCACTATACAAACCAGTCAACAATTTCTTTATAGCTAAACAGACTATGGATCTGACTGTGGTGCCTGACTTCCTGACACTGTTCCATGATAGCGATGTAGAAGCGACAGAGAGACGACTTTGGGTGCTGGACATCATCAAAGATGGTACTAAAACGATGCTCGATGTCAACGTTGTATTCAAAACGATGTGCTTAAAGATGATCATGGACTTTTATTGTTCAGTTTTAAGTGACAGGAAAGAAAAGGAGAAGATATTGAGAACATTGAATTCTGTGGTAGCGGTACCTAGAGCTTTTGAAATATTGCTCGAAGGTTATGGATTAGTTTCATGGGTACATGCTGTTGTGAGACAGCTTGGAAGGGAAGACAAGATATTGGTGAAAGCACTGTTAAAGCTGATAGAAAGCATGGTTCATAGTGCCATAATCAACTCCTATGCAAAAAATTTGGCGCTTCCCAAAAATGAGCACAAATTAGTCGAGTTCAAAACAAACAAAGAAGTTGAGAATGAAATATTAAATATTTTGTATGATATTTTTCAACACGCTGGTAGTCTAGACTTCGAAGATGCTACTAATTATGTTAGAATATATAATTTACTATCCAAAAGGGCTGTTAAATGTTTAACAAAAAAGCAAATTTTAACTTTGTTCGGCAAAGTCGGTAGATCGTTGAATGACAATGATGTTATAAAATTATTAATGAACGCAATTATAGGAAATGACAGTAATATTCTTCAAAGCAAATACATAGACATCGATAGTTTGCAGTCAAGTAACCAATTAATGAAAGAATTATTCTTGCTAACGAAAACTTACATTGTTTGATATTTCGAAATAAGCAATTCATTTTGTACAAATAATAAACTTATTAAATATTCATGTTGAAGTATTTTGTTTAAAATTTTATTATCATAATTTATAACCATAATTTAGGACCAGCGCAGACGATAGGCAGTCCTTTGCGTACTTTTGTTAAAATAGATCACATAAGAATTAGACACGGACTGTAAGTTTGTCGTGTGCATAACGCGATATTCTTTGCCAAAAAAACATAGAATTTCATTGAAATACTGGACAACAAACATCTAGGAAGCAGTGATCTGTATTCAAATGTTAGTAATGTCAAAAATCTCTTGCTGATCCCTATTTTTATTGATTAATGGAAAAGTGTAGATCACTGGATCCTGTTAAACACTGCGATCTATTTTGACGTAAAAGTGCGCTGAGGACTGACCCTCGTCCAGGGCCGTAGCGAAGGGGGGTCATTGTGGGGCAATGCCCAACCTTAAAATACCAATGCCTTACCTTAATAAAATACCTTATTAATCAACTAATAATAAGAATATTGAGTATTGAGTATTGAATATTGAAAAAAGTACTGTAAAGCAGATTTAAGACGGAAATAAAATACTAGCGTATAGTTTCATCTAGTCTTGCAGTCATAATATATAGGGTGTAACAAAATTCCCTTAAATGCCGAATGGGGGTTATTCCACCCATCAATACGTACGACTTTTACTATGGCACCAACTTCGAAATCGCAATTTAAGGGAATTTTGTTACATCCTGTATATCACCCCGACAATTAAATAAGTATTAACCTGACTCGCACATGTTCACAAATCAAGGACACCAAAATTCGATTGACTAGAACAGATCAAGTAGGTAACATTTTTACTTCCGCCCTACCTCAAATTCAAGTCTAGCTACGGCCCTGCCCTCGTCTGCGCAAGCCTTTAAACAATAATATACCTATAATGTTGATCACATTCTTAATATACTTATAAAGTTGGTAAAATGTTAAGATTGGGATGGCAAGTGTATCATCACCGGACGCGGTGAGGGAAAACAAGTTCTCTATTAAGACCACCAAGTTTAACGACTCATAACTCACGGTTTAACTTTGATGTTAACACAGTTGTAAACATTCGGGATTATTAACGGCCAACGGATATCGTTGTTGATTTTAATGATTCAATTTGACAATTTCTTGTTTTCCTGTGTTGGTTTTACAAATAACATACCTTGTGTAGGTATGCCAGTTAGATCACGTTGTTTGTGAAATCTTTATAGTGGCTTGCACCAAAAATCTGACTAGTTCAATCCTGCTTGAAAACATAATTATGTCTCCATCGATCAATATCAATCAATACGATGAATTTACCATGAAATCTTAATCAAGAATTAAGGTTTTAATACAAATAGTCCTTTGAAGAAATGCATTTTGAATACCTCCTTGGGGTTGGAGAATTTTAAACACGGAATATGGTCTTTGCTGTTCCACGTTTTTTATAGTTCGCACTACCCGCCACCCTCAAAGCTCATCGGCAAGTAGTTCGGTACCACCAGCACATTGCTAGCAGCTAATAGCTAACGGTCTTACCAATCCCGAAGTCTTTTTTTCTTTGAGAGGGATTGCCGATTGCCACTGGGCATTTTCAGCTTCACCGGGATTTTTTGGAGGCGACGAGAAACTTAGAGTTCCTCAAGCCGTGTGAAACGAAGCACCGAAAGAAGGTTTTTTTAGAGGGAACGGCATCACGCACTAGTGCGTGTCCCCGTGCCCTACTAGATTCTCCGAGGGGTTCGGATCGGGCCTGAAGTCGGCTATTCGCAACCCGGCCTGACTAGCATTGGAGCCGAGGCCAGCCCCCCAACCGCCTAACACTCTCGATTTCGATCGCTTTGAAAGCGAGGCCCTCGCCTCGCTCGATATTGTTTTCATATTGCTTTCGAAATGACAAGATGACGCCTCCTCCTCGCCTCGCCTTCAAAGCGATCGAAAGCGAGAGAGTTAGGTGGTCGACCCCCAGGGCTCCAGCCCGCCCTCGCTTTCCATGCCCGAGATACGAACTACTTTTAAAATTTGCACAAAATGCTTCAATCAACATAATAGATCGAAGACAAAATGCCAAGAACTTTTTATTTAGCAATTAAGGTAAACATTTTCAAGGAACTGTCTGAATTTTAATTAATAAAGCCTTTGGCGAAATCAATTACAGCCTTGAGAGTTGGTTTGGTAGTCCAACGAGCTGCGTATTTATAGAGCACTTGAGAGGTTCATCGTCGACACATGACGACATGACAGAAAAATTGCGGGGGCCATTTTATCTGCATAAGCCATTATTTTTTTAATTCACCCATTCATGTTCGAAATGTTTTAAGGCGAAGCAACGTTATATCTTATTTTTGTTGAGTATAATTAACATTTATATAGGTAGGGTGCAATAGATACAAGTGCCTGCCTGTGAGAATTTCATTCGCTATTCCACCTTGTTAAGGAAAAAGATTATTTGTTTTAAAACAAATCTTGAACTTAAGTTTTAAATATATTTTGATTGGATCACTAAGTTTGACAGTGCTTGTTAATATCATACACAAAAAATCAAAAAAATCAAAATCATTTATTTTTGTACCAAAAACCGTTTTACAAGAGACAGTGATTGACTCCTCCTATTAGGTGCATAGTGCCCCTGTACCAAAAAGGAGTCGCTCTTCCTTAAATACTATATAAATTTATATAAAAATTAATATAAATTTTTATTTGCGGTACATATTATTTAAACAGGACTAATCTATATATTGAATTGTGTGTGTGTGTGTGTGTGTGTGTGTGTGTGTGTGTGTGTGTGTGCGTGTGCGTGTGTGCGTGTGTGCGTGTGTGTCAGGTGTTGCTTTTGAGTAGTCGTTCGGTCTCATCATATTCCAAGGACTTTAGCCATGTTGATAATGTTTGTCTGCATTCACGTAAGGTCAATGGATAGATTTTTAGGCTCTTATTTATTGTATTATATAAGTAGGAAGACAGATAACCATATTGACATTGGGCAAACTGAGAGTGTGTTCGTTTAGTGGTAGCCACTCTGTCCCCCCTACGCCTTTTGAGAATAGAGATATCGTATTCCAAGGTCATGTGCAAAGGCTGCTAGTTGGAAATTGGCGCTTTTTGAAAAACATCACCTTTAGAAGAGCTCTTTGTGCTCTTTCAACCTGTAGAAAGTGAGTCTTTAAGGCACCACCCCATATTGTAATGCAGTATGTTGTCAAAGACTTTGCCAGTGCATCGTAGATTCGATTAAGTAGTTTCTTGCAGGCTATGTGTCTTAAGAGTTTTAAAAATCCACATAAGTTTTCTTAGTCTGCAAGAAACCAATTCCACATGTGATAGCCATGACAGTCTTTGATCTAACATAATGCCCAGGTATTTGGTAACATCAACTTTCTTTATAGAGGGACAAGCGCACGGAACATCTTGTACGTGGTTGTTGTGGATTTTAATATCAAAAGTACTGTCAGGTTGGGTCCTATTTGACTTAGTAAAGCACATGTAATTTGTTTTAGAGGTGTTAAGTGTAAGCAAATTTTTCCTAAGCCATACAGCGATCCTCGCCAGTCCACTCTCTGCAGCACCCCTGACTTCGTCCCAATTTGCTCCGGTGAACACAGCAGCTGTGTCGTCCGCGTAAGAAAATATTTTGGTATTCCTCGACTTCATGTTACATAGGTCGTTGATATAAATAAGGAATAAGGTTGGTCCCAAAACACTTCCCTGCGGAACGCCATAGGTTATACTGGTTTTGTCACTAGTTATTTCACCAATTTTTACCCTTTGCGTTCTATTGTTTAAGTAGTCTGCGAAAAGGTCCAGAGCAATACCCCTGATGCCTATGTTTTCCAGTTTCCAAAGTAGGATGGGGACAGAGACGGTGTCAAATGCTTTTTTTAAATCAAGGAAGACCGTCAGGCATTTGTTCTTGTTATCCAGGTTTTCAACAATTACAGATGTTAGAGCCTCGACAGCATCTTCAGTAGATCTGCCCGACCTAAACCCGAATTGAGAAGCTGATAAGAGGTTGTATTTGTTCAAGTAATTTCTTAGTCGTGTATTTATGAGCTTTTCAATTATTTTGGATATGGAGGGCAGAACAGATATTGGTCTGAAATTATTGACATCATCACCGTCCCCACCCTTGTATATTGGAGTGATGATAGATTCTTTCAAGGGTGATGGAAATACGCCTTTCTTGAAGCAGAGATTCGCTAAATGGTAGATGGCTGGAGCCAAGTCACTACTCGCGAGCTTAAGGAAATTGGTTGGGATATTATCCCAACCAGGGGCACTAGACGTCTTTAGGCTCAAAAGGACATTGTGCACCTCCTCTAGGTCCGTTTCCAAAAGAACAAAGGAAGAGAGATGCGTAGCACAATGAGCGTCCGAACAATGCGAACCATTTGTTTGGTACACAATAAGGTTTTTTTAGTTTAATGTTTCAGTAGGTACTTTTGACTATGATCGATTTGATTAGACACTATTAAAGGCTATACCACCTACCTTCTAGATACACAGCCTTTTTCTAGTTATCGATTCTAATTGCATTATACAGGTGTTTGGTAATAAATGTAAGGAACACTGTGATAGATAACATGCAAAATCATATTTATGTAGATTTACTTTTCCATAAAAAAAAACTCAAATTTATTTTATTACCATTTTTTGTGCATTCCTGCAATGTTCGACTTCTGTTTATGTTTGACCATGAGGTTGACGACTAAGAACTACGTACCAGCTTGACCTAGGGTTGGCACTTTACAGTTTTACTTAGACACAAAGAACCCGAATATCTCTGCCATGTGGTTTTTCAGTTATGTTCAAAATTTTCCAGGGTTCTATGAACGGTACCCTATCTAGGGTTGCCAACTTTTATTAGAAGAAATAGAGTATATCTGATTTGAAAGGAAAAAAGGTAAATAAAATAGTACAGACTTACAAAAAAGAGTATAATTTACTTTATTTTTTAAAAAGGTATTTTTTGTACATTTTGCAGCACAACAATTTTTCATGGTTTTTAAAAGAATTGTTTGAGTCAAACATTTTAACTCTAATTTATATAGATCAAGAGCTCTTTTGGACTTTTTTGGTTCTGATAATGGGTTTGCATAATATTACATAACTGGCACTAGTATAGTAAACATTGTGTAAAAAGGAGTATTTTAGCATACTCTATTAGTGTTATAGATTATAGAGTACGCCTACATGATATAGAGTACAATACTCTATTTTAGAGTACGGTTGGCAACCCTATCTGCCATATTCGGGATTATACAGGTATTACCATTACCAAACACCCTGTATATAATCATCATTATTATGGATTTTGGCCTTCTGCGATGGACAATAACCATATAGTGTAAAGGATGGTTTTGTGCACCACACTAATTTTTGATACTTAGTTCGCCAAATTCCAAAAACCATATCTCATGGAGATTAGCGGTGCGCTGTGAGCATTGAATCCTCTGTTGAATGTGCCTTTGTGGTATGAGAGCCGGCGGGCTCCCACGGTCGTGATTAAACTCTGAGCGAATGACAAACTTATTTGTTATGTTAATGGTGCCACTGTGTTACTGCCTCATAGCAAAGTGTCCTTGCCCCGGTTTTCTCGTTATAGCTAATTCGGTTTGCTTTCCGCTTTAAATATGATGATAATCTATAGGTAGGTACGCGTCATACCATCCGAAGTAGAATCCGAATAAATTGATTTAAAATAAATCTGAGTTTTTTTATGGAAAAGTAAATTTTACTTTTTATTTTTAAGTGCTAATTATACACATATTACCAAACACCCTGTATATATAATTTATCATTCTACTAGCGTCATGCCACATTACCTTTAGGTATGAAGCGCCTGTTAGATTATTAAATAGGTTTGACAATGTACGAGTACGAGGACTAAAGTGTTCAGCTATATTTGCTGCGTTTTGCACAACTTATTAAAATCATGTGTTTTTTTCAAACTATGACATTAAAGGTTTTCTTTGAGTAGGAATTCGATGTTTCAGATATCCGATATTTGTATGACTGTGAAATATCGGAAATCTCTCAAAAGATAACTAAAACATGTAAAAAACTATTCATGATAGATAACTGTATGAATATTATTCTCTTTTATGTGGTAACTAATATTATATCTTAAGTTTCTGTACCGACAGATTTAAATTAAAAGCAGCAATATAATTTTTAAACAAAATCATAATAGGTCAATGAGTACCTACCATAATATCCAAATTAAAACGCCGTGAACTTGAAATAAGGTTATAATTGACGACCCATAAAATGCAACATGCTTAGAGCATTAAACCAATTAATGCTCTAAGGCAACATGAGCCTACGAACAAATACTCGTTAACACTCAAATATCGTGTGTCGGGGTACATTACGTTCCAGACTATCTGAAACAGAGTTTTTATGGATCGTAAATAATTCATGCAATCGCTGTTCATTTTTAGATAATAAATTATCTAAAAATGAACAGCGATTGCTTGCGCTGGCATTATATAGGGCGTGACTTTTATGGCTTACTGTCACTTCTATCACAGACTATCATAATCAGCCTATAATGCCCGACTGCTGGGCTCTGATACCGCCTCTGTGGTCTAGTTGTGATATCACCGGTTTCAGATCTAGAGTTCCCGCGTTCAATTTCCAACGGGAGTGTAATATGTTACCTAATGTTGTGCTCGATTTGACTTTTTCTAAATGTAATTTCTACGCTTGGTAGGCTACCTTTATCTTATCTGAGACTGTCTATCCGCTGTCGTCACAACAACAATGTTATCTGCATTGTTGTGTTCCGTCAGATATAGATAATCAGTTTCATCGTGGTTGAGGTTTCCGGCCGATCGATGGTTATTTTAACATATGTGGTATATCTATCTTATATTTCTTTCTTTGTTTTATGGGCCCTATGTGCTTTTGCACAATTCCGCCATTATCACGTATGTAGATACACGGTATCAGTTTATACATTATTTATTTTTGATATTGTAGTTTCTTTGTTATACTGGAAACAAAACAACACTTTGGTTGGACATCACAAAACACACACATAAAAATCAGGGGAACACTTAATTTAATTGGCCAATGGACATACAAAATTTTATTTGTTCATTTGTATATCTATATATTTTAAAAAGTAGGTACGTATGCCTCTTTACGCAATCACTGATCGTATTTCAAACTCGTAGTTTCAAAATACACAAAAAAACTGTTAATCTGATTGACATATTTGGAGTGAAGGCGGGGTGTTAAAACACGGTGCACATTTAAATCCAACCTGTTAATGGTGTCGGCCGGGTCTGTTTGACCGCGCGTCGGATTAGCGTCGCTCGCCGTGTGGGAGCGGTGACGGGTTGCGGTCACAAAATAACGAGACTGCAGAAGGTAAGCTTTAAAATCGCGCTCGAGCAACACACACAGACAACCGACTCGCCCGACCCTCTTAATTTTCCAGATTTACCAGGGCCCAGTGTGAGTTTTGTTTACTATTCGTATTCATTCGATAACGTTTACGAAAACGAAATTAGTATGGCATTGGAGCAGCGACTCCTGGCGACAGTGACATGCACATATGTTACATAGGCAACCTCTCACGGACACGTAATCTCGCTAAATCCGCTCGGACTGGTTCGAGATGGTCCGAGATGCCGCGTCTGTGACGGTGGGTTAATCCATTTTACCCCATTGATTTGCCCCATCAATTCTGTTTTAAAAGCACATTGCGCGTACGGAGGAGTGTAAGATTTGGTATAGTTTAAGTTTAAAAGCTTTGAAAGCTTTGAAAAAAAGAATTAACCATTTTCTTACCATTACCTACTTGAACTTCTTTTATATTACATTTTCCACAGTTTTTAATGGCGCTTGACCTTTAGCGGATTAAATAGTAAATAATGTTAGTCTCGAAGTTAATAATAGATAATAATAAACTTTATTGACATCAGTTTATGTTACAGCTTCCTTGATAATACCATTGAGGTCATTGGATTATACAGAGACAATTTAAATAGAGAAGGAGTCCCCAGAGATAAAAATTATGTTTAAGTGTTAATGAAATGGCCTAATTTCGACCACGACCACTAGTTTCATCATCATCGTCAGCTCATTTATGTCTTTACTGCTGGGGCATGAGCTTTCCCTATGAATGGATAGGGAGAACGGGCCATAAACCACCACGCGGGCCCAGTGCGGATTGGTGGTAGTAACCGACTGCTTATGCAGTCGGAACGGCTTTACGTACCTTCCGAAGTATGGAGGAACTCGAGATGATCAATTTTTGGTCATCCATCTGATGACCGGCCTCGGCTGTCAGCTTCCCTTCTGGGGTCTCCTTATGTTGTGTTGCTGTGGTCACTCCGCGCCGCCGCCGCCGGCGCCGTTACGAAACTGATTAGCAACTGACACCTACCGGGACATTTTTATTTGAAAGTGTTAGGGGAATTCTGCATTAGAGTGTAAAATTAAATATACTATTTTAGGTTAATATGGGTTTATAGATATAGAATTGAGTGCTTAGCTTAGTTCGAGTTTTATTTGCCATTTGAATCGATCAAATAAGCGAAAACGATAATTTGTATAGCAATATTGCAACTTACGTCGTTTGTCACAAAGATACCTAGTGCGTTTTTTAGTTGCCATTCGTTCACGTTAACGAAACCAAGAATTTATGTGACGAGTTTGATCAGCGTGCCCGTTTCATGTCTGAAAGGCCGGTGACGCTAAAAATGCTGCTTCCCCAGGCGTTATAGACCAAGGCTTTGTTGCACAGCCAGCGAAACAACTATATCGTATTGTATGTGTATGAACGATTTAAGTACAACGATATCGCTACACGACTGTGTTATAAATATGCATGTCGTACAATACCGTATCGGTCTTTTTATTCCGGCAGAGAGATGCCTTTCATTCAGCCGCGCGGTTCGTTCGGCCGTTCCCCGTGAATCCTTTTGTGCGCGGCAAACGACCACTAATCAAAATGGCCTCTTCCCTGCACCCACCCATGTTAACGTCAAGCGCTTATCTTGCATATCTTACGAGTGCGTTTTGCATACCCAAAAAGGCTAAAAGAGCATAATTGAAAAGGCCTCTCGGTGAGGATGGTACTAATAAATTGATTGGATTACATTGTGGCCGGCCGTGTTTTTCGTGTGCCGACTTGATTGCACAACGATCTCAGTATTTGACAGGTGCACAAGTATCAGTGAACCAAGGAACCATTAATCGACACTTTTTCCTTTAATCATTTAAATTTGTGGTCAGCATCTGATTTCCGACTTTAGCGACGATGAAATACAGACAACCTGCTTTCTAAAAAAATTCTTAATAATTTTTTTGGCGATGAAAACTGGTGTCAATCATTGGGTTACTGTGTCAAACACTAGTGCCTCTAGGTTAACACTCATTGGCAGAATCAAAAGTCAACGATAACAACACAACGAGCTATCTGTGCTCTCTGAGACGAGCGTGACGCGCGTCGTTCGCCGTGTCGCCGTGTCGTCGTCACGGACGACGTCGGGGACGAGCGGCTGTCGCACAAATTGGCATGCACCGATAATTACAAAGCTTGTGATTTGTTAAACAAAATACAGTTTTATTTATGTAAGGTATTTATTTTATTTGTGGTATGTTTATACCATCGTAGCCAACGGACGCTTGCGAGACCGCGCTATGCTCTGTAACTCTTCTTACAGTACCTATGCCTGTATGCCTATACAATAATAAACATGATTTAACATGGATGGTCTTCATTAAAATACCGCTTACCTACCGACTTTCATAATTATTTTTACAAAACGTTAATTTACTTTGAAATGTAGAACCATAGCGCAACCATAAAAACACATGTCATCTTTTGTATATAATAATATACGCTGTGCTTAAAAATAAACACTAAACGAAGCCTATCGTTCCTTTTTCGAATTCTCTGCAAGATTTTTTTATATGGATTCATGCCTCTGAGGGATTGATTGACGTTTCAAACATTCAAAGTGAGTGGAACAGGTTGAAACGTCAGGTTACAAAATTAATTATCCGGATCTGACGAATTGTAATATACCTACCAAACTGTTATTAAAAGTTAAGGCTTTAATTCTGAAAAACTGTTTGAAAGTGTTTTGTACCGACTATGATGTGTTACAGCCCCAATCGCAATAGTAGATAGTTATTAATAAAACTTGCAGCGCTCGCAGGAAAACTTGTTAACAATACACGTTGAAAAAAGCTCGTTTTTTGCGAACATTCGATCAAGCTTGTGAACTGTCGCCGTCACTGTCTACATAGATCTCGCTAGGGGAGCGAGAGGGACGGGCATAGAAGGCTGTGCCGATGCCGGCAGGAGGTGCCGCGCGCCAGTAGTGTGGAACGCACGAGCGCTTTCGAACGATTCCAATTTGGAATTTTCTTTTTTTTTCTCTCCCGAAAGTTGTGTTTTTAAGTAAAAAGTTTTTAAGTGGACTTTATGGTGTTGTGTTTATGTGTTGGATTGAGAATGTTTGGCAATTAGCACGTTGGGTAAGGAAAGAAAAAAATATTATTTAATTAAGATCTTTTTGAAATTTTTAGAATACTTAATACGGCTTGTGAAGTGTTATTTAACAATTTAACATCTATAACGATGTCTAAACTAAAAAAGCTTTTGTAATTAGACACACTGCCTCATAAACTAAAAAACATGTGTGGCTACATTATTAGTTTCATTAAATCAACAACTAACGAAGAACCCGTAAATTATAATAGTTATCAAGTATTTGCAAAGTATTAACATCAAATCCTAGGGCTTGATGTATTATATAATATTTTATTTGATTCAATTTTATTAGGCATTATTTTTATTTCAGCAATACTTTTAAACTATCGCACCAAGGGTATCGCCAATTCTTTACGCGGAATGTATTCGAGTAGAACTCGCGACCTTAATTATTTTCACTGACCAATATAAGCTGGGCTTCTGCAGAACCAGAAAGAACAGGCATTTTCTTATGAATCCAAGACAGTGGTAAATTGATTGATTGATTTATAATAATGAATTTTAAACTGCGCGAAATAAAATTGCTAACGACGACGCGACGCAGGGTAGTACTCGTAGCAGTATAAAAATATATAGTTTGAAATTGAAAAGATGGATTGTCTTCATTAATAATCTGCTACCGGTTTTCGGTAGTTTTTTTTTTTTTTTTTTATATTGACACGTCATAGTGACCACATCCTGCCTGATGGTAAGCAGCCGATGCAGTCCAAAATAATGAGAGCGCTCCTCACCGTGGAACACGCACGTTAACAAGCGCACCCATTCATGACGGCCTGCATAAATGCCGTTTCACGCCCCGCTTAAAAGACCCGGGACTATAGGAGCTGGGAAACACATGCGCCGGCAAAGAATTCCAAAGCCGAATGGTCTTACAGAGGAACGACTTGCCAAATTTTTTGGTACGAGTACTGATTGTCTGTACAGTAAGTTGGTGGTTCCTAAGACCAGCACGTGTAGACCGGGAGAGGAAAGGAGAAGGCGGGATTAGATCAAAAAGTTCTTCAGAACACTCACCGTAGTAATTCCGGTAGAAGACACTGAGAGAAGCAATGTCTCTTCGCAGCTGGAGGTCCTCTAGAGAGGCTGTAACCTCAGCATCTCCAATAATGCGTACTGCTCGCCTTTGCAGTCTATCAAGTGCATCAAGGAGGTATTTAGCGGAGCCGTTCCATAGATGGGAACAATACTCCATACTCGATCGCACCTGAGTCTTATACAGCAAACAGCGCTGCTCGGGAGTGAAAAACCGCCTCACTTATTGAGAATACCCAACTAACGGGAGGCAGTTAAAATAACACTCTCGATGTAGCATTTTGGGTTCAGTTCCTGGCCGATGTCCATGCCAAGAATGCTGAGGTCCATCGAAATGGATAACGGAGAGTTCTGAAGAGAGGGAGGAGTAAGGAAGGGAGTCAGCTTGGACGAAAATGCACAAACCTGAGTTTTGCTGGCATTAAACTCGACCAGGTTTTCAGATCCCCACCTAAAGACACGATCGAGAGCCAGGTTCAGTTTGGCAACCAGTTCTTGCCTTTTCACCACGATATCGGCTTGCTTTGCCGCAGGATGTCCCAAGTACCGCTCATGCACCGTACTGTCATCCGCATAACAATGAATATTGCCCAAGGACAGCATGTCATTGATATGCAGAAGAAATAGAGTAGGTGAGAGCACAGAACCCTGCGGTACTCCGGCATTGACTTTGAAAAGCGCGGAGGAACTACCCTCACAAAGGACACGAATCCTCCGCTCTTCTAGAAAGTCTGCAACCCAGGCGCACAAACGGGGCGGCACACCGAAGGCCGGCAACTTGGAAAGAAGGGAACGATGCCACATTCTATCGAAAGCTTTGGCTATATCAAGGCTAACTGCCAGAGATTCGCCATGCTTGTCCATCGCTTCACCCCATGCGTGAGTTACGTACGCTAGAAGGTCACCCGTTGATCGCTTGGGTCTGAACCCGTACTGGCGATCATGGAGTAGCGAGTGATCTTCTAGGTAGTGAATGAGCTGAGAGTTAATTATCCGCTCAAACACCTTGCACAGCACAGAAGTTACAGCGATGGGTCGATAGTTAGCTGGATCCGAGCGATCCCCTTTTTTGGGGATGGGTTGTATGTTCGCTTCCTTCCAAGACACCGGCACAATACCGGCATCGTAAGACTCCCTAAACAATCGTGTCAACACTGGAGACAACTCAGCCGCGCATCTGAGCAGCACAATTGCCGGAACACCATCCGGCCCGCTAGCCTTCCGCACGTCGAGCGATCGCAGCACGGCACGTACATCACACTGCCTGATACGAATATCAGGCATAGTGGCCCCACAATAATAGGTGGAGCGGCGCCACAATCGTCAACGCGCGAATTAGCCGCGAAAAGTTCTGCCAACAAGTTCGCCTTCTCTAGCGGCTGGTAAGCTAACGAGCCATCTGGATGTTTCAACGGGGGCAGCGAGGGAGAGCAGAAGTTGACCTGCACGGCCTTAGCGAGCCGCCAATAGCTACGGCTACCCGTAGGGTGCGAGATCAACTCCTGCCCTACTCTCGCCACTCTCTGTCCATCTGCTCTTGCGAGAGCCCTCTTGTTAGACTTAGAGGCCTTGTTGTAAGCCGCCTTCAGGGAGCCGGCACTAGGGTCATTCAATGCGCAAGCCCTCGTCCAAGCACGATATGCCGCTTGCTTGCATTTTTTGAAGAAAGAAGAAAGAAGAAGAAGTAGCACTACTTACAGACGACGTTTGGTCTCCATTGTTTTCGGTGGACCAACGCAATGCGGTGCTGTGGCAATGACCAAGCAGTGGTCTGATGAGCCTAGAGGTGCTAGCACCGACACTCTATACCCTGCAGGGCAACTCGTCAACATTAAGTCCAACAAAGAGGGCGCGTGACCTACGATATCGGGTATCCTGGTGGGCTGGTCTACAAGTTGTTTTAGGTCTTGCGTCAGAGCAAAGGCATGAGCGACTCTACCAGCGTGATCAGTTTTGGAGGAGCCCAACCATGTTTCATGGTGGGCGTTGAAGTCCCCCAAAACCACCACCTCGTCGTTTGGGAATCGCTCCTGCGCGACATCAGTCACTCGGCCACGGTGGTCAAAAAGGCTGCTTGTGTAAGCATCTCCCGTGTGGGACCGATATAGGCACGCATAGACACGGCAACGGGAGCCGAATTCAGTGCGCACCCAAAGGATGGGAAAGGAGGGGTCTTCCAAGCAGTGCAGACGACGACAGCAAATGTCAGCCCTCACGTACAGACACACTCCGGCTTTCGCGAGGAATTGCTCCTCAAGCTGATAGCCGGGGTACCTTAAGTAGGACGTGTCAGCAGGGCGACGAATTTGAGTCTCCGTCAGAAAAAGCAATGCAGGCCGCGCCGTCTCGAGGTGTTGGTGGACGGCGTTGAGGTTAAAATGGAGCCCACGGATGTTAGTGAACTCCACCTCAAACAGCGAATTGGTGGTGGGAGAGGAGGAAGCCGCTGTATTACCTTTTTAGGCACTGATTTTGGAAAAGGGAAAGGAAGGGACGTGAACAAGGAGCCACTACTGCCGCAAAGAAATGAACAAAGCGAGAGTCTACTGCTTCAGCATTGGAAGAGCGTTACAACCACAGCCGACACGCCGGACGGAAGGGCCCCCATACCCTCCCGAAAGTGGTCGCCGGGTCCCACCATTTCCGGTCACCAACCGGCACGACGTTCCACTCCGAGATTATGCGCGACCTGGTGAGGCAGCCTCCCGAGGTGGTTAGCCTCAGTCGGGCCCCTGTACTATGCCGCGGGCGGCCAGCGGCACCACCGTTTCTATATGTCTCCCTGGCCGGCATGTCGAGTCTCGTTTCCCACTCAATGGTTCCACAGCAGTACTCTCTGGTCCACTATTTGCAACATTAGCCGCTCCTCTGGCTCCGGTAGTGCAGCGCTGTTCCCGGAACGCGACCTGCGACGAGCACAGATCACTTGGCGGGCGTACACTGCCGCACGGTGGTCGAAAACCGGGCGAGCTGGGCTCTACCACCAAATGCTCAATTAGCACAAGATACAATGGGTACTTAAAACTATGCTATAAGTAAATTAAATAATAAAAATTGAAATAAAAAGACACGAGTAGGTAATCTTATTACAAACGAGATTTTAGACTTTGCAAAACAATCGTATAGTGTTTAGGCTTCAAAACGTCAACTCAAACAATATATAGGTAATAATTCCCTTCCATCATTACATAAAACAAAGTCACGTTAATACAAAGTCCCTCCCGCTCTCTGTACGCTTAGATCATTACAACTACGCAACGGATTTTAATACAGTTTTCACCAATAGATAGGTAGAGTGATTCAAGAGTTCAAGAGGAAGATTTATATGTACTATACATACATGCATACAATTGGACCCGGTAGGTGGCGCTGCTATAGGGTCTTTTAGGAAACGGGTGTTCACTTAAGCGAAGGAAGTCGCGAGCGGGCCGCTAGTAATTTATAAATATGAAAGTGTTTTTGTTTCTTTTCCTTTATCGCCCTGAGATATAATCATATGGAGAGTGAGGTCGTGGACGGAAAGCTAGTTTAAAAGAAACGCGATTACATTAATTTGTATTCCACGCTGCGTTTCATTTCACACATATTTAGACTTGAAACTGCATTAATAGTATTATAACCCAATATTCATTTTCCTTCTATAGACGTCTAATTATTATCTTTACAGGAAGGTAGAGCTTTCGATTAAGGCACCGTGTTCGTGTACTCGATCTCAGAGGTCCCAAGTTCGATTTCTAGTGGGCACATTGTACTCGGTTAGTTCATAAGCCCTTAAAGCCAAGTTATTAATATCTTATCTTTACCTGTCATAATAAAAAAGTTAGCAGTATTTTTTACTTTTTATTTTTAAGTGCTAATTGCTGCACTGAAGCTGAATTCAATATTTATAAAATACAGTGAAGAGTAACAGTACTAAAGTGGCAGTATTGTTGTTATCGTCATCAGGTGAGATGACATCAAGGACTTCCAATCAAGGACACAGCTAACTGTGGAATTAAAAGAATGCTATTATTTCAACAGTCACCTATTTCAATCATCATTTTCACTGTTTTCTTGCATACTTATATCATTTTGGGTCCCAACTGATGGGGCACGAGCCTTCCCTATCTATAGGATAGGGAGAACGGGCCATAAACCACCATAAATTGCTAATGCAGCCGGGACCAACAGCTTTACGTTCCTTCCGAAGCACGGAGGAGCTCGAGATGATACATTTTTGGTCAGCCATCCAATGACCGGGCTTTGCGAAAGTTGCTTAACCTCAGCACTCGCAGATCAAGCGCGTTAACCACTGCGCCATCGAGCTTCTCAGGTAGCTAGCAAATCGATTTTATTTCTAAACCACATTAAGTTTTTTTTCAAACTTTATTAACTATGTAATATTTCTTGCTCTACAGTAGTTTTCGCATAAAATGCGCGGCGTACTCATTTATTTGTCCCAATCTGAAGCCTCGTTCAGTTTCGCAGCGATAGCCCGCGGCGTCGGCGTCGAGCTCGGGAATGCGCGGTCGAGTCCCGGCTTATGTTAATGTTGCTGTATGACCGCGCCCGGCGAGATCAAAGATCTGTTGTTTTATAGTACTGGCAACATCGTGATCATCATTCTCAAATAAAGTTCTCTATTCGAAACGTAAAACTGAAAATTGGACATCGATATATTTACCTGTGACGAGAATTAAAACTAAAGTATTAAACATGAGATTAGGAATTAGACTTTGGCAAATATAACATTTATATTGTCAACTAATTTTTTTGTAAATATTAATTATGATTATTATATACTAGCTTCTAACTTCTGTCTGCGGCTGCGCACGCGTGTAATTCGGTCTATCACCAAATATCTTTATCGCAAAGGATCAAGGGTAGTTTGACTTTCGATTAGAAAGTTATTATCTCCTACATACATAAATCCAATTAATATGCGCAGCTTTTACTATACCTACGACTAATATGTGATAAAATAAATTTATGGAAGATTAAGAAACATTTATTACAGTCTATCTTAACCAACAAATCAACAATGATACGGTCGGTGTACCAAATAGGTCTTACAAAAAATAAGAAGTTTTATTTACTTTTATTTATTTTTAGGGACAAACAGATAGGGCCTACCTCTCTCATACACTCATAACAACCTGTGTCTGTTCATATAGTACCCAAACATTTCAACAAGTTCTCTTGTATCAGATGAATAGGTAACCTTGCACATAGGCGGAGGCTGTTACTCACAGAGAGCGTTCGCCCGGGGCGCTGATACCGAGCTGGTCTGATGAGACCCTGATACCGGCGCTGCTGGCAAATTGAGGGTTATGGTTCATTGGTGTGTTGTTGCTAGTCTTATTGTAGATCGCATGTTTTTATAGTATCTGATAATTGCTAGATTATAAGTGCATATATATATACTAAAATATTTACTTACTTACAACTTACTTACTCTGATAGTGAGTCTAAAACAATAAATAAAATAAAATATTTATATTTTGTTATTTGTTATGAAGTCAATAAACGAATACTCGTAATGTCTTTACTTTATCTAAATTAAATCAATTAATACAATTACAATCTAAACTACCTACCTTTTAGCGCCACCGATACGATACAAAACGTGTCCAAATAAGTACTAACATAAAATATATTGGATCCTTACCTATGAAATTGTCGTTTTTTTTTACTTATTAATAAGTGTATTACTTCTAAAAGTCAATACCGGTTGTTAATATTATTATACACCTTATTGAGATGATGATGATGATGATGACACCTTTAATTAGGACTATGTTACTTAGGCTTCAGTAATAACAATGATTATTCATTTTGTGTTTATCGCCCAATTTTTTTTAATTGACTTCTTTTTTTGTTTATTTTATTGTACCTTTGAAGGGACTTGATTTTTTTCTTTTTAATGTCTGCTATATTTAGCTAGTGAAACAAACACACTACTCTACAATTTTTATAGTGTTAAGATAAATAGATGCTAAGAAAATTAAAAAACCTTTAGTATGAAAAACATAATTTTATAAAAAATATTAAGTTTTATATTACTAACAAAAAAAAACTTTTTTATATAATGCTCGGGTTGATTGAGAGAAATTGTGGTTCAATTGCCACATTATCATTATCGCTTTAAGCGATTTATTCCAGACAACCAGTCGGTTGGAGAGTAATAATAATACACTTTAAAATCGAAACGATATATTATGTAGTTAGTAGGTATTTTGTTTTACAGCTATGTAATAGGAGATTAAAAAAAATCACTCCTTTCATGGGTAATGAAAGTTATGAGATTGTAATCTTTGAGTAAATATATTAAGTATGCGAGTACTTATGCAATTTTTTTAGAGCTGACGCTTAAGCTGTTAGTCCAATGATACAACTAGAGAGTATATTTCTATGATTTGACAATTTATTTTATTTACAACCGATTTACCTGTTTATCTTTAACCTGAAGATAACCTTAAAGTAATCTTTTAACCGCCTCTGTAGTCTAGTGGTTAAGACCACCGGTTTAGACCCCGAGGTCCCATGTTCGATTCCCAGCGGGGAGTACATGTTTGTGTACTCGGTTTGGTTGTTGGTAGGGCTTGTTTGTCCGCCTGGCTAGCTACCACCATCTTATCTAAATATGTCGCCATAACTTCAATGTTTGTAGCATTGTTGTGTTCCGGCAGCTAGAGATAAGATAGCCAGTGCCTCACTAGTTGAGGATCCCGGGTGAAGTCGCTTCCATCATTGGCCTTATCATTACTTATCATCAGGTGAGATCAAGGCACTGTGCTTACTCGTAAAATATTTAAAAAAACACAAAATAAGGAGATCCAGAAGGTAATCTTAATACAAATCGCGCTCGAGCAACGCACACATCGACCCTCTCTCGGACACGGATCTCGGAACAGTTCGGAACAGTCAAGCGCAGCTTTTCCGAGATTCCGCGTCCGTGAAGAGGTTGTCTATGTGTGCGTTGGTCGCGTGCGTTTGTATAAAGCTGACCTTCTGCAGTCTCCTTGTGTTGTGTTAAAGGCGAGCAAGGTGCAACTTACCAAGGAGTAGCCATTACATAACCTGTTATGATGCGTGCTGTAAATGTCCTTGTATCGTATTGGGTGTATTCGTATTGGGTGCGGCTGCGTGACGCGTCGCCCGCGCCGGCCGGGCCTGCGGGACCTCGAGCGAAGGGAAACGAGATCCTCTATGCGACCTTACATGGTCCAACGCGTTGCTACAGATTAACTGATGACTATATTTTGAAGTTGGCGTTTTTAATTAAAAAAAAAATAGTACTTACGACATCTTTTTGTTATAATTTTTTTTAATCATTTATAATTTAATACCTCTCGTCTAGTGGTCAGAGCGCTTATCGCGTAGGTAACGGTGCCCGCCCACGACCGACTTTTTGTAAGACCGACAATCAGACCGATTTTTTCGCCGAGGTTCTTTCACCTATTATTATTATCATTGTATTGCATGCTGGTCAAACTAGCGTTATCTAATACCTTTAAACGAGCAATTCTTGTATATAAAATATATATTCCGAATCTCGGAAACGGCTCCAACGATTTTCATGAAATTTAGTATGCTGGGGGTTTCGGGGGCGATAAATCGATCTAGCTAGGTTTCATTTTTAGAAAACATAAAAAAAAATATATTTTATGTTTTCTAAAAATGAAAAAAATTTGGTGACCGACTTTCTGTAGAATGTGTGCGTTACATACAACGTAGAATCGGACGTGAGCAAGAGCTCTAAAGACCCCGTGTTCGATACTCAGCGGAGTACATATTTCACTTATTTATGTTTGGTTAGCAAGACATATACTTAGTCCTCTAAAAGGTGGATCAACGGCCTAATTTATTATCGTCATGTGAGATGAATCCCAAAAAAATTCAGAGCTTAAATGTTTAGGGTTCTTTCACGTTGCTTCATTGCTACCAACCAAAATTATCGTTATGGCGACGGACTTAGATAATATGGTGGTAACAGCCAATCGAACTTACAGCAAGCCCTACCACCAACCAAACATATCGCACATGTAGGTATATAAATAGCTAGGAGGAGCTCAATGGCGCAGTGGTTAACGCGCCCGGTCTGCGAGAGTTGTGATGTAAAACAACTTTCGCAAACGCCGGTCATCGGATGGGTGACCAAAAATGTATCATTTCGAGCTCCTCCGTGCTTCGGAAGGCACGTTAAGCCGTTGGTCCCGGCTGCATTAGCAGTCATTAACAACCACCAATCCGCACTGGGCCCTCGTGGTGGTTTATGGCCCATCCATAGGGAAGGCTCGTGCCCAGCAGTGGGGACATAAATGAGCTGATGATGATGAGGTATATAAGTCACATCACTAGATCACATCGGCTAAAAGTGTTAACTAATATGCGCAACATATCAAAACATCTTTCATAACAAACTGCATTACGTATTGCAATGTTGCCGCGATATGATACGGTGGTCCGCAATCTGCACAGATCACGTAACGCGATCACGCGGGGGTCGGTGACGCAGACCGCTTGCAACCCGACACCGCCGCAGGGCTCGCCACTTTCACGCTTAGCCCAAGCACGAAATAAGGAGACTGCAGAAGGGTATCTCGCTACAGCTGCGCTCGGACTGTTCCAGGATCTATGTCCGTCCAAGAGGTCCGATCCGATCTGAACCCCTCCGATCCGATCCGAACCCCTCTGAGAATATAATAGGGCACGGGGACACGCACTAGAGCGTGATGCCGTTCCCTTCCCTCTACAAAACCTCTGACGGTGCTTCGTTTCACACGGCTTGAGGAACCCTTTTAGTAAAAGCCCGGTGAAGCTGAAAATACCCAGTGGCAATCAGACTCTCAACTCAGAATCAGAATCAAAACTCTCTCAAAACAAAAAAGTCCAAGGGGTCTATGTGTGGGTTGCTACAGCGCGATATACAACGTGTAACAGAAAGATGTGGTCAAAATTAAAAGATGTAAAGTGTGTCCGATCGTCGATCGACGTCACATCAAAATAAACAAGCTACAGCCCTAGTGGTTTAGTAAACTCTGTGTTCTTACATTTATGATCACTGCTGTTTGCTTAAGCGCGCCTGACGCGCATGACTTCATTAATATAAATATTTAATTTACAATTGCATGACAAATTAAACTTAATAATTATGTCTCAGTAACAACACATACAAGATCTAGTTCTGTTACACGTTGTATTATATATGGAGCTAACCTTCTGCCGTTTCTTTATGTTGTGGCCCAAAGCTGTATCTGTCAGCGATCAAAGCCTCTTTTTTTCTTTTCTCAGTGGTGTACTTCACCTAATTGATTGCTCATAAGATCGCTTACATGGCGGGATAAAAAAAAGTTAACTGTAAGAAATAGTAGTTCGTACATACAATATTAACGTACATACAATATTATAAAGCCTGTAAAACATATTGTTTATTGTTATTTAATGAGTATTAAGAAATGAGCACGTAATGTATATTTTCAGCAAGGATAACTTATTTATTAAGAACTAGCGACCCGCCCCGGCTTCGCACGGGTGCAATTATCAGTGTTTCTCTACTATATTATGCATGTATTTATACATATGAACTTTTCTCTTGAATCACTTTATCTATTAAAAAAAACCGCATCAAAATCCGTTAAAAGCATACATACATACATAGGGACAGACAGACAGCGGGAAGCGACTTTGTTTTGTACCTACTATGTAGTGATAGTGAAGCGTAGGCTAACATCAAGGCAAATCTCAATACAATAATTGTGTGATTGTCCCCTAAAATCTATCTATATAAATAAAAATGAAACACTGAAATGTATGTACGCCCGTTTGCAATAATTTATAGTTTTAAGCAATAAATTATTGTATTCTATTCTGTAGCTGCGAAACTTAAACTAACTACGTATTCATCGTATTGACTAAATTACCTTCATAAGAGTTGTCTTCTACATGTAACCCTATGGTAAGATCCCGTACATACTCAGACAAGAGACTTCCAAAGCACAGAGAAAAATCGAGAAAAAATTTTTGGTCACGGTCATTATAAGGAAGGCACGTAGAGACTCGCGAGTGGCAGGTCCAGCCACAAAACAAGAAGACTGCAGAAGGTGAGGTTCACGTTCCTCGACTCGACTCACACTCGACTCAACCTTACTCAGGTAAATCGGTATTCATAGAGGAAAGAAAAGTCCTCCACTCGTAAAATTTCCTCAGTCGAGGTGAGGAGAATTTGAGGGGGCAAGAGGTCGCGCCAAACTTTTAGTCCCCTCTGAAGTTGGCGCGATTCGCGTCGCAGTAGTAAAAAATAGGCGTCAATAGGACGAAGGCGAGGACGAGCGGCAGGGCCTGACTGTACAGCTGCGCAACGAAGCAACTTCAGAGGGGACTAGAAGTTTGGTGCGACCTATACCTCACGACTTACCTTAAGGAATACTCAAGCGTTATAAATAACTTTTCTTTCATTTAAATATTTAAAAAACCATTAATAAATGGATTTCTATCACTATATAGATTATAACATATATACTTATGACGAAAAGTATCTTTACCATCGAATTGGTTTCTATAGAATTAAATTCTTCCACTAAGCGTGCCCAAGCCATTTTTTTACAACTGGACTTCCGACAGATATAGTCGAAGCTGAATTTAATTTATATTTTACCACCAGCTCTACAAGGTACAACTTTTCATTTTCACTGAACAGCTGCCTTCCAGTCATTGTAATAAATTAATTTTCTTATTGTAAAACAAATCAAATTAAACAAATACGTAATGACTCGACTGACGCCAATTAGACTTTACTTTTTTTAAATATCGCAGTTACGTCCTGACTTAGAATACCGATTTGGAGGGACCCTCGAAACTTTCCTTGAGGGTTCCTCAGTCAAGATAGAGTCGAGGTGGTTTGGAGGAAACGTCTTAGAATACGAGTGTTAGACCCTTTCACGGACACGCAATCTCGGACCATCTCGAACCAGTCCGAGCGCAGCTGTTGCGAGAGTCCGTGTCCGTGACAGGTTGTCTTTTTTATATTTTGCGGGTAAGCACAGTGCCTTGATCTCACCTGATGTTTTTTTTTTTTTTTTTTTATACATAGCACGGCAAATGACTCCATTTCACCTGATGTTAAGTGAATATGGAATCCAGATGCGATGACAACTGGTGCAGCGTGAAAATAACGCAGCATCAGTTACCCTCACTCTGCCGGCCCACAAGGTGCCTCTTCACGCCTCGTTTGAAGGACCCCATATCATAGGAAGGAGGGAAAACGTGTGCAGGCAAACTATTCCATGTTTTGGAAGTGCGACAAAAAAATGAGTCACCAAATTTCTTAGTGCGTGATGGAATATTTGAGACAGTGAAGCGGTGACTCCGGAGAGCAGCACGCGTACTCCTATGGAGGAAGGGAGAAGGAGGGATGAGGTCAAAGAGTTCTTCAGAGCACTCGCCATGGTATAAACGGTAAAACACGCTGAGTGACGCAATATCTCTACGCAATTGCAGAGTTTCGAGAGTATTTGTGACTTCTGCGTTGCCGATAATGCGTACAGCGCGACGCTGCAATCTGTCCAAAGCATCGAGAAGGTACTTTGCGGAACCGTCCCAGATGTGCGAGCAATACTCCACGCAAGACCGTACCTGTGTCTTGTACAAAAGGCACAACTGGTCAGGCGTAAATAATCGCCGCACCCTGTTCAGAATACCGAGTTTTCGTGAGGCTGTTTTGATCACGGCTTCGATGTAGTCTCTTTGGTTTAGATCGCAGCGAATCGTCATACCGAGCATGTTGATACTGCTCTGCAGGCTTAGAGATGTACCCTGAAGAGTTGGAAGAGCTCAATGACAAGATTCACCCGGTTAACTTCGGTTTCGACCCGCCCGGCCGCTGGGTGACCGTTATATCCCCCATGCACTGTGCTATCATCTGCGTAGCAATGAATATTTCCAAGTGGAAGCATATCATTGATATGCAGAAGGAACAGCGTGGGGGACAGAACGGAACCTTGAGGGACACCAGCGTTCACTGACATGAACCGCGAAGCGCATCCATCAGACAGGACACGGATTCTCCGCTCATGTAGGAAGCCAGCGACCCAGTTGCAGAACTGAGCAGGCAGACCGTATGCCGGGAGCTTGGAGAGAAGAGCTTTGTGCCAGACCCGATCAAAAGCCTTGGCTATGTCAAGGCTAACAGCCGTCGACTCACCACGCTTGTCAATAGCCTCACCCCAGAGATGTGCAACGTACGCTAGAAGATCACCCGTTGATCGTTTCGGCCGAAACCCATATTGGCGATCATGAATTATGGAGTGTTCTTCCAGGTAGTGGACTAGTTGTTTGTTTAAAATACGTTCCATGATTTTGCACAAAACTGAAGTAACGGCTATGGGGCGGTAATTAGATGGGTCTGACCGATCTCCTTTTTTCGGGACCGGTTGCACATTAGCTTCTCTCCAAGATTCCGGCACACAACCAGAAGAGAGCGAGAGACGGTAAAGGCGCGTTAACACGGGGGACAACTCCGCTGCACACATTTTCAGGACTATTGCTGGAATGCCATCAGGGCCATTAGCTTTCCGGACATCGATTGACTGCAGCTCCGCACGGACATCACACTGCCTGATTTTAAAATCAGGCATTGTGTGGCCACAGTGAGGAATTGAAGGTGGCTGTGCATTGCAGTCATCGATTCGGGAGTTAGCTGCAAAGAGTTTGGCCAGGAGATCGACCTTCTCTTGCGGCTTGTGAGCTAAAGTCCCGTCAGGACATCTCAGTGGTGGCAGCGAGGGTTGGCAGAAATTGGATTGCACGGCTTTGGCCAGACGCCAGTAGCTACGGCTGCCCGTAGGATGCGTCAGAAGTTCTTGGCCGACCCGTGCAACGCGCTGGGCATCCGCTCTAATGTAGGCTCTTTTGCAAGACTTGGTGGCATTATTATAGGCTGCTTTCAGCGAGCGAGTTTCGGGATCCCCAAGAGCTTTACCTCTGATCCAAGCGCGGTATGCCGCCTGCCTGTTATCGACAGCTTTGGCACACTCACGGTTGAACCATCGGTTGCGCCAGCCTTTGCTGACGAGATAGGAGTGCGGAATATAGTATTCCATACCTAACACTATCTCATCAGCAACTGCAATCGCTGTCGGGTCCTTCCCACTGAAGCAGCGCTGCCCCCAAGGAACGGATGCGAAATAGTCCCGCATACCATCCCAATCTGCCGACGAGTAGTGCCAAATTTGGCGTTTCGATACCGCTGAAGGCGGTAGCGGGGCCAGAGGCGCTTTGCTGGATACCAAGCAGTGGTCCGAAGATCCTAAAGGAGCTCGAACTTCCACTCGGTAACCAGCTGGGCGACTCGTCAGCAGAAGATCCAGCAAAGAGGGCGTGTGACCGACTATATCTGGGATCCTGGTGGGCTGGTTCACCAATTGAGTCAGGTCGTGCGTGAGAGCGAATGAGTGGGCAGTTCTACCGGCATGGTCAGTTTTGGAGGAACTTAACCACAACTCGTGGTGAGCATTGAAGTCCCCCAAAAACACCAATTCCGCCGAAGGAAACCGCTCCTGCGCTTCATCTGCCACCCGACTAAGGTGTTCTATAAGTCGAGTTGTCTCCATGTCGCCATTATGTGATCGGTAGACGCAGACGTAGACACGGCTATGAGAGCCCAAGTCGACGTGTACCACAAGGAGGGAAAAGGAAGGGTCCTCCAGACAGCGCAGACGGCGACAGCAAACGTCCGTCCGAACAAACAAGCAAACTCCGGCTTTGGCTTTAAAGGATTCTTCAAGCACAAAGCCGGGATAGTGCAGGTAGGTGGTGTCAGCTGGACAGATTATTTGTGTCTCCGTCAAAAACAACATTGCTGGCCGTGCCGTCTCAAGATGGTGGTGGACGGCATTGAGGTTTGCATGGAGTCCGCGGATGTTAGCGAACTCGACCTCAAACGGTATGGTTGTGGTGGGGGTGTGCACCGCTGTAGGACCAGTTTTTGTTTTAGGCGCTGTCATGGTGGAGAAAAAGAGGGAGGCGTGAATCGAGGAAATGCTACCGCGATGCAAATAGTCAAAGTGCAGCGGCCTGTTTCACCAGGGATCTGCCTAAAGTTGAGTATCATTAACCCGCCGAACGGAAGGGCCTCCGAACCCCCCCGGGAATGGCCGCCGGGACCCCACCTTCCGGTCACCAACCGGCACGACGGGCCACCCCGAGATTATGCGTGGCATGGTGAGGCAGCCTCACGAGCTGGTTAGGCTCGCTTGGGCCCCTGTACTGTGCCACGGGCGGCCAGCGGGACAGCCGTTTCTACGGGTCTCCCTGGTCGGCGGGTTAATAAGGTCTTCCTGGCACTGGTTAGACGGAAGCCATTACAGACCAGATGCATCGCAGCACCATCCACTCGAGCTCTGGTTATACGCTGGCTGATCCCGAAACGCGACCGACAAGCGGCCAAGCGACTTGACGGGTTTTACACCATGCGTACGGTGGTCACTAACCAGACGGGGCAAGCCCTACCACGCAGTGGAGCATATGGGAGCTCTAAATTCCGTTAGTCGCCTCTTACGACACCCACCGGAGGAGAGGGGCGGTGAATTGTATTCTTTCTCCGTCACCGCACGGATATGATAAGTGATGATGATGCCGTAGATGGAAGCGTACTTCACCCGGGATCCTCACTAGTGAGATAGTGGTAGCTAGCCAGGCGGACAAACAAGTCTACCACCAACCAAACCGAGTACACAAACATATACTCCCCGCTGGGAATCGAACCCGGGACCACTCGGTCTAAACAGGTGGTCTTAACCACTAAACCACAGAGGCGGTTAAAATGTCTTTGTGTGCGTTGCTTTAGCGCGTTTGTATCAAGGTTACCTTCTGGGTCTTTTTATTCTGTGGTCCAGCTTTGCGGTTGGCGGCGCCCGCGCACGTAACACTGCACCAAACAGCACGTTCGAGATGAGGTGTTGGACGTTGCCCTCATAAGCGGAGGCGGGCGCCACAACTTAACTCAGTTATTATAAATCTTCTTCCCTAAGTAGGGCAGCAGCTGCGACTGTAACGAAATAGCCTACTTTTCATGTTTTTTTAATTTTTTTTATTAATTCATCAATACGTATTTCTTTAACATAACAACGGAGTACGATAGCTTAGTTGGTAGTGTACCAAACCCGGCATGTCATGGGCTGCGGGTACGAATCCCGCTAGTGGAATTTTTTCAACACTTTGGCTTTTTTCAAACGGAGTAGAGCTTGGTTTTGATATTACATAATGGTAGGTAACGATACGGCCGCAGATTAAAGCGCACTTAATCCGGCATCCTCTTATCATTGAGGAACTGGCTGTCCTATCTCCAACTGTCGGAACAACAACTTTGTTTTACTTCGCTGCATCTCCTTACCTCAGGGTATGAGACGGTGGTTTAGCTATTAGATTTTTTAATAAAGAAAGGAAAGAAAGACGGAAAGAGCTTAATAAAAATCATTACGTGCTTATTTTGTAATTTTTGTCCTGTACTTGTACCTATCAAACTAAATCTCAACTTGACTAAGTCTAAACTCAAGATAACTATGGTATATCTTTCTCACTCGCACTGTGTACAGCCGCCCTAACGTTTCGCTGTTTCCACAATTGCCTGTCAAATATGACACGTCTATAATTCTCATAACTTTGTTTTAAGGCTGTGGAGGCAAACCAATAAATATGAAGTAACAAGCAATAAGCCATGGGGCACTATCAACGGACAATAGAACGACCTCCATAGCCAGCATGTGCAAAAGTAATGCGTTTGCGTCGAAGCAAACGTTTGAAATTGACACTTAAGCCAAACGAGTAAAAGTCGCGAAAGGAATACAAATTCTCAGATATTATGAGAGTTTGAATCATATAAAGTAAGGAATAGTTAACTAAAGGGTTTATTGTGCATATATTTTCAAATAGAGGTAAAATTTTAAAAGGTATGCACAACGTGTATACATTTACTGTTATTTTTAAAAAGGACTGAGAAATCTCAGTTACAGGTTCCTTCCACCGTAAGCATGTCCATTAATTATTAAAAAAATACCTATGTAATAATATGTATATATTATTATTCGAGGAGGTTCGCCATTGAGGAGCTCGATGGCGCTGTGGTTAAGGGGCCCGGTCTGCGAGTGCTGAGGTTAAGTAACGTTCGCAAAGGCCGGTCATCGGATGGGTGACCGAAAATGTATTATCTCGAGCTCCTCCGTGCTTCGAAAAGCACGTAAAGCCGTTGGTCCCGGCTGCATTAGCAGTCGTTAACAACCACCAATCCGCACTGGGCCCGCGTGGTGGTTTATGGCCCATTCTCCCTATTCATCCATAGGGAAGGCTCGTGCCCCAGCAGTGGGGACATAAAATGAGCTGGTGATGATGAATTATATTATTATTCAATATGATAAAGCACGTTTACAGTGGTATGCCAAATTTAAAAATACTCATAAAGACAATTCAAAGGGCACCTGCCCCTATCATGATCAATATGATCTTGTTTGACATTTTAAATTTATATATTATTCGATCAATTTAGTTGCTTTAGCGCGGGTGTATTAAATTACCTTCTGGGTCTGTCTTATTTTTTTTTGTGGCTTAGCATAGATAAAAAAGCAGCGTACGAATGACCACAGAGTCACAAGAGAGATGGACATAATGACTACATGACGTTAACTGTGATCGCAGACAAATGTGTCGAATGGAAGAATTCGGAATAATCAATATCGCGTGACCGCAGCGTATTATGATGGTGCCCGAACATGTTGGAAACAACCATTTCTACAGTTAGGCCATAAAAACGATAGGTCTCATCAATCATAGCAATTATCAAGGCCAAAATTGAAAGACAACAAAATTCTTTGTTCATTTTAAAGTCACTAAAGTACTACGGTACTGTGTAGCTTGTACCTTCTTCATAGTAACACAAGGCCGCAAATTTGATTATACACATGTATATAACAAAGGCCGCACCATATACAATATACAATATAGAATATATACAATATAGAACAAACTGAATCGTCAAAAAATACAGCAAGAGTGTATTGTCTCTCCTGTTTTTAAATATACTAGGAAAATTAGGATATGTCCTCGCCATTATAAATAGCAAGAATGTTTCGTGTGTGCATGTTAATAGATTCTAAGATTACAATACCGATTTAGTTGAAATTTTATCTGGATTTTGGTTTGTTTGTTTCAGCAACCCATTCTACAAAAGGGTTTCCCTGTACCACGGATTACATTCATTATTTCTTTCAAGAAACTGAGCAAAATAAACCAAACGTAGTCATATTATTAGTTATATTCAAAAATTAAATGCCTTTGAAAAATTATTAACAACGATTTACGAGTATTTACTTGTAGATCTATAACTTTAAAAGTTTTAATAGAAGAATCTTTCGAATCTTACAAACCTTCTGATGAAAAACCTGAACGAAACACCAAACCAATATGCCTAACAATTGTGACGTCTGTCGATGCAACTCATGGACGTGATTGACTTAGAAAGCGATTGATAGTTATCTTCATAGAGTTATGCTTATTTAAGAAGAGCATTGAACTGGACTGATCGCCGTTGCAGATCCGACGAGCTGCTGAGTGAAAGCTGCAGAAAGCATGCGAGTGTCTTGTGCAGATCACATTTACATGGCATTGTATTGTTAGTAAGAGTAAAGTCGCACAATAAAAACAGCGACAGCTTTCTTGAACACTTTTTGAATCTAGTAAGATACTTATTTAAATCTAGTGAGACACGTAGAAACGCGCTCCACGTGGGAATGATTTTGCAGCTGAAATACTAAACACCGCAGAACGTCACTTAATTATTGACAGTTTGTTGCGATTGTAAACTAATTAGGGTCATGGCACCATTTTCCGACACTTTAAGCCCAGTAATCGACAGAGCTTTCGAAACCAAAAATAACAGAGAGATTCATTGAAACTAGTGGTCGCCCAGTGGTCGAAATTCGACCGTAATTTTATTAAGGCTGCACGGATTGTATCCTAAGCAATGAAAAATTAAAAAAGAATGTGAGTTTGGATTGGCATTGACAGATTTCGGCCGCTCCTCTTCCATTTTAGAAATTTTTGAAAAGAGTATATATGCGTGTGTGTCAAATACATGGTAGTGTGTGTAATGTTTGTTTATTTGATTTAATGTATTTTTTTATTATTTAAAAAAAATACATTAACATAAGTGTGCGAAATTTCATACTTAAAAACGGGTACAAAGTTTTTGACGGTGGAAAGGAAAAACAAATGAAACGCCACTTTGGTCGAAAATGACTTTTATATACAGTTCGATAGAGTTTTTGATTCTCTATCAATCTGTCTAGGTTAGAAGTCAATCAGAAGCACTTTTTGGCGTTTCATTTAAAGTACAAAATGGGGTATTTTAAAAATACACTCCCTTTAAATGACAGTTTTATAATATATTTTTTGAACAATGTCATATAAATTAATTAAAAATAAAAGCGCAACCGGCAAACCGCACTATCGAGATTAAGCTAAAATGTGAAATCAAAATTATTTCTACCCAGACCATAAATGTCTAACTCTATCCCAAAGAACATGGTGCATAATAAAATAATAATTCATTAAACAATTCAGCATATTCGTGTAGCAGCCTCCATCCCATATTTTATCCCAAGCAATAGCCAACGCCACTTCCACCACCATAAATCGTCCACACTGAACCTGCAATCGTCCCATCGGGTCGTGCGTCCCCTTTAAAGGCCATCGACAGCCCCAACTAACACCATAAACGGGCACTAATGGAACCAGTTACCAACCCGGCCACAAAGGAAAATTGATTTCCGTGAGAAATTAACGCTTGATTAATATTCATATTTGTATTGGTATAATGCGCACGTTGTTTTGTGGCAAAAACGTTTTGATGATACGTTGTATGTTGAGTGAGCATGTTGCATTATATTTTACACTCGTAGTTTTTTTCTCTCTTTTATTGACTTAATTATTCTGTAGAAGTAGGCTCGGCTCATTCATTCGAATTGCAAGTTGTCTTACTCGTATGTACAGATTGCGCCAAACTTCTAGTCCCCTCTGAAGTTGGCGCGATTCGCGTCGCAGTAGTAAAAAATAGGTGTTAGTAGGACGAAGGCGGGGACGAGCGGCAGGGCCTGCCTGACTGTGTAGTACAGCTGCGCGAAGCAACTTCAGAGAGGACTAGAAGTTTGGCGCGATCTATACCCGTGCGTGCTCTTGCATTGCTGTGTTACCCTTCAAGGTTATGAGATCTAACCAGATCAATAACCACAGTCTATCGAACCTCTTCCCTATACGCTGTGTCAATAACTGTGAAGAGAAGCATAGTATCTTAGTCCTCCACGTCAGTAACGCGCAAGTTACCAACAATTGGTGTTGCAAGCCAAAGTTTGGTAAAATAGGCACACTACATTACATTATATTTTTAAAAGTAAAAAATTCAAAATTCAAAATCATTTATTCAGTTTAGGCTACAAATAGCCCTTATGAACGTCATTATGCCATCGGTTCGTAAGTCTACTCTGGGCGGGAGACCTTGTACTGAGAAGAACCGGCAAGAAACTCAGCAAGTGTCAAGCTCTTTTCTCCCTTACAGCGTCAAAAATATTGGAAAATGCCTAAAATATCATAAAAGGACACTTTCCATCACAAACAAACACACAAAAAAGGACAATTACAACACCCAAAAATACAACAAAATAAAAAAATATCTAAGTTTGTAAAAATTACATCAGGTACCGGTACAGCCACAATAACGTTTGTGGCGATGACAGTAAATATTAAGTACAAATATTTTGCAACCTTAATTTAGAATAGAATAGAATAGAATAGAATATAATTTATTTGCATAAAACATAAAAAAAAAGTTAAAAAAAGGTAAAGTACAGATCGTGACTTAAATAAAACCAGCATGTTTTGCCACAATTTGGCGTGCAAAATTATAACAATTAAGTATTAATTAATTAATTATTTCACTAATACACATAATCACTAATAATAAATAATAATACAGATCGGAACTAAGTGACGATATAAAAATAAGAATAAATATTTCAAAATCATAAAAATTTAACAAATACATTGCCATTTTATTTTAAACTCAAATTATCACATCATTTAATATTATTAATCTTTATACTTAAGCTTTAAGGTTCACAGCAAGCTGAAGTTGTCGATTGACATTGGATAGCAATGTTTTTTTCAATTACAATTTATAAAGTTAAACGTGAACGATAACAACCGCATTTGTCGGATGACTGTGTCGCAGTTGCCAACGCCCACCTCCAAGACTGAGGAGTGTTCGGTACACTATAACAGCAGATCCTTACATAATAACTTTAGATAACAGAGCTTATTATATCTATGGTATACATTTTTAATAACATTAGGTATATAAGAAAGGGTTTGTGTGCATGTTTGTGTGTATGTGTGTGTGGGTGTGTGTGTTGAATTTAAAGTATCTAAGTATATGAGCAAACAGAACCACTTTCGAGATGCATTATTTTTCCGGATTCTTTATCTAGTACGTACATTAATGATCGAAGATATAGGTACATATACGGATTCCATACTCCACAATATCAGATTTTATAACAGCTAACTAACCATGAAGCCCTATAGGCCGTACCAAGTGAGGTCGTCGCTTAACCATAGATTTTAACTGCTGCTTGTATAAGGTTACTGTAACTTTATCTGTGGACCTGACGCTCACTGAGTTTTAGTTAAGGCTTCATTTCCATTGCAGACGATAAAGCATAAACATAGGTAATAAACATTAGGTAAAAATACGATTCAAACAATAAATTAGAGTAATTATTAACGAAATTCTTACCATAACCTTTTTTTGGGTTCCCTATATTCTCACATTATATCTGCACAGTTCGATATGGGCACTATATAAGCTCAAATTAGAGCTCAAACATAAAACAGCGCGCGAGAAAATTGCAGGAATGTTAATTTCCGACATTTTTTTATCATAGACTTAATACTTATCTTTAATGAATTTTATACGTTTTCCAAATGGCGAAAGTGTTACAATCATAATTCGCTGTTTTATTATATAACTTATACTTACTTATAACAAACATACACAAGCACACAAACTATTTAAAGTCTGAATTTAGGCATTAGGTACACTTGTACCTAATGCCTAAATTCGTTATTCGAAAAAGTAGTTATTATGTGGTAGGTACAAGTAAAAATTTGTGATTTATAAATTCCGACTTTGGATTAATCTTAAGAAAGGTCACATCACTATATCAAGATTTAAATGAGGACAATGTTTACTACATATTTTCACAAGTAAAACAAAACGTCGTTTTTAATTTAGATAAACAGATCTTAGTAGTGTTATCGTCCGCGTTAACTATGTAAAGGTAGTTTTACACAAAACGCGATTGTTAGAGAAGGGCAGCGCGTTTCTGGAATGCAAGCGACTCGATGTCGAATGATGATTGATGAGCAGTGACTACACAATGATCGAATATAATATAAATAACGAACGGGAATACATTTATTTTTTCAATAGGGACTACCCTATAACTAAGATTAGTCATTTACATCAGATAAAGTTTTTGTTCAGAATCAGAATCAGAATCATTTATTCATAAAAATAGGTACATTATTGAGTGATGTTGGTGTTGATTTAGAACCATGTATGTTTCACCAATGGTGTAGTGTAGTATGAATATTTAAAATATAAACAAACAATAAATTATAATAATGATTAAGAAAAACTAAAATTAATCTAAATAAAATACGTTAAACTAATTAAGATGTCAAAATATCATCATCATTACAAAAATCATTAATATTATAATAGCATTTGTTAATTAGTAATTTAATTAATACATTCTTAAATTTATTTTTATTAAGTCTCTATATTGTCATGTAATTTATTATATAATAGCGGGGCCATAGCAAATACACTTTTTCCCATCATAGCAGTTTTACATTGCTGTGTATAAATATAGGGCCTCCAGGGGCGAAGACGAGCATCTTTTGCAGACTGTATAACTTCAAACAAATGAGGGTTGCACTTGACAAACATACAGAATTTCAAAATGTAGAGGCTCGGAAAAGTTAACAATCCCAGAGACGGGCCCGTTTCTCAAAAGCTTGTAGCTTGTAGTACAAGTGGAAGTCCCTTTCTAACAAAAGCTGAAAAAAGTGACATCTGCTTGCATTACAAGTTACAAACTATTGAGAAACGGGCTTCAAATAAGGTTGGCAACTTTCTATGGGTTTCAATGCACAAAAGGCTCTAACATATTTTATATGATAAATTTCTAATATATTTTCTTTGAGCTCTAAAAATAATTTCTCTATAAGAAGAGTTGCCCCAGAAAATAACACCATAGCGTAAAGTTGCGACAACATAACCGTGGTATACCATTAACAACGCTTTTTGATCTACATATTTAGATAAATATGAAGATATTAGATATTAGCGCATATGAATATGTATATTTTGCAAACTTCTATGAATTGAGACTCCCGAGACATGTCACTGTCTATGATGCAACATTATACATAACACACAGTCGCAGACACGCACAAAGTGAGAATGATTTGACTTATCATAAAATTTTATGCCTCCGACTGCATGTTATGTATGATGTTGCGTAAATTGAATTTTTATCTTGTTCCGGCCTTTTCAGTTGATTTTCTATTTAGTTACTTATTATTTTTTACGCAAGCGGGTTTTTTGTTTTTTTTTTTATTTTTATTTTATTTATGTCTTTTTAGTTAGACAAATTTCATGATATATCTTTTTGAAATCCTTGTGTTAAGCCCTCTAATTTGATACCCATGAAGTATTCGAAAAAAAAATTGTTTTTCACCAACTCCAATGGCGTCGCACAGCCGCCATGTTTGTTTTTTAACGTCACCTATTTAAGAACACTTGGGCAGCTAAGACGAATCTAACGATACCTCAATTACGTAAATCCGTTCAGCGGTTGTGGAGATATGAGGTAATAAAGAATATTACATACAAGATGCGCGAAAAACATAACCCTTCTTTTGCAGTCGGGTAAAAAAACGCACCGCTACCGCCCCGCAACCACTATCAATGAAGTGAAGCCTTAACTAGAAGGCCTCTGCGTCTCGCCCACTCATAAATAACTGAACAAAAACTTTATCTCGCCATCTCTTAATGTATCCGACGAAACTAGACCCGTTTTACTGGATCCATTCTATTATTACCTAATTTCGTAGGCGATATAAATTCACGCAGGTATTTGAAACATTTCACTAACGTCGCTAATTGAATCTGTTTAGTTTGTTTTTTACTAAGACTTTACAATAAATTTCGTACATAAAAGGGAGAAAAATAAGTATAGATTTGTAACTTGACACAAACAGATGATTTATTTATAAATAGTATTGAACTAAGCTCACTTGGGGCTACAGTAAGTAAGTAATATAGTACCTATTACATGAGTGTTTTCGTACTTAATTATTGGCAGTTCGATCGTGCAATATAAATATTGATTAAATTAATAATAATCCCCAATTTTTTTTATTTGTAACACAAATACCTAATCTAAAACGTGCTTTATAAACAATCAATTGACTAAGCCTGTTATTTTTTAATTTATTTAGTATTTTTTGCATAGTATGAATGGAATGAACCGTATATTCGTATATTGAACTTTACAGTTCAATATACGGATTTAATACCAAATGGCAATCTTTACCGGTCAACCTTATAGCTAGGTAGTAAAGATATTATAGTATTTATTTATTTATTTACAAGTTTATGTACTACACACATAAGAGGGTAACAAAATAAGTTCTACGGGTGAATGCAGTACAAGGGCGCTAATGACATAACCTCTCTATTTTCTCTCTCTCTCTTCTTTTTTGAGGGCTAAACAAATCCTATTAATTACCCTTAACTAATTCCTAACTTAGGTAGGAGACTACCTTGCCACATTGCAATAGAGATCAAAATAACAAAATCGACATTAAAGATTAGATTTCTGAGCTAAATCAATATCTACTTACTTACAAGCTAACCGAAGCATCGATCACCCATCGTAATATACGGGCGGCTGTCGGACCCGCGTGGTGGACACGATAACGAGGTACATGTTGTGTCACAAAATAATGAGACTACAGAAGGGAAGCTTCACACGAACGCGCTCGAGCAACGCACACATAGACAACCTTTCACGGACACGGAATCTCGCAACAGCTGCGCCTGCGCTCAGACTGTTTCGAGATCCGTCCTTGCAAGGGGTCTATGTTGGCTTGCCAGACGCCCGGGAAATCCAGGAGTTGCATATGTCGTCCCGTGTCCAGGAATTACACTATATAGACCCGGATTTCAAATAGAATAGAATTGATTTTTTTTCAAGCAACAAACAGTGTACAAGACGGTAAAATACAAAGAGGCCCATAGAATATATACCTTACAGACTTTACAAATAATATGTAAATTAAAAATTAGGCTACACGTACAGACGGCGACGTGCGACGTAGCTATACCTAACACTAGTTTGTTTGGGTAGGTAGGTACCTAAGTTCGTTTTTACCTTAGATATAAAAGCATGATTGTAAAACAATTACAAGTAAAGCGATTTACAAAAATAATTATATATTTTCTTATATTTTTATACCGACCGAATTCGTAGCCCTCGAATTGTCCCGGAAATTAAATGCATGTATCTGGCAACCCTGATGTGTGAGTTGCTCGAGCGTGGTATGGTAAGCTTACCTTCTGTCTGGGTCTCCTTATTTTGTGGTTGTGAGTACGCTAATTGGCGGGAAAACGAGTGGCAAGACACTACGTCATTACAGCGATGGATGGAGTCAGTTGGGTGCCTGTGCGACTTCAACTCACCATTCGAGTACGTTAACGAAAACGGATTTGTAAGGCTTTACAGCAGCGCCTCCTGTTGGCAAAATAGCAGAGTTAACATTTTGGACGGGCTATCTTATCTCTTATTGTCGGAACACAACAATGCTGCTGGTTGTGGCTGTTGTTGTTTTGTATAAGATAGTGGTAAGTAGCATGACAGAGTTAGAACGCGTCCTACCACCTAATATTATGTACAGCGTGGCGCCGCGCACATTCACTCAGAACTGGAGTCTCCGCAGAAGACCCAGCGTTGTTGTAATGATTTGTTTACTGCAACATTTTTTTTTATTTTATAATTTATTTTCACTAAAAACACACAATAATAATTATTAGAATATCATTAGTAAATTATATTCCTATGACGACATCAGTATTACAATAAATAAATTAACAGGCTGCAACAAACAAATTACTTGCATGCTGAGTGGAGACCCTTTAAGACATATTTTTAAATTTTTTTTTGCTTTGGTCTACATAAGTTTGTACTGTGTAAATTTTACTTTTTATTTTGCTGCACTGAAGCTGAATTAAATATTTATAAAATACAGTGTAAAAATTAAATGGCTACCCGACCCAGCCAGGAATCGAATCGATTGGGTCTTCCAGCCCAACCCCTGGGTTAATATACATACATCCTAGAAATTGAATCACAGACCACTGAGTGTGAGACCGTGCATCAAAAAAAATCAAAAATCAAAAATTGTTTATTTCATTTCAAAACAGTTGTATACAACAGTTGTCGGAGCCCCCTTTTAAGCTTGTAATTGCCTGTACCAGGGGATTCCGCTCTTTCTATACAATACAGACTTGACTAATTAACTTATTTTTTTATATATTTTTTTTAAACAATTTTAAGTAGGTAATTAATTATAAGTAGGTTATTAATTTTAAGTTTCACTACAATAATTTAAATTGCATTGGGCCACAGAAGCAATTTAGTTCTATTTTTATTTTAAAACCCGTTCGAGTCAGCTTAGTTTAAAATGGCTAGATTATAATAAGTACCTAGGCTATCGAACCAAACAATTACCATATTTATACTACGGCTCGATCGAAACCGCAAAGTTTCAAATTCTTCGTGGTAATCTTTTCTCAAGCCACGTACGAAAAAAAGGTCTATCTTAACTTCTACGTGAACAAACTGTTTGGAGCGCAGTATATCATTATCGAAATTGGTTGTGACCAAAAGATAGCACTCACCTAACCGCCTCTGTGGTGTAGTGGTTAGACCACTGGTCACAGATATATGGGTCGCAAGCTCGATTCCAGCGGCGGTAAAATTAATTAAAAAAGTTATGACATAGTAAAATTCATAATTCAAAATCATTTATTCAGTTTAGGCTACAAGTAGCTCTTGTGAATGTTACTATGCCATCGGTTCGTAAGTCTACTTTGGGCGGGAGATCTTGTACTGAGAAGAACCGGCAAGAAACTCAGCAAGTGTCCAGCTCTTTTTTTCTTCTTCCCTACAGAGTAGAATAGAGAGATAAGAGTGATAATAAAGATATAAAAGAAACGGAGGCGTAACATCGTGACATCAGACAGTGACCACGGCCGGTGCATGTAAAGATATGTCTACTGTTTGTCTGGAAGTTATTATGGCTTTAAAGCGATAAGACCGCCAATTTGTAACTATGTAAATTATTTCATTCAATGTTCATTTAACAGTTTTGCAATAAAAGTATTATCTACTATCTATCTATCTATATATCTTGAACCGCCTCTGTGGTCTAGTGGCGAAGACTACCGGTCTCAGACGCTCACGGTCCCGGGCTCGATTCCTCAGTATTGGATTCTTAAGGTCAAGTGCTGAATTAATAAATAATGCGTAGGACACCAGGTCTCATCCCTGCCTAAGAAGAAGAACACATAAAATAGTAACATTTATACAGTGTATGTGAGAGTGTGTATGTGAGGGTGTGTGGGTGTGGGTGTGTGGGGGTGTGTGTGTGTGTGTGTGTGTGTGTGTGTGTGTGGGGGTGTGGGTGTGTGTGTGTGTGTGTGTGTGTGGGTGTGTGTGTGGGTGTGTGGGTGTGTGGGTGTGTGTGTTTTGTTTATTTTGCGATCATCAATCAATTGAAAGTAATAACAAATATTTAGGTGTCTACGATACCCTATACTAAATACTTTGCATTGCCTGAATAGTAAGTTCCACTGTAGTTCAGGATCCCGAGTAAAGGAACAAACGAGGCGTGAAGAGGCACCTTGTGGGCCGGCAGAGTGAGGGTAACTGATGCTGCGTTATTTTCACGCTGCACCAGTTGTCATCGCATCTGGATTCCATATTCACTTAACATCAGGTGAAATGGAGTCATTTGCCGTGCTACGTATAAAAAAAAAAAAAATAAAAAAAAAAAAAAGTGCGCTACCACCTTCACCCCTACAAGTAAGATGAAGGTGCCCCGTCCTACAATAAAGGAATCTCTCGCTACAATGAGTCAATAAAATGCCATACAACAGGTCCCAAATATGCAGCGTCCATCCACTCGGTGACATCTGCCCGCCAATTCAGCGGGTCAACGATCTCGCCGCATCTCGCTCAGTCGCAGCTCAGTGTCACAGACTACTAATATTGTCAACTTTAAAACGCGTCTCATCAATCTCATCCTTATATTACTTATATCTTAATATTTAAGTAGTTTTCGGTATACCTATCTAGCTTAGTATATTTTTTGTGGAATCATAATTCATGGCGAGTTTAATTTCCTAGGACAGATAGTTAGCAAAAGAATAGCTTTGAACATGACGAAACCACAAGAAACTATACTGAGAAGAGAGTTGACGAAAAAAGTCTTTTAATCTGTGCTTTTAAATATTTCTTATTGCTTTACGTTATTAACAATGACCCATCTAGGTATATGTATATGTTATAAATCTTCTGTGCGTGTGTATGTTATTGAACTCCTTCTAAACGGCTGAACCGATTTGGATGAAATTTTCTGTGTGTTGAACACACACAGAGTGGATTCGAGAATGGTTTAGATTTACAATTCGACCCGGTAGGTGGCGCTGCTATAGGGGTCCATCATGAGATACGGGTGTTCTTAAGCGGACGAATGATTTGTTTGTTTTGTTGTCATGGCGGAAACTGTCAAAGCGGTACGAAGTTCGCCGGTCAGCTAGTTATATAATAAAAAATAAATCCTTTTCTTCTTAGGGTGCCTCTCCAACTAGTGAAGGTTGGCAGTCAGCTCTGCGTACTTGGTCCTGTCTTTGGCCTGGCGAAAAAGTTCAGTGGCACTCGCTACTCCCGAAAAATAATATAAAAAATAAATAAATGAACGTTTCTAATTGTTATTTTGCGCTTAAATTTTGTACGTATATCGGAATTGAAAGAAGCATTAAAAAGAGTAGATTTTGACAAATAACACTCATACACATAACCCATGACGATATGGTAGCTCAGGTAGAAGAGCTATCATCACCCAGTTGGCTATAACTTCATAATACTATTATCACTAGCGGATCGTGCTCAGTGACGTGCACTATAGGCCTCTAAACAACATAGGCCTCTGCCTATGTTGTATATGATTATGATATTATTTTTTCTGTGTATTCTGTGTGTCTTCTTAGGGTCTTACAAATAAACAAAGAATAAGCTTCGGATAGTTATTCCGTGTTTTGTCTCTTTACCTAATTTAAAATGACGTTTACATGACAGAAACAAAACATGGAATAACTATTCGGAGTTTATTCTTTGTTTATTTGTAAGGCACTTAGTGTATTATTATTGTATCTTCTTAGGCTGTGTCATCAGCCATTGAGAAGAGCCCGCGTGGCTCTGGGGGCCTATTCCGATACGGTACGAAGTCCGAGTGCTAAGTTCGAGTAGTTTTCAGTATTCGAACGTATAGTTTAGATCTAGTGACGAATTTGTTTCGATGTCATCGTATCTTGCGATTGCGATTGGACTAAATCTCCTGTGTGATGTAAGTGTGACAGCCGCGCTTGGGAGTACTAGAACTAACGGCTGCTTTTTGCTGGTTCTGAATTATAAGATTACTGACTTTTAACTGAGAAAATTAATTAGACTATTTAAAAAAAAAAACACAAATGTTGAAAAATTTCCACGAGCAGGATTTGAACCTGCACCCTTCTTCAAATCCTGCTCGTGGAAATTTTTTCAACATTTGTGTTTTTGTAATTTGTTCGCAACAAAATTTGCTTTAAAAATCATTTTGAACATTTTATAGACTATTTAACTTTAACCGTTTATTACTATTTTACTGTTTTCATTACAAAACGTGACCACACAAAGAGAAAAAAAAAAGATGGCCGCTTGGAACCATAGAGTAGAAAACATAGACTTTTTAAGGAACGAATTTAGTGTCGTATATCTCCTGTAAAACTTTCCCAAAACAGAGGGCTAACAATGGACTATCGGTCATTGAATACATATAAATCATTGACGACTGTAGGTATGTCAATTGTCAAACGCGGTTAAGGCGTTGCTACACGTCTGGCGCAGGGTACTATCTAATTATTTTAAATGATTATTGATAGAATTCCATTCTAATTATTGATAGAATATAGTACCACAGTGGTTATGGATTTTAGGTGAAGTGCGTTTCCATCTTCGGTCTTATCAACACCTACCATAGTGCGGTAAAGGCTATCTACCTCGTTTTATTAACCCGCGAGGACTCGCGCTGGGTCTTAAAGACCCAGAGCTGTGCCAATTCAGTCGTAATTCCTAAAATATTTGTTATTTCACGGCGCCATTTTTGGTATCTTCAAACTAAATTGTAAGCTACCCTCACGCCCCGCGCCGATCACTTCCCGCCAGGCGTTTGCGCAGGAAGGACGCATAAAGTAAGTTTGGGTCGATTCGACCCACATGCGATGGTTTACGTAAGTGTTAATTTTAAAGTAGTGTTTTTTTAAATATTGGTGTTATTATACATGGAATGTCGCGAAAACGCGTAGCCGACTCTGTTGTCGAGGACATTTTGGCAAAAGAAGATATTTCGGAAGGTGATTGCTCAGAGGAAGAAGATTACCTAGAATTGAACTCCGATAATTTAGATTCTTGTCAAAGTGGGGAAGATGATCACTCTGAAACACCTTCGGTGCTACCGTCACGTGCTAATATGTCGGTTGCCTTGGTGCAGAGACCTGATTTAAGTGACGTTCCACTTTTACATATTCGCCAAGGTTATTACATTGGCAAGGACAAGATCACACAGTGGCATATGCATGAACCACCGAGAGCTGTAAGAACAAGGCAACACAATATTGTTACAGAAGTTCAGAGACCCGTGCGTCAAGCTAGATATGCGGAGGCGCCTATGGATTGTTGGAGTCTGATGTTTCCCGACAGCTTTTTGGAGAAGATTGTTAAAAGGTGCGAAGAAGGTCATAGGAAGTAGTCACATTAGCCATTGTTGCACTATATAGTTGCCTTATAAAAAGACTGTGATTTTGTATCTCTATTTTTAAAAAAAAAGTCCTATATAAGTTGATTGTTATTTCGTTTATTTAGAAGATTATATTTTGTTCATTGATATTAAAAAGGGATTTTACATGTTTGTTTAGAGAAAATAGAAAATTTCTATTATTTTTGTTCATACTGCCAAATATTAAGAAACTTTTTGACCTCAGCTTAAAAGTTGTTTTTATTGACATGTTCTTTAATAATAAATATTAAAAAAAATATTAAAATGTTGTTTTGTTATCACTTATCCATTCTGTTATAAAAAATGCTTATAAGTAATTGGGTTCACATTAGTAAAGCGATTTAAAATCTGGGTCTTTTAGACCCACGTGCGACCGCCCCCGATAGAAAATGAGATGCGAGTCCTCGCGGGTTAAAAAAAAATCTTACGCAATCCGGAAGCACAGCTTTTACTGAAACACTCTTGAGACATAGCAAAGAGTACGCAGATCAATGTTCGTTACTCTCAAGTTTCGTAATAGACCCCCGGTTGGTTGTTTATGAAAGTTTCTCGTGTTTTTGCGCGGATAACTGAGACGTTTAAGGACTGGTGCGGAGACAACCGCCTACTTTGGACGGCTTCGGAACTTTATGAACGTCACCCCTTTTTAGATTTGAATTAAAAAGCCTTGTAGCCCGCTGGGACTACGTGATTTAATAGTACAAAAGAAGGAAATTAGAGAAGTCTTCTTGTTTCTTAGAATCAGAAGCAGCTTGTGATAAATAAACTATCTTTATAGTCGATCGTCGTCGCAGCGATATCAAAGTTGACACAAATGGATCATACATACACTGTTTGTTTTATAGGAAAGGAATACGGCTTTAATTGAGACTAATTTGAATTTAGACTGCCAACTGGAATTCAAGATGCTTTATGTTGTTGTTCTAAGATTCAAGATATCCAACTTTAAACTAGCGAGTATCAAAAAACAACAGCTATTTGACTAGTTAATAAATAGACTTTTTAGCACCTTTTCTTAAATTTTCCTATTTTTCTTTTATAAAATGTATGACTGATTATACTGAATTATACTGAGCTTTATTGTGTTCAGTCGATTGAGTGTTTTTAAACCAGTTGTGTTTTATAGAAATTCAATTAATATCCAATAATAAAAAACGCATATATTAACAACTGTTATAATGTAATTTGTACTTTTTTTTTTATTTGTACTTTTTTTTTACATTATTTTTACTTTTGCCCAGGTCAAAATTTTCCAGTTTCTCCAAATTCACAGAGGAGCTGGGACGTAAATTACCTTAAATTGGTAAATTGTCTTATGACAATCTTTTGAACTGTAGTACAGGTTCGGCGCGTGCTAGGCCGAAGAGCTGGCAGCTACCTCGGACAAAGAATTAGTCTAGCAATTCAAAGGGGGAACGCGGCCAGTATCTTCGGAACCTTGCCTAAAGGGACTCCTTTTAATAATTTATTTTAGTTATTGTATTATATTTTTTAAGGTTTTTAGTTTTAGGTTCATTGTTCTTTTAATAATTACTTTTGTATGTATGTATGTATTATATATGAATATCAATTTTCTATACAGAATGTTAGATTTGTGGTTAATAAAAACCAATTTTATTTTATATTATTTGTACTTTTATTCAATGTTGTTGTTAGACACATCCCTAAAATGTCGTTAAATATTTCTAGTTAACACTGGGTAAGACAGTTTTCACATAAAGTGTGAATAAAATAAACAGCTAAGCCAAGTATGGCATATTTGGTTGAGAGACTAAACCTAACGACGCAGAAGGTAATTTATTAAGGGTGTTATTTAAACGGTTAGCAAAGTAATCGTATTTTTGTTAGCAAAAAAATGTAATCGGTTAGCTAAAACAGCTGGTTGGGCAGCAACTTATGGTCAGCAAATATTTCTAAATCAGTCTGCAACTTATATCATTCTGAACAGCAGTCTTATGCCGCTCCCCCCTTCCGTGACTGGTACTCGCTACGCTGCGCTTCGCTCGGGAATTTTTTTTTTAACTTAACCTAACGGGTACATATCGGGTCGCCTAATTTTTTGTACTTCTAATTAGCAATGGCATACAAACGTTTAGCCTAAATTTTTTTCGCATAATTTCACTCTTCATAATCGTGTTTGGTCTAATTTCACTTCGCCTAACTTTTTATCGGCATATTGTTATTTACCAAATGCGACATTGGGCGGAACAATTCGTAATCCCTAAAGTTTGCAATTACTAAATATTAATTCGCACAAAATTAAAAATCACAAAGTATAAAACGCCTACTCATTTTAATAAGGCAAAGTAACTTGAATTGAATTATTAATATTTGTTAATACTAACGTAGCATGCAAGTAGGCATGCAGCATGCAAGCAGGTATGCCATGCAAACAGGCATGCAGCATGAAAGCAGGCATGCAGCATGCAAACAGGCATGCAGCATGCAAACAGGCATGCAGCATGCAAGCAGGCATGCAGCATGCAAGCAGGTATGCAGCAGGCATGCAGCACGCAAGCAGCCATGCAGCTGCAAGCAAGCATGCAAGATGGTTTTTGTCACGGCTCCGGCGCTGCGGGCTTAAATTACACTCTAGGGTAGGGCAGACGCTTTTGTCAATTTATTTTTTCAATAAAATTGTTTTTGTCTTATAGAAGAATTTAAATTCCATGCTTTCATTCGGCGATTCGTTTTTTAGGCTGATACGTTTTTGGCACATTTAATATTAGATATGCTAAAATTAGAGCTTTTATTTATATTAAGCGAATTTGTCGTAATGCCAAAATAACGTTATGCCAATATATTTTAGGGTATTTCACATTATAGATCCTAAAATTAGGGCTTTCAATTCTTAGATCAAATTATAATGGTGGCAAAACAATTGTTAGGCGAAACAATAATTGTACGTTTTAAGTTTAGGCCAATACGGTTTGGCCATGTACTATTACAATTTTTAGGCGAACCGAAGGGCACCCAATCTAACCAACTGTAAGTATTTCTTATTCAGACCAATTGTATAATTCATTTATTAACTCATTATAAAGGGCGAGGGGAATTATCAAAGGTCACAAGTCGCACTGGGCAACATGGCAGTCAGCACGCCTCCAATAAACCTATGTTCATGTATTGGGTCTCTATCGGATTGCCTAATTTTTGTACGCCTAATTTGCAATGGCACCCAAACGAAAAGCCTAAAATTTTTTCGCCTAATTTCACTCTTCAGAATCGTGTTTGCCCTAATTTCACTTCGCCTAACTTTTTATCGCCACATTGTCATTTACCAAATGCGTCATTTGGCAGAACAATTCGTAATTCCTAAAGTTTACAATTCCTAAATATTAATTCGCACAAAATTAAAAATAAAACATGCAACATGCATGCAGACATGCAGCATAACATGCAGCATGCATGCAGACATGCAGCATGCATGCAGACATGCAGCATGCAAGCAGAAACACAGCATGCGTGCAGCATGCATGCAGATATGCAGCATGCGTGCAGGCATGCAGCATGTAAGCATGCAAGCACGCATGCAGCATGTAAGCGTGCAAGCAGGCATGTATCATGCAAGCAGGCATGCAGCATGCAAGCAGGCATGCAGCATGCAAGCAGGCATGCAGCATGCATGCAGGCATGCAGCATGCATAGTTTCCGTCACGGCTTCGGCGCTGCGGGGCTCCGGCGGTCCCACGCGAGCTTTTCGTCGCCCCTCCGCGCCTACGCGCTTTTATATTGCACTCTAGCGTAGGGCAGACAAGACTACGTGGAGTCGGGTTTGCAGCGATTCGCTTCTGTCAATTTATTTTCTCAATAAATTTCTATGCTTTTATTCCAATACATTATTGGCACATTTCATTTTAGATATGCTAAAATTAGAGCTTTTATAAATTTTGCGAAATAATCGTTATGCCAAAATAAAGTTATGCCAATATAAAGTTATGCCAATATAGTTTATGCTATTTTACATTAGACATTCTAAAATTAGGCCTTTCAATTCTTAGGCCAAACTATAATGGTGGCAAAACAATTTTTAGGCGAAACAATAATTGTACGTTTTAAGTTTAGGCCAAAACGGTTTGGCCAAACCATATTAGGACAAACAATTTTAGGCGAACCGAAGGGCACCCTCATGTATTACTTCAGCAATGCACGCTGTTGCAACAAACCTCTTTAGCTTTTAAGTTTTCAATGTAAATTTACAGTTACAGTTAAGATGACGAGATACTACCCACTGCGCGAGTACAATAAACTCATCAAAACAAGCCGGTCTCAGACCCAGGGGTTCGTGGGATTCCCAGCGTGGGGTAAGTATTGTACTCAGTTTAGTTGGTAGGAAGACTTGTAATTAAACCGCCTGGTTGGCTACCACTTTGTTGACTGCACAGCTTTCCTTTTCTCTACAACCCTGAAGTCACCATAAGATTGGTGATGTCTTGGACGACGAAGAGCCAGATTGCCTGAAAACAAAAAAGTTGTATGACAAAATGGCAAATTCTCGTCAAAAAAATTGCATTTGGCAATTTGGCAAACGAACTCTACTTGATCCAGATAGGCTGATCCAGAAGTCCAAACCTTTCCTAAACAAAGAGTCACAGTCTCCTAGTAAGTGTTTTTTTAAATATATCTACGGGTAAGCACTTGACCTTCATATCACATGATGTTAAGTGATGATAAGGCCAATGGTGGAAGCGCACTTCACCCGGGATCCTCAACTACTGAGGCACTGGCTATCTTATCTCCAGCAGCCGGAACACAACAATGCTACATACATTGATGTTATGGCGACATATTTAGATAAGATGATGAAGATGGTAGCTAGCCAGGCGGGCATATAATCCCTACCGCCAACCAAACCGAGTACACAAACATGTATCTCCAGCTGGGAATCGAACCCGGGACCTCTGGTCTAAACCGGTGGCTTTAACCACTATATTTATATGTGTTTTTTAAAAGATTTGTTTTATCTTTTTTATTATCGTTAAGGGTCTTAGTGTTATACAATTACTTTTATTTACCTTACCTTAATAAATTATCTTACACTAAGTACACATTTTATTTCTGTTAATGGCATATACAGGGTGGCTCATTCAAATCGGTCAGTATGGGAATGTCTGAAACTATAAGACATACGAAGATTTGTTCTTAGAAACCATGTCACCGATTTTGATAAAAAGAAAAACTGCATTCATACATTTGAAAAAAAACTATACCCAGCTCGGGAATCAAACCCGGTTGTTTTGAAAAAATAAACTTACACTTTTTCTATTTAAATATCGATTGTGTAGGTCTTAAGCTGTAAATGTCTCTGAGAAACATGATGTCTAAAATGAATAAAATGCATTGTTTTGACATACTTTAATTTATCATAGTAGGTGTTCGAAGTGACCACCGTTACAATATTCAACAAGTTCAGGCATGTAGAATTGTCTCTATGGCTGTTTGTATGTACCTCTCTAATTGTTACATACACCTTATCATGTGGCATTAGCATTGCATTAAATCTTTAAAATATTAAAATAATAAAAAATAATTATTAAAATATTGTATTGAAAAAAACGGTGGTCACTTCGAACACCTACTATGATAAATTAAACTATGTCAAAACAATGCATTTCATTTTAGACATCATGTTTCTTAGAGACATTTACAGCTTAAGACCTACACAATCGATATTTAAATAGAAAAAGTGTAAGTAAGTTTATTTTTTCAAAACAACCGGGTTCGATTCCTGAGCTGGGTACAGTTTTTTTTTCAAATGTATGAATGCAGTTTTTCTTTTTATCAAAATCGGTGACATGGTTCCTAAGAACAAATCTTCGTATGTCTTATAGTTTCAGACATTCCCATACTGACCGATTTAAATGAGCCACCCTGTATATGACCAGTGTGTGTTGCCAGTGATGACATACGGGACTGAGACGTAGTCGCTCACTATGGGCCTTATCAGAAGGCTCAAGATCACTCAAAGAGCAATAGAGAGGGCTATGCTCGGGGTTTCTCTGCGAGATCAAATCAGAAATGAAGGGATCCGCAGAAGAACAAAGGTAACCGACATAGCCCGAAGAGTTGCTAAGCTCAAGTGGCAATGGGCAGGGCACATTGCTCGCAGGACTGATGGCCGCTGGGGCGGAACAGTCCTCGAGTGGCGACCGCGTACCGGAAAGCGGAGTGTGGGTAGGACTCCAACAAGGTGGACCGACGATCTGGTGAAGGTCACGGGAAGCCCCTGGATGCGAGCAGCACAAAACCGGTCGTTGTGGAGATCCTTGGGGGAGGCCTTTGTCTAGCAGTGGACGTCTTTTGGCTGAGATGATGTATAGTATATTTCGCAATTGTTGTGGCATATTTGGTAATATCGTCTCTGTAGTACATATTTTCCAATAGTGCGCTTATATTATTTGCATTAAAGTAAGTGTAGAAGGACTCCACACATTAAGAAAGCCTGCAAAATATCTTACCAATCTTCGTAGTTGGTTTACGAGCGGTGCAACAGCGTCGTAAGCATTAGAAAGTTAACAGGCTATTTATTGATGAGGTTTGCGTCTATAATGCGGCTGTCGTTAAGTCTCGCCGGCTATCACCATTAACGAGTTAAATTGGATTATACGCTTGTTATTGCGGAATGATGATGCTGGTGTTAACATTAACTGATCTTGACGAGGACACGGCATCACGGCTTATTTGGGTATAGTTACAATAGTTTAAAAATGTTCAAATAATTTTTAACGCAAATTTTGTTGCGAACAAATTACAAAAACACAAATGTTGAAAAAAATTCCACGAGCAGGATTTGAACCTGCACCCTTCTGTCATACCGGGTCAGGTGCTCTTCCAATTGAGCTATCGTGGTTCTAACCAGCCCGCCGAAATTATTCAACTCTTTTTACTTTGAAAGCCAAAGGCGCTGAAATTCAATGACAACAACTACCGTCACTAACATCCGATCATAATATTTTTACAAATATTAAGAAGTAAGCAAGCTATTTATAAAATGTTCATATACTTTTTAACGCAAATTTTGTTGCGTTTTTTTTACAATAGTTTAGTTATAGAATACCTCATCTTAACCTGTGTTAGAAAATTAATTCAAATTTCATATCATGAAAATAAAATTAATAAAATTTTAAATCAACATTACACACAGACCAAATATTAGGTCTGTGATATGACATAACAAATTAAATCAAATCAATTTATTAATTACGATTATAACATTGTTATGTGCTGCTAATTATAATGCTTTTTCATATTCATTATTTAAATCAATTCAAGCTCATAATTGTTTATTTTGATGTCAGCGATTAGTTCCAAGTTCTTAGTTTTCCATGCGTGTAAGTTTAGTCATTTAAAGTATATGACTGTACTTATTTAAGAAAATCCGAATTAGTACTATCTATAATTAAGAAAATGAGGCATTCGGAAAACTAAGAAATGATAAAATTAAGACTTTTCATACAGAATAATTCGTCCCAATAATAATTTGCAAAATTTTACACATGAAAAATTAAGAACTTGGAACTAATCGCCGACCTATAGCACCGCCATGCACCACTTTTAGTTCGCCAATCGCTCGCTCGTGGCACTGTCGTAGAGTTCTACGTTCCGTAATACGAATATGTGTTTTGGTAGCGATAAATTGTAAATTGTCACGATTGCGACTGTCACTTATATATCAGTTACTAGCTGACCCGGCGGACTTCGTACCGCTTTGACAGTTTCCATCATTGAGTTAAATATATATCAATGGTTTCCATGACAACAAAACAAACAAATCATTTTGGATTAGAAAATTAAATTGTCATTTTTAGTATTTTTTTTTTAGTAATTTTTCTTTATATAACCTATGTTACTCAACGCTAATGTAGCATTCTAACGGTGAAAGAATTTTTTAAATCGGTCCAGTAGTTTTTAAGTTTATTCGTCGCAAACATACATACATACAAAAATACAAAGGTAATTCCTCTTTAAAATATTAGTATAGATAAGCCTGCGGTTACCGGCCGCTACAAAGAACGGTAGTTTCATTACGTTTGCCTTTGTCCTTTTCTTACCTTTATTATTGTCCTTTACCTCGTCTCCTCAGCCCTTAACTAACTCCTAAGTAGATGGCTATCATTTGCTAAATCTTCTACAAAAGGTACTTGACGTGTGTGTCCTTTTATGGAGTAGGCACTGTAAATATACTGACAGAAACTTAATACTTTAACAGCCGACTATTTTAAAGCGCGCCTTTCCTGGTACGCCGGCAATTTTTGTGGATATTGTAAGATTTATAAAATAAAAACTCGCATCGGTGAATCGTACATGTATGCGTAGCTAAAGTGTTATTGTACACCGGGGTTACACACAAATCACGTACCACGGACGTTATTTTAAAACAAACGCTAATAAAGTCAATGCCATACTGAGGACATGATCAGCGTCCTGAGACGATCCCACCCACTTGTAGCCAATACGTGATCGGCTGTTAAAGTTCCGTGGTTCGGAAGGCTTGTTGAGGCGTTGGTCCCGGCTGCATAAGCAGTCGTAAAAACACCAATCCGCTGGGCCCGCATGGTGGTTTATGGCCCGTTTTCCCTGTAGTGTTTCCATCCATAGGGGAACGTCGTACCCCAGCAGTGGGAACTTAAAAGGAGCTGACAGCTTATTGCGCGTTTAGGTTGTGATCTTGAATGTTGCATGTTGCGATGCCGGGTGAGCGGATGGGTTATCAAATCTTAAACTACTCCGTGATGCGGAAGACAAGTTGGTCTAAAATAGAAGACGTTAAAACCCACCAATCTGCATTAGGCCCCTGTGTCATAGCAATAGGTTACATATGGCCCGATCTCCCTTTTTTTATACAACATGTGGGAAGACTTCGTCCCAGCAGTGGCCTCCCCCTTTGTAGGTTTGTGATGTTTACTTTCTTTAAAGAAAAATGGATCTCTGTATAGAATTCATTGTGATAAGGCAATGAAATCAGCGTGAAATTCTCATGTTTGTCTCGGTCTGACGGACTATATACATACAGATACACAGACATATAGGAGGCCCGCGAAGAATTCCACGTTTTCGTTACTCTCATGATAGAATTAAATAAAAAAACCGGCCAAGTGCGTGTCGGGCCACGCGCAGTGTAGGGTTCCGTAGCCCATCTCAATAATGCGGATTTTGAGAGGAGGGCTTTTTTTTATGAACATTTATTTAACGATGGCTCATATACATAAATGTAGATACTACCGGTTCCACACACCTGACAACGTTATTTAAATAGTTTCCAATGAGGAATTTGTACTGCGCCAAGTACATTTTATAAGTTGGTCGAGTGTTACTCGTAAACTTGTAAATCCTACATACCTGTGATAGTTTTTCTTTTAACTTCGTTATTTATACAATTACCGTGAATTTTTTCACGTATGAAATTGCTATACAACGACACTCCACACTAAAAAAATGTAGAGCGATTTCGCAATTTGCCTTATAAAGGGTTAAGGGCGGTATCTATACATCATTCTGAATACAATGACAAAAAATGGGCTCCAGTTAGATAGTGATTTTTCAAAGTTATGTTAGCTAACAAACTAAATCAATTAAAATAATGCACATCATAATACACGCTGTATCTTTACTAACATCCACGCAAGCGTCAATGTTTTGTTTATGTGAGTCAGCTCAGTGTGCTCCGAGTTTAGTGTGCATGTTCGGCTACCTTTGTGTTCGTAGTACAGCTGTACGGGTTTGGAAAGGGTGAATTTTTTGGTGAATTATGATAATGTTTTGTAGATTATCTCGGTATCGAGCCTGTAGTTTTGGACCAAATTTGGTGAGTATGCTCAGTGTAATGTATAGATGCTCCTCTTAATCATTAGCTTATTGATATTTTTAGACCCTATATAAAGGCAAGGCAGAGTTAATATATTGAGGGATGTGAAATATAGGGATGTTTCGATAGCCCGGGTTTGTTATCACCAACCCGCATGTGATCAGCAGCGAGGTGATTAAGCCACTACCCATCTGTTGTAGCGATGACTTGGTTTCAATGAAGGAAGCCTTTGCCCAGCAGTGGGACAGTATTAGCCTTTTTACTTTACTTTAATTGCTTAATATTATTAACAAGTTGAAGCAAATCTCTTGTTTTGTGCTTGTCTGCGATAAATAGATGGCTCTTAATATTGGCTGAAGCTGAGGTTCTTGTGAGCGCATTGACTCTGGCGTCGGCGTTCACAAAGCGCTTTATGGCCGGTCGTTATGGGCCCGAGTGAGTTAGGTTCGATTCCCGACTGATGCATCGCCGTGCGGTGCATTACATCAGATAGCGAGTCAACGATGTTTGCTGATATATTGCGAAACCTTGAATTCTGGTGTGGATGGACTTACTTTAGACTTTACAGAGTGATCTAAGTGGCAATATTACATAATTGTAAATTTTAATATATTTTTACCGCACATAGTCCTTTTCCTGTCTTACATGATAATGATATTCTATTGTTATATGCTTTGGGCAGACAACCCGTCAATAAAGTTCATATCCTCCTTACATTGTTATTATCTTAGCGGATAATAGACAGGCCTTGAGCTGAACTTTAAGCACATACATAATTTAAATTAAAGTAAAAAAAACATTGAGCTGCTTTTTCGAAACTAGAATTATCAACACCTCGCCCCTTTTAACGCGCCTAGTCTGCAAGTGCTGAGGTTAAGCATCTTTCGTAAAGGCCGGTCATCGGATGGGTGACTAAAAGTCTTTCATCTCTCCAAAAAAACATAGAGCATTCTGTTGTCCCTAGTAAAGAAAATACGTTCAACCATCTCTCGCCGGCGACAACACAATACAGTTTCTAAGTAGAACCCTTGCAATAGCTTTTATCGGAGCAAATCAAATGCAAAGAGAACAAAACATTTAGCGAAATAAAGTCGTTGCCGGCCGCGATCGTGACTGCGATATACGTGTGCTGTGAGCCTCGCTGGAACGGCTTCGTTCTGCGACCGGCTTGTCTGTCACGACCTGGATAAAGTTTGGTGAAAAGCCATATAGCGGAAAAGCATTATCCCTCGATGGTAGACACTCCATCAAGATTTGTAAATGTCCAAAATTGAAGAAAAGGAAAAGGAAAAGGAAATAGATGGTATCTCAATGATAATAATGTTTGGTCAGCCTGCATGGTCTGCTCCCCTCCACATTTTTAAAAATAAAAACATGCATGTATTTTTTAAATAAAAACATGCATGGTTTGTAAAGTACTCTTCTAAGTTACTGCTTAGTGTTTTTAAGCAAAAATTACCTTCCGAACTATCGAACGCGGTCGATTCAATTTAAAGTGTTATTACTAATTAATAGTGGCTTCTGTACTTAATTAGAACTTCATTGGACCGGATATAGAGTCGTGGTTCTAAAAGTACATAGGTAGAAGCTGTTAACAACCTTCCAGAGTCGTATTCAAAATATTTGACCAAATAAACATGTTGCGTACCGCTGTTTCGCCGCTGCCACTCTGCTGATCTCCGGGGCCGATAACAGGGTATTGCGTTTGTGAAAGCCAGACTACCGCTGATGGTTATCTCTGGTAACAGTTAACACGTATTTAACTGGTGTTTTGAACTATGTTAATGAGTAGAGGAATCTGCACACCTTAACATGTGTCTCTACAGGTGCTACAGATAAATCTTTCTCCATCTTTCTTATTATGTCTGAAACAAAAGGAAAAATAAGGTTTTGGAAATAATCTTTAAAACTAAACAATTAGTAGAAATAACTCATTTATTTTAATGTGTAGCAAGCGTTGTACGACGTCGTACATAAAGCTAAAACGTATATACGAAATTAATTTACCGCAAGTAAAGAGAAGTACGTAAAACATTTAAAAGGCAAAGACTTGAACATTTTATGTATTGGCGGAAGATTGTAAGGAATATGATGTTGATGTAAAAACTATAAATGTCTGGTAATTAACTCTTCGCAGGTAAAGCTTATATGCGAATAGATTTCTTGCTCCTCCAATCGGTGCTGATTTCACTTCCTTTGGGAATGAAACGTTAATTTCTCATTTCATTTATGATCGATGTGAAACAATTATGGCGGCGTGATAATTTCTGAGCAGCTAACACGAAAAACACCCGCGATGAAGACGGATCGCCGCGATAACATCGCCCTTCGTTCCTGCACTCGCAATCGGGCTTAGAGCTGGTCCTTAATGAGCTGCAGCACGAGTAACTATATGCCACAGTTTTTGGACAATTAGAAGTACGCGGTTTAATAGCAATAAATAATTATATATTGTGTTCTATAATTATTTAATTACAAATACCCTTTGTACTTTATTTAGTAACTGCGAAGCAAAGTTTCGTATATAAAACTACGCTCTTGTCGCACTCAATAATATTTTATTCTTTTAGGATACTTACTCCGAGATAAGAGTACAGTACGTATGTGGTTAATTAATTGCTTCATCTTTATTTTCAGACAGACATAAATTGCTATCACGTGCCTATTCATTCTTGAATAAGGATACAAAGCCTATGCATTCAAAATGAAGTGCTCTTTATACCTATTATGTACTACTACATGCTTCCATGACAACGTCAAGTTAACGATGAAAAGATAATAAAAAGTTATCTTAAAGCGTTTGACCTGAATATTTCCAGGTTCTGAACAGCTCATGACCGTTGTGTGTCCAACTGTGAACAGCTCAGCTCGGTGCGTGTGCGCATAATTAGCGCAGTCCCCGCGGCTGTGAACGCGAGCGGTCGCAGTTTCTTCACACCTGATTTATGAGTTCCTTCTTAGAGATTGTGTATGTGATTCGTAGCTTGCTGTGCTAAGCTTTTTACAGTCAACGTAATTGGATAAATAAATACCCATTTACAATTTTCTACCCTTTTTGGAACTAGTTTGTATGTGTGAGGCGTATCGTATTAATTTCTGGAATAACAAACATTCAAATCTGATTTTTTTTAAATGCACATTAGAGCGCACTAAGAACCTTCAGATTTAGTGAAATTTTTCTAATACTACTTAAGCTTTAGACTATTTTAAACTTACACAATCATTCTTGGTCATCAATTTGAGTTGTGCAACCTCGATTAAGACAATCAGTAACGAAGTTAAAAAACTAATTTCCTATTAGTATTAAAATAGAACAATATTAGTTCAGAATAAAACAATTCCGAGTCAAATTAAACCAGTAAATCATTACTTGCCTCCATTACTCGTAACTACAGCGATAACTCACAACGAAAAACTTTATTCCAAAATAATAATAGCATTATTAGCTTCGATTCCCAGCAAGGCTTCCGGTGCATTCTTTCATATTCTCATATTAACGATCGTGACTGTACGATATTCATATTAGTGGGAGTGATTATATAATTATCGTCAAATTGTAGGGCACACTTAAAACGGCTCGTGTAGTTATTGCTCTGTTACTTAAAGGCATCTTTCGACGGATACTGTGACTTATGATGACTTGGTCATTATTGACGAGAGGTGATGAGGGTGATGAGCATGAGAGTTGAAGACAATGTGGTAAAGGAAAGACTGAAGCAAATAGGGGAAATATTTTGTGAAAGGAAAAGAAAGAGGAGAAAAAAGGTAAATATTGAGATGACGGTTGATCGAGGAGAATGGGAGGAAAACATGTTGCGCTGACCCCAAATAAGGTTGGGAACAAGCCGGGTGCTGCAATTTTACAACTTTTTTAAACAGTAAGTACCAATTCAAACGTTCATTCAATAATAACTACGAGTATTGTAAATTTGCGTGACCATGGCTTAAATTGTTCATGATATCCTACACTTTTTTTTTTAAAATATTAACGGGTAAGCACAGTGCCCTGATCTCACCTGATGTTAAGTGATGATAAGGCCAATTGGTGGAAGCGGATCCTCAACTAGTGAGGCACTGACTATCTTATCTCTAGCTGTCTGAACACAACAATGCTACAAACATTGATGTTATGGCGACATATTTTAGATAAGATGGTGGTAGCTAGCCAGGCGGACAATCAAGTCCTACCACCAACCAAACCGAGTACACAAACATGTACCCCCCGCTGGGAATCGAACCCGGGACTCGAACGTACGAGAAGTAGCAACTATAATATTTATAATTTATTATTATTTTATGTTTTCGTAAGCATTATACTGGATGGGGGCTGCACAGTGCACACAACCGGTCGTTGTGGAGATCCTTGGGGAGGCCTTTGTCTAGCAGTGGACATCTTTTGGCTAAGATGATGATGACGATGATAAAGAAACATTTTACATTTATATGAAATACTGTTCACTATTCGTTGTTTTTTTTTTAATAATAGACGAAATCATTTTGAGACGATAATCAAATTTTTAAGACTTTAGGTAACCACTGGCCCTAAAATAGCTCGAAACATCTGAACAAAAAACGCAGATCTGTATTTATAAAATGAAGACTTACGGACCATAAAGTGTAAATGCATGTTAATCTTAAAATATAAAGCGGTCGTAAAGGCTCGCCGGTGGAATGGAGACGTAATCCAAACACATTCGTTGGACTTTAAAGTGGTGCTCGGTATTACACGCCATCAATTTGGATTCGAAAATGTTACGGGCTCTCTTAGGGACCTTTAAATTACTTTTCATAGCCGTATGTATAAAAAATTTAAGTAGGTATCGTATGCAACAATCATAAATTGTCTTATCTCTATTAAGGTGTTGTATGAGGCATTTATGGACTGTTCATTATTTACGAGTAACACTGGCTTTGCTAACGACTTCGCTCGCCCGTTTAACAATCTTGATGTAGAACAAGGATTTTATCTCACTAGATGGTGACGATATAGTCGAAGATGGAAGCACATTTAATTTCCTACCTTACCTCTTAGTGATGGAAGAGAGCAATACTTTTATTACTAATGTTCTGAGGAGTAACAGACTTAAAAATATGATGGTAGCTAACCAGGCGGACCAGGTTTTATGAGATGACAGCTTGGATACAGGTGGCCTGTGTGCAATTGTTGCTAGAGTGGGCTCTAGTGGGCTAATAAGGGCATTGAAGTCGGCAGCAGCAAGAAGCTTACAAACCTTCGCTTCGCCGACGATATTGTTTTGTTTAAATAACAGCTCTAGAAATGCAGGAAATGTTACAAGACCTTAGCAATGCAAGCCTTGAGGTTGGACTGAAGATGAACAGGTCAACAACTCAGTGTATGAGAAACAACGTGAAACGTAGGGTCGAGGTAGATGGGCAGGAGATACAATACGTCGATGAATATACATACTTGGGTCAAATAGCATAGTTTCCTTCGAAAACAGGCAAGAGAAAGAGATTGATCATCGGATCGACAAAGCCTGGAAGAGCTACTGGTCCATGAAAAAGCGAATGAAAGGTAAGCTTCTACTTGCCTTGAAACGCAGACTTGTGACCAGAGACGAGGCAGGCCAAAGCCGTAGATGGGAGGACGACTTGACCACTTTTTTGCCGGACTGGTATGAGTTGGCCGATGATAGAGAAGAATGGAGCCGCAGAGGGGAGGCCTTTACCCAGAAGTGGGACACAAAAAAGGCTTAATATAAAAAATAATAAAAAATGGAAAAAAATGTCGATCACTCCTACTCTTTATTTAGCATAACATGAGCGTATGTGAAAGAAACGCATGACCGGCGCGCGGCGGTGGGCCATAACGTCACGCTAACGGCTGTGCATAGTGTTACTGATAACGGTGTACAACCTCTATACCCATTGTTGTGTTGTGACATTCATGAGAGCTCAACATTATTGTAGCCTAAAATAAAAACATTTGAAATCTTTAATATTTTTATATATAACTATGTACATAAATAAATCTTTGGTTACCGATTCAAAAGTGTACTACGGCAATTGTATACAGGCGCGGCGCGTGCGCATAATTTTGTAGCTCGATTTCGATACACCGTGAAATCAATGACGGACGGTACCATGGGGCGATTACACTCGCCCCACAGTATCTAGGGCACTTTTTAGTGGTTTAAACACCTTTGCTTCAATGAATGTTAGCTATTGGTGGTGCACGTAATGCTGCGCGTGCGTGCTTCTTCCGCGGTAACTAATAACTGTTGCTATTCAATTTAGCAGATAACAGGCCCTTATTATAATAGCTAAACACGCATGGCATGGGCTCTATAGAACGTTAGCTTTAGCAATACTTTCTTCACGCGATTGTGCATCAAGTTTGATATTGGACGACAACGATTACTGTTCTAATAAAAATCCAAGTATGCATTAGCAAATTTAAAACCTATGTGTAAGGTAGCAGCTTTCTCTCCAGGTCACAAGAGATTTGATCTACTTACTGTTAGCTAAATCTTTTAGTAGAAAAAGAGCGCGAGGGCTTTTAGGACCTATAGAGACTTAGGTACCTCCAAAAGGAACAAAGCTTGGTAATCGGAGCTGGTGTTCCAACATGTGTACATTTAATTTTAAATAGAAACTACTATCGAAGATTTCACTGATCGATTGAGATTCAATGTTAGATCCTTTAACACCAACTATTTTTCAATCGTACAGTAATTTTATAATCAGACTTCAAATTAAAGGAAAAACTTATGAAATTTTTTTGTAACTTATAGTTTCGGAACTACTTATATGTATATTTGTTGATACATAATTTATGGTACATAAAACGTGTACTGTCAAATAATAAGTATTAAATCGATTCAATACCTGCTCTTACTTCTGAACCTAATAGGTACCTGCAATTTACCGTAGATAGCTATAAAATAAAATTCGACTTTTTTCTATTAATGATTTTTCATATTTTATGACCCATATTACTACCGTCATAAAACTCTGTTTAGCTTTTCTAGGTCACCAAGTCAAGGCACTACTATGATGATATGCTCCAGTAAACACACCAGACGTTCACAAATCCTTCGTTGATAGACCTTGTATGAAATGTTCTTTACATTAAAAATATTTATTAGTACTGCATTATTTTTATTTTATTTACAGGAAATCAAAAAGATAAACACAACAAGCATTTCATGCTCTTAATGTTTTAAAATTTATTGTAACATCAATTGTAAAATAAAAACCGGACAAGTGCGAGTCCGACTCGCGCACGAAGGGTTCCGTACTTTGACGTATTAAAAAAAAAAAACTACTTACTAGATCTCGTTCAAACCAACTTTCGGTGGAAATTTGCATGGTAATGTAGATCATATATTTTTTTTAGTTTTATGATTCTCTTATTTTAGAAGTTACAGGGGGGGGGGGGGCACACATTTTACCACTTTGGAAGTGTCTCTCGCGTAAACTATTCAGACAGACAGACATGACGAATCCATAAGAGTTCCGTTTTTTGCCATTTGGCTACGGGACCCTAAGTATATAGAAGCATACCAGTTATTTGACAAAGGCCGTTTTTGAATAGCAGACCTACGCCATAAATAAAAGACAATCGTCCAAAAGTCAAGATTGTTCCAATTTTGTATCCTAGTGTGTATTCATCAGCAATTAACCTGGGAATTCAGCACACAACGCCGCCGCCGTGGGTACCGGTTCCAGACCAACACTATGCTTTCAAATCTACATGAATATAACAACAATCAAGCATAGTCTATTCATAATTACGTAATGGCCGTCTCTTGGCTATTAAAACAATTAGAAATATTCGAAAGCGAAGATGATCGCTCAATTTTAAGCGAAATTATTGTGTCGACTTTTATGAGGTGGGGATATTGTTTGAAGAGATTATGTAGGGACTCCTTCTAAATAAAATTTAATGATGCTATCAGACCTGTCAGGCTTATTATAGTTAGTTTTATATTTACGATTATTGCTATAACAGCGCGTTTAGGTTGCAAAAAAAAACAGTGTTTGATAGATCGTGTAAATCAACTCAACCTTTCCAAGTTACAAATGTTTTGAATTTCTAGTTTATATCATGGCAGAATAGCAGTGTTTTACTTGTACATATACCTAGTATGTGTCTAGGCAAAATCAATCGCTGAGCTTTGTTTTGCTAGCTCCTTTTACTTTGCTACAACACACACGTACCGTTTTATGTGCACCTTTTTTATTTAGTTTGTGTGGTGTAGACATTATTATTTTATTTCAAAATATCTCTTTTTTTTGCGTATATGTCTACTGTTATTGTTTTCATGTAATGTACTCTGTCTTCAGTATACAGCATATAGTTTCGTAGACAGGAAGACTACTTCCTATCTACATATCACCTTTACCAAATAGATAAATATTCTCTACATTTCGCATAACATCCATTATCGTATTTACATTTCATAACATAAGAATGCATTTCTTAGACTCCCTTTATTGATTCAATATAACCAACAAAATAATAACCATTTAATCTGTCGCGTCAGCAATAGAAATACTTAATATAACATAAAACTCTAATTAATAGTCCGAAAGTGATAGCCAATTAAAATGGAATCAAAATCGGTAATTAAATCTATAAGAGCTTCACAGACGTACTCTCGCGGTGTGTCGGTGAGAACAAGAGCGGTTTTAATGAATAGGTGCTAATGGAAGGCCGTCGCGGCTAATGCGGCCTTCATCTGTAAACTATCAAGAGGGCAATAAATATCGCGCGCCCACCGGGACTCTGGCGTAGGGCTGCTTGGATGCACGGTAAGTATACAAAAAGAGAGAGTTCATATGTCGAGCGCAAGTGACTAAGGAAGGTCGGGTATATCGTTTTGTCTCCTCATAAATAACTACCCGCAATAAATTTAGTACATCCGTAAGCATGGCGAATGCAGCTATACCAAAGTATCAGAATACTCAAAAAATAATGAACATGGTAAGAATCCCGTCAATAATTACTCTAATGAAATCCTACTAATATTATAAACGCGAAAGTTTGTAAGTATGGATGGATGGATCTTTGTTACTCTTTCACGTAAAAACTACTGAATGGATTTGGATGAAATTCGGCATACAGATAGTTTATAACTTGGATTAAAACATAGGATAGTTTTTATTCCGATATTCCCACGGGAATGAATGGAAACTGTCAAAGTGGATGTTTGTTACTCTTTCACGTAAAAACTACAAAATGGATTTGGATGAAATTCGGCATACAAATAGTTTATAACCTGGATTAACACATAGCATAGTTTTTATCTCGATATTTCCACGGGAATGAATGGAAACTGTCAAAGCGGTACGAAGTCCGCCGGGTCCACTAGTACGTAATATTGGGATGTATCGTCATCAGCATATTAACGTGCTATGGATGAGGTCAGACCCTTAAACCAGATATACATACGTGAAGGCTGTGATGTGCATGTTAGGTCAGTTTCCGGAAATCTTCCGGATTCTCTGAGTTGTAGAACCACGCTGCGTTGCAGCACGAAATGGGCCGGCTCACCCGGCGTAATACCACCCTCTTACAGAATATCGGCGTGAAACAATGACACTCGTTGCTGTTGTATTTCGTCTGGTGAGAGAAAGTACTGGAGGCCCATCTCTCACCCCTCCCCCCTCCCAATTTCTACTTCCTCCTCAAGATCCAACTCCTTCGGGCGGCGGCTATTACTTTCCATCAGGTGACCCGCCTGCTCGTGTGCCTCCTTTTAATTTTTAAAAAATATCAGACCCAACACGATCGATGGCCCGTGCGGGTTGGTTAGTTTAACGAATGCCATCTAACGACGTCATCATCATCAGGAGCTATGGCTCAATGAGCCTTCCGAAGCACTGAGCCAGAGATATTTTAATTTGATCACCCATCCGGTGCTATTACATTCCGTTAGTAACTTTACTTGAACGATCGCAACGTGGCAGCCCAAGCCGCAACGACATCAAACTGCTTTGGCGACATATCATGGCTATATTTCATCGGTGCTACGATACGGTATAATTATGGGGTAATTCTGTTGATATTAATAAAATATTTAAAGCACAGAAAAAGTGTATTCGGGCAATTGGCAGAACTGATTGTCTCAACCACTGTAAGCCACTATTTAAAGAGCTTAGAGTCCTACCGCTACCCTGCCTATACATATTTGAAATTGTATGTTTGTAAAAAAAATCTACACCTTATTCCCTTACGTGATACGGTACATAAAAATAACTAATACTAAAAATAAGTATAAGCACAGACAATTTGTACAAAAACAGAAATTGTAACTGAAAATATATAGTAACAATATGTGGCGGCGGCACCTACCGCATACGCCGCACATTACTCGACACGTAGAAACACCTTCTCAACCGTGTCTCAACAGATGGCGCCACAAACGCATACCAACGTCGTCGCCATACTACGTCGATGAAATAGTATGGGAAGCCTGCATCGCGGTAGCAAAGTTTCACCGTCTCCTTCGCTATATATAGCACCTCCAACTAACATCCGTTGGACCTCGGTCCCCGAGCTATACCACCCAGCTCGGAGGAAGATCTTCCCTTTGGCCTTCCTCAGTGTGGCATCCTACCTACCACCAGGCTTCCCTACAGTGGTGACCCCGACGTGATGTACAACAAGCTCCTTACAGTGGTGACCCCTACGGAGCACAGAAGCACCTTCAACATCATCGCAGCAGCGCCCATCCATCACCTCCTCATCCACCAGATACCTTCGCCAGCAGTCACAGCAAGCCAGCAATCGAGCCACAAGGTTCCACCGCAGCATCTTGGACGACGCTTCCTGGACCTCCGGCACACTCGACGGCATCATCCCGACCTGGTCTCCGCAGCCCACGACCGGTGCATCAATGTCGGCCGCATCACTCCGGCGTGGCAGCCCTGCACACCAGCAGCTCGGACCCACCGTCATCATCACCTGTCTCGACTCACCGCAGACAGGAGCAGCACACTGCATCACTGGCAACGCGCCTTCACCCCACCCGTCTCGACTCACCGTAGACTGGGGCATCCTGCAGCAGCACTCTCCACTGGCACTTGCAAGCTCTGACGCACTGACTGCTGAGCATACTCACTGACATCGACCTCCGGTCTCAGGGGGGGAGTGATGTGGCGGCGGCACCTACCGCATACGCCGCACATTACTCGACACGTAGAAACACCTTCTCAACCGTGTCTCAACAGATGGCGCCACAAACGCATACCAACGTCGTCGCCATACTACGTCGATGAAATAGTATGGGAAGCCTGCATCGCGGTAGCAAAGTTTCACCGTCTCCTTCGCTATATATAGCACCTCCAACTAACATCCGTTGGACCTCGGTCCCCGAGCTATACCACCCAGCTCGGAGGAAGATCTTCCCTTTGCCCTTCCTCAATGTGGCCTTTCAACCTACCACAGGCTTCTCCACAGTGGTGACCCCGACGTGATGTACCACAGGCATCCCTACAAATACATTTATTAAATATACATATTAAGAAAAATTTTTTACAATATTTTATATAAAAACATATTTACATTATTACAATATTTACAATATAAAATATTTAAAAAAACTTAACCTAGGTTGCCACCGGCAGCGGGGATGGACCCAAGCTATCGGTAGTAAGGGCTGCAGAGTGAGGAACCTCCTGACAATACGTGCCGTGTCAAAGAGTACTGCCTTTTGTATCTGACTCTTGACTCAACCTTTCAGCGAGAGCCTCTCTAGGTGTTGATCGAGGCTCTTGGCTAAAAGACCGTTTGCCGAAACGACTATCGGTACAATAATAGTTGAATCCACATCCCACATGGCGGTAACCTCGTGAGTCAAGTCAAGGTACTTACTGAGTTTGTCATTCTCGGCTTTCACGAGGTTCTCATCATGAGGTATGGTGATATCAACCAGTATTGCCCGGCGCTGGGATCGGTCGGCCACCACGATATCAGGCTTATTGGCGACAATAGTCCTGTTCGTAATGATAGAGCGATTCCAGTAGAGCGTTGCATGACCATTTTCGAGTACTAGTGAAGGTGCGTGCTTATAGTACGGTACCTCCGATTCAACAAGGCCATATCCAAGAGCAAGTTGCTGGTGGATTATTCTGGATACTTGGTTGTGTCTGTGCAAATACTCTCCGTTAGCAAGATGAGAACAACCAGAAATAATTTGTCGGAGTGATTCACCTGGGCGGCGGCATGCCCGACAGATGTCGACCGTACCGTTCCTCATAATATATTTCCGGTAGTTATTCGTCTTGATAACTTCATCTTCGATGGCACAAACAAAACCTTCGGTTTCCCCAAAGAGGTCACCGAAACGTAGCCAGTTCACCGAGGCTGGCAAATCTACATCAGGCCCAGTTGGATCCCGATAGTAGCGCCCGTGTAGCACCTTGCTCTTCCATATGTCCTTGCAATCGAGAGAGCTTAGCACCACTGGTTTGCGCCAGTTTTCTGTTGCCAAGTTGCCAGTTGTCTGTTGTCTATCAGCTGCCGCGACATCACCAACATTTTGTTAATTTATTAATATTAGTCTGGGTTATCAATTTAAAGGCACAGTGTGGTCACAGAAAGATCCCGCTGCTATAAGCATTAAACATGCGTTATTAAAATAAATAATATTTTAATTTAACTGTTTACGAACTTCCTAGCGACTTTTCGTTATCAGAGTTATACAGCGCAGAGCTAGTGCGTGGTGCCAACCCTGGAAGCCTCCGATTTCTGTGGGAAACTCAAATCCTGTTACAACTCCCGGGACTGATTTAAGCCAGATTTAATCGGAAGTTATCTCCTATAAGTAGGTTTTAATTGATTTTGTAACCGCACCGGATTTCAGCTGAGACCACTATTTATTTGATTTCTACTTTCACGCGCTTCGTTGACTTAAACCGACAGATGCAATGCTTGTGAACAAAGAGTAGATAGAAATTCCAATACAAGATCTCGTGCTTTCTCTCCTATTTTGTAGTAGACAATTATGACGATTATTTTAGAATCATTTAAAAACCTTAGCGGTTATTTGTGAGTCGAATGACATTTTTTAAAAATTCATTGCGTTTTATCTCTTGGCCTTAATCTCACCTGATGTTAAGTGATGATAAGGCCGTAGATGGAAGCGCACTTCACCCGGAATCCTCAAATACTGAGGCTCTAGCTATCTTATCTCTAGCTGCCGGAACACAACAATGCTACAAACATTGACATACAAACATACAAACAGTATACCAAATAACGGTGAACCATTAGACCACAGAGCCTTGTTGGTAATATACTTAATTTATTTTGTACAAACAAGTTCAAATTACCAACCAACATTACCGGTCCGGTACTAACTGTAATTGAACTTGTAAAGACACAGCATGACAAAAGTAAACTCGCCATAAAGATAATCAACTGCCTCCTCATCGGTTCCGTGAAAAGTCTTTCCTCCAAGACGTGTAGGTCTTTACATTAATTATGACGCTTGTTGATACGTAATAAAGTTTATTTAAGCTTTTTTAGATGATGTAGCATATGTGCCGGCGACAGTAGTTCGTTTCTAATGAGCACAAACATATTTTATGTAGAATGCCATCGATAGTCAGCAGCCTTCCACGTATGTATGCGCTAACTACATGCCTGGCAGTAAGTTTAGCTATGACAACTACTGTCAGAAGTATAGGAATATGTGACATTTTCCAACGATGCAACGGGCTCGATACTGATCTCTTGTTTTTTTTTGTAGGTTCGTGTACAGGTAAAGTAAGTACTATAGGTACTTGCACAAAAGATCCCGATGGGTCGAAGTGTTACTACGAGCCTCAGCAGGCCCTACTAAGATAAGATAGGTACTTACTGGTAATTTAGTAAACCAGAATAAGAAGAAGAAAAAACATTTATTTTATCACAGACAAGAGACAATAGGAAATAGAAGAAGTTAACATAAAAAGAAAAAACATTTAAGTGCGTCACGGCTGCGCGTCAAAATAGGTGGCCAAAACCAATTTTTAAAGTTTCTGTACTGGATGAAGTTAATTGTTTTCTTACGAATTTGCTTAAACCGGTAGAAGGAGCAGTCGTTTCGTAGGCAGCTAAGTTGCGCTGACCAGTGTTTTCGGTACGATCTCTATGCCTAAGAGATGGGTGGGCGGGAACGCCAAGGTGCTGTAGGAGTTATATCATTCTGCACTCTTTCTCCATATTAAAGCTACGCCAAATCTCACACTTCTACGTGCGCGCATTGTGCTTATGATACGTATTAATGTATAGATAAGTCCATTTTTGTACAAAAACAATTTTGCTTGTATTTGTGTTAATACTTAATAAAATAAATAGATAGATGCATGTTACGTTGCTCATTTATTTCTAGCTTTCTAATCATTGTCCCATGTGAGAGCCGAGCAGTAGAATGTTTGTAAGCTGATGATGATGAATACATCACCTTAGAGTTTAAATATGTAGTAGCAACATATTTAATGTGATTAAAATCTAATATGCGTCAATCGGTTAACCATTTTCTGTAAAAAGCTTTGTATATTTACATAATTTTAGCATAAAAAGCGTCAAATATGGTATGCATAAATATATTGGATAAAATCAATATTTTACAAATAGGAAAATTTAAATGTCAGCAGAATTTTAACCACCTCTGTGGTCTAGTGGCTAAGACCACTGGTTTACAGCCAGAGATCCCGGGTTCGATTCCCAGCGGGGGGTACATGTTTGTGTACTCGGTTTGGTTGGTGGTAGGGCTTGTTTGTCCGCCTGGCTAGCTACCGTCATATCTAATTATGTCGCCATAACAACAATGTTTGTAGCATTGTTGTGTTCCAACAGCTAGAAATAAGATAGCCAGTGCCTCACTAGTTGAGGATCCCGGGTGAAGTATCATCACTTAACATCAGGTGAGATCAAGGCACTGTGCTTACCCTTTAATATTTAAAAAAAAAAAGAATTGTTGTTATTTTATGTTGTAAGCCTTCGTAGCGTTGTTGCGACGTCGCGCTGATGTTTTACGACATGATTAATTGTATAATTTATAACTTCCTCTTGGGTTTTGTTCAAAATGGTGTGTGGGTGACACATTGTGTAAATATCTGTAGAATACCATTATTTACGTTAGCTAGACTATCTCGAACCATTTGCAAATAATTAACATCTTAAACACATAAGCACACCCAATCTCGATTCATCTATATTTATGAGAGCTAATTATTTGCCACGTACAGAATGAATGACTGACAACTGAGGAAATCTCAGGAACTTTAAGGCCTATAAACCTGAATTTATGCAGGAAAACCCGTAATTGATATTCACATCCGTTAAGAAAAGATTAAAAGCCCTAGGTTGTAGGGCTACTGATGTAAGCATTGCGACATCAAATTGGCCCTGTCATCAATGAATCATGTTATAAAAGCTGTACTATCCAACATATAGATAAACTTTTGGTACACTATTATTTATTTCTAGTAATTTATTTAATAGTTATGTAAAAATTGTCACTATACTGCTATAATGTACTTGTCATTGTTAATTTGCTCCTATGTTCAAATACAAATTCAAAAAACTTGTTGTTTACTAGGTGGTTGCTGCGTTCTTTGTAAGTAGTGAGACACTAAAAGTTTTTATGTCTTAATCTACGAGTACGTTGAGTAATAATTCAAACATCACTGTTGAAACTAATCTATACTAATATTATAAAGCTGAAGAGTTTGTTTGGTTGAACGCGCTAATCTCAGGAACTACTGGTTCGAATTAAAAATGTATTTTTGTGTTGAAAAGTTCATTTATTGAGGAAGGCTATTACATCGCGCTATGACTAATAGGAGTGGAGCTTAACGCGGGTGAAACCGCAGAGCACAGCTAGTGAAAAAATAAAAATAAACAAATCTGCAGTCGCAGACGTGCCGCTTGCAAAATAACTTTCTAACTTGATACGTGGAGATCAAATGCTTTGGCATTTAATAACGTTGCTATTGAACGAGCGTGTTTTCTTATATTTCAGCATTTTAGTTATAACAGCCTAGCGATTAGTGATTCTTACTACAAAACGATTGCCGTTAGTTTTAAGTTGAATGTAAGATTCATTCGTGTAATACCAATACATACAATAAATCATGCATGCCTCTGAACAAGTAACCTACTACGTTAAATCTTTTGTTATTGTCTGTCACACCAGCTACCTCAGAGGCAGACTTGATAAATTGGACAGTTGTCCCGCTGCCGATGCCGGCGCACAGGGGCTCAGACGACCGGTAATCTGAGAGCAGGATCGCGACGGCCCGAGGCCGTGGCCCACCGGGGGGCAGCGTAACGTGACACTGTGCACTGCCTATCTCATATGTTTACAGACAAACAACGCTAGACAAACATGGTAAAGTAATCCTTAGCTCGAAGGATCTTAGAAGCCGTACTAATATTTAAATACTAGCTGTGTACGACCCTTTTCGTGACTTTTACCGTCTCTTGTGATTAAGGGATTATTCCGCTTGCATGCTTAATGATTTTACTTACCGGATATCAAATCGGTACACAGCGATGTAGATATTGCCGTCCAGACTGTGTTTTGTGCTGGAACCCTGCCACTGTATCGGGTAGAATAGTTATAGATCGATAGGAATAGTTAGTGTTTTTTTCAGATTAACTAAGCAGTTATGTTGAATCAACAAAACATTAAATAAAATTATGAATAAAAAATATTTTTTATTGGGATCAAAGTTCGAAATGTGAACTGATATTTTTAAATTATATTTAGATTTAGCTACAACATCCATATTGATTTTCATTAGGACACTAAACGTGGTAGTTGTCACAAGTCATTAGAAAGACACGATCTATTAATAACGGTTTGACATTCCTGAGATCGAATCATAAGAAAGTTAGGAATGCATAAATAGCATTTAACATAGCTGAGTGACTGAATCGATTTACTTATCCTTAATATAGACTGGCTGGCAGGCTGGATTTTTATGTATGTATTTTAATTTATTCTTAGGCTCATTCTATCGCGTTTTATAAATTTGCAATACCACCAACGATGTTAGTTTTATCTGCATTTCAAAATTTCTTCTTTCGTGCAATGTTATTATATAAGTAAAAAGGTAGATACGTTACTTGCGCCTCGAGGCGCGCCTCGCCACTAAGGCGTTCCGAACAAAAGAAGGCAGCCGTATCCTTTTGGTTTTGGCCTTACTCTGTATCCCCGAAGATAGAGACAGACAACGGAATCAGTTGACAGTACCGGTTACAAAATCTCATTTTTATATTAAATTTTCGTTAGAAAAATGCAAAATAACAAACAGTAGCTGTATTTTTCGTTCTAATTGCATTAATTACGCTCTTTAACATCATTTGAAAATATCTGTATCGCGTGGCGTGGCAATAACAAATTCAAATTCAAATTCAAAATCATTTTATTCAGTTTAGTCTACAAGTAGCTCTTATGAATGTCACTATGCCATCGGTTCGTAAGTCTACTCTGGGCGGGAGATCTTGTACTGAAAAGAACCGGCAAGAAACTCAGCAAGTGTCCAGATCTTTTCTCCCTTACAGCGTCAAAAATATTGGAAAAAGCCCGATCATAGCAGGACACTTTCCATTACAAAAAAACACAAAACATACTTATAGAAGACAACCACAACATGTAAAAAAAAAAAAAACAAAAAATAAAAATTCTAGGTTAACAAATTTACATCAGGCAAAAGTTTCAATTTCCACAATGTCATACAGTACCACTACAGCTTTCTAGTAAAAGTCAAAAATTGTTTTAGAAGAACAAAGTCAAACTATAGTGAATAATACTAAAAATAAGATAAGTATGCAAGAGCAGACCAGCCTCCACAGGCGGCACCCGTTCACGAGTATGACATATGAATCAGCCATCGCTTCGCTCAACCATATTTTAGGGAACGTAACGACCCGACGCACACGCCACCACCGCAGAGACAATAAAGAGAGCATGACACACTCAAGATACTCTAAATAAAAACTTAGTGATATATTTAACTGGGGCATAAATGCTGTGCTATTATTAAAATGGGTCAAATCTAAGATTGGGTTTTGTCACTTTAGCTCTATATTACTTATCTACTTAATTTTTCGTTCTAATTGCATTAATTACGCTCTTTAACATCATTTGAAAATATCTGTATCGCGTGGCGTGGCAATAGCTGTGGCATAAATGCTGTTATTAAACTGGGTCAAATCTAAAATTGGGTTTTGTCACTTTTGCTCTAAATTACTTACTTACTGCTTACTATCCTGGCGCTGTAGCTCCAAGTGAGCTTTGGCCTCTGATATAAGTCGGCGCCACTGGCCCGGGCCTGAGCTGGTTCCTGCCAGATGTCTACGTGCAGTCCCTAAAATAGTATTTCACAAATGTAAAAAACGAAAAAGAACTTTCTTGTGAAATTTTATCTAATGATTGTTTTTTGTTATTATTACATATATTGACCACATAGGTTATAGGGTTTAAAAATGTGGCATTAAATCGTAAAAGGAATAGCCACACTCTTTATTTTTGTTTATTTCTCACGTAACTGTGACATTATAAAGTGGCCCGAAATTGTGTTGACAGTTCTTAATTCGGCTGTCAATCGCCCAGTGGTCTCACGCACGGGATCGGAGCAAATGCAATCTGAAATGTTAAATCAGGCTGACGGGCCTGACCACCGGGAGCGAGCGATTCGTCACTTAATACGGCACACATATTTGGAGCTTCGCCTCTTTTAAATCGGTGTGATTTTCTGATATTGAAAGTTTTTTGGGAGTTTCTGAGCTGCCGCCTGGTTGAGAGCGGCCACACCGCAGCTAATACACGCTTGCAAGACACATGCGCTCATTTTCGATCTAAAAATTTGAATTTGTATGCGTCTCCTAAGTAGCAAAATACGCATATAATCTACGACTTATATAACTAAACATCTTAATAGGCTTCAAACTTAAACTCTCCAAATTGGAATGTAGAAATGCAAAACAATCTCGATTCTATAAGCTTCAGAACTAATTTGATCCAAACTGTATTTGTACTAATATAATATCGTTGTGTAGCGTAGGGCAAGCAGCGTCGCGGGCTTAATTACTTTATTTCCCACCATTGTATTTAAAGGACATATTGAGAATGAAAGTCTTATGAAACCATATACAGATGCAAGAACAACACTTTGTGATCTAACATACAAGTGAGAGTAATTCCTGCGACCAGTAACACCATAAAGGTCGACTCTCTGCCATAAACGATAACTTCCGCAATAACTTTGCTGTTTTATCTCAAGATCTGTGGAAATGCCACCAGCTGGTCTGTTAAGGAAAGTTGCCCAAAACACTGCGCTGTGTGTGTGCATGTGTGGGTGCACGTGTGTGTGGAAATGGATCGACTTTCACTTTGTGCTTGAGGCGACAATCAGATGACGTCGCTAGATTTTTTTAATAGTGTCACTTACTTTTCAATGTTTTCGTTGATAACAATATAATGAAGATTAGTTGCTTTGCATACTTGTAAAAGAGCTAGATTTCAGCTAATTTTGTTTTTTTACCGTGTCCTTTATAAAAAAAATGCTGCATGTACCTGTTATTGGCGCAGTTATCAGCTTACTTTGTAACATGTTTTATTTGGCAATGTGTAATATCTGATTGTTGGTGTGTCAAAAAAAATTAAATAAATAATACTATTAGATCGGTCGTGAAATTTCAATTAAAAAAATAAACTTATGAACACTGAACGTTTAATACAATTAACTGTAAACTAACATAATTCTAAACTTTAATGATTTTAACGAAATAAGACTAAAATAACGAAATTAACACAAATACAAATGATAAAGAAAATATGGAATGCGTCTAAGGCCGATACAACCAGAGATCTATGCACCGTGACGACCGCCGTAGGAAAGAGGCCCGCCCGCTCTGTCTTGCAGCGCTCTTTTATAGGCATCATTGCCAAAATGGCGGCTAATATAAAAAAAAAAAAAAAATGTTTCCCACACTCACACCAATTATCTAGCCCCAAGAAAAGCTTCCTTAAGAAACTCGTTATATGGTTAACTAGACAACGGATAAACATACTTAATATACTTATTATACATAGGAAACACCCAGACCCGAAACAATATAGAAAACAGGTATTTCTAAATTGATCCGACCGGGGATCGAACCCGGGACCTCAGAGATAGCGACACCATGAAAACCGGTGTGCAAGCCACTCGACCAAGGAGGTCGTCAATATCCTACAATACTATTACTTCATAATGTACATATCTGTTTTAGTGGTTAAAGATACCGTGTAAAGGCCGGGGAACCGACCTTAACACGGTAAATAAAGTCGTAGCTGGAAAGCTACGACTTTATTTACTTACAGTTATTGTCATTTGTGATCCCGAGCTATCCCCGTAGCAGAGAAGGGATGGTACTATGTTTTTTTATTGGGTATACCTCCACTTCTCTCGTCGAGCTTTTAGTAGCTGGACGTGGGACTCTCCACTTTAGGGCCGTCCCTAGCCCGGAGTAACATGACTGGGTAGCGAAGTGTGTTATTTTACAAAATAACTAGTAACTATGTGTCTTACGATTTATTTCGTTTCTGAAAAGGAATGCTTGAATGATCTATTATAAATTTCTTTCAATATGTACACACATGTACAGGGAGGAGCTCGATGGCGCAGTGGTTAACGCGCTCGGTCTGCGAATACTGAAGTTAAGGAACTTTCGCAAAAGCTGATCATCGGATGGGTGACCAAAAATGTTTCATCTTGAGCTCTTCCGTGCTTCGGAAGGCATGTAAAGCCGTTGGCCCCAGATGCATAAGCAGTTGTTAACAACCACCATTCTGCACTTGGCCCGCGTGGTGGTTTATGGCCTGTTCTCTTTATCCACCCATAGGGAAGGCTCGTGCCCCAATAGTGGGGACATAAAATGAGATGATGATGTACACACAAAACAGTTTGATTATCTTTTGTTTTATTTGAAATAAAGCAACTCATTGTGAAAACTATTTATTCGAAAAGTTGTTATATGTAGTATATATTTATAACAACTTTTCGATCATTACATTATATATATTCCATCATATATATATATACCTTTACATGATTTACTCCCACTTCATAAATTTCTCACTTCATCATGTTCTCATTTGATGATTTTTAATTTATTCCATTTATCCGACGTTATAACGATTTCGGATTAACGCGATATTGAAATAATGTTACTTGGTTTCATAAAATATTACACATCTCTTAAAAATATTGGCTGTTGCTTGTAGCGTACTTAAGTACTATTTAATACTCGTACATACAATCGCCAATACGCTACGTAGATGTAATTGCAGCCACTGCAAAATGGCTTTTACTGCGTTGACATAAAACCGTTGTGTGTTCCTAATGTGTTGATGTTTGTACACATAACGTATCGATTCAATAAATGGCAAGCCATTAAATGGCAGTGCCTTTCAGTACAAACATTGCTGGCCGTGTTAAGGGTGAATTATTGCAGGAATTACAATCGAACCCACCGTAATTTGTTCATAATTACAATCTATGATGGATGCTAGGGTTGTGAATGATTGAACTTGGCGCTTGCCGTCGTGGTCCCAATTCATCCCAAGGCAGAGAAGGGAGTTTTCTTAGTTTTTAGAGGGTATGTCTCTTCTCTCTCTCCCCGACGAGCTTTACGTTACCAGCAGCGCTAAGATGAACGCCGCGACATATCTCGTGGACGAGACGAGAAAAGTTGTCGATGTCGATTCATTTGTCGTTTTCCTTAACGTGCACACCACGACAGAGAAATATCTCGTCATGAAATTCTAAAAATTCAAAATTCAAAATCATTTATTCAGTTTAGGCTACAAATAGCTCTTATGAACGTCATTATGCCATCGGTTCGTAAGTCTATTCTGGGCGGGAGATCTTGTACTGAGAAGAACCGGCAAGAAACTCAGCAAGTGTGCAGATCTTTTCTCCCTTACAGCGTCAAAAATATTGGAAAATGCCCTATCATAAAAGGACATGACTTCGGCTTGTCGATACGAAAAACCAATGTTGCCGTTTAGAGAAAACTATAATTTTTTTCGCGGACAGTCTTGGCGATAAATATGTAATTTTCAAGTGTAAGAATTCGATAAATTATGGATAACAATCACTACGAATCACGATTTGACAGAACGAGTCGAGTTTGGTGGGCTGCCATGTTAACCACCCATAGACATACAGACATATCTCTATTCTGCACGAGATAATGCGATGATAAAATTATGTAGCGGCTTTCATCTTAGCCCTGCAGGCGAAGGAAGGAGAGAAGAGCCCATCTTACATGGGTTCGGTATATATATGTTAGTTGTCACTTTTACACTCTTATGAAACTTTGCACAAGCGATAGAAGTCGTAGAATATAAATTTAAAAACCGATGGAGAACCAATGGGAAGAGCTTGTACCATGATCTCTCTTTGCGATTCAATCCTTTATTGATCAGACGACACATATAGAAATATTTTTTCAACTTCTGTTCGCATGGTTAAAGATCTTACAAGCAGAATTTACAGAAAATTAACCAAGTTTAGTGACAATTGGGGTTACAATTTCAAGGTTTAATTGTGAGTATACTGTGTTGGTAAAATAAACATACTCAGTACATATATGTATATTATTTTAAAACTGTTATTCTTCTTCTCTCGTGTCCGCGACATCGACATCATCATATTCTTCCGGACCAGAAAGCTGCTACGTCAATAGCCCTCTGGAATGTAATAGATTCGAGTAATGTCAGAAGGCTATCAACCCTATGACATTACAGATATAGATTAGGCATGCTATGCAAATTGCAGGGACGCATCGGACGAGAGCAGATGTTTGTAATTGAGGCTTGGTTTATTTAATCTATGGACGGGCGGTGCTTAGAGCAATTGTGGCGTGTAGGCCATTCGTTTCTGGTCTACCTGTGCTTTTATAAGCTGATACTACTTTGTTCAACATTTATGATCTGTCTGTAACGAGGTATTATTATTCACACAATTAGGTGGCATAAACACGAGCACGTTCAGTTGATATTTAAAATTATTAATATTTTTTTATACGTATATGTTTGCGTTTACTCATCGCGGATATGATGACAAAGCTTTCAAAGGGTTAAAATAAACGAAATTGTAGATTTGTATAAATGTTTCATTTCAATGTTTAGTTTTTGCGTAACCTATATAAAACAATAAAGAAACATCATTTTGGTAACACAGATTTCCCAACGTACAGCGACAAGATTTGAACTTGTAAAGTAATAAAACGGTTGCCCGCTGCGTGTGAGAATTGCGTGGACGGACGGACGGCTCGCTCGTTTTAATGCAAATTAGGAACTTAAACTAAGGCTTAAACTAACAGACATAAATTAAGCTTTACTAATTTCGCATGCGCGACATAGATGCGCGGCTTTAGATAGCATAATTAAGCCTAATATTAATTAGGCTTAATTATGCTATCTAAAGGACTATAGTACTGTAGTACTTGCATGCAACTGAGATTTACCAACAATCATTTCATCCATCATCATCATCCTCAGCCATTCAGTTAGCCTTCGTACATAGGCCTTCTCTAAACGCTTCCACTTAACAGCCACCCTCATCCAGTTGTGGCCGGCTAGATATTTAATATCGTCCACCCATCAGAGTGGTGGGCGGCCCCGGCCTCGTGTGTTTTGCCACAGTCTCCACTTCAGTGTCCTTCTGGGCCAGCGGTGGTAATCCATCCTCGCAATATGTCCCGCCCATCGCCACTTTTGGGACTCTAGCAGGTCTACAACGTCTCTCAACTTTGTCTTTCCTCTGATCCACTCGTTTCGTCTTCGATCTAGCAGAGTTACACCCAGCATCGCTCTTTCCATTGCTCTCTGCGTTTTCAGCTGACCGTTAGTGTTGTAGTTTCCATACCATAGGTGAAAGCGAGCGAGACACACTGCTCGAAGACTCTGCTTTTCAGGTGTTGCGATATAGTTTTGGGACACATGATGTTGCCATTTGCAGCAAACGCTGCCCAGGCCTGTCCAATTTCTACGATCGACTTCTGCTGTCTGATTATAGAGGCCTAAAGTTATTTTGTGGCCTAGGTAGATGTACACACGGCGGCAAATCAACCTACCTAAAACTGTCAAATTTCTACAATCAATTTTGAACTTTATTGTTTGGCTTTAAGGATCCAGGAAACTAGCCCGTTGAAATTACTAGCGCCGCTGCTGCCCGACGTTAGGGTAATGGTAACGCTTATTTTATTCCTCGCCGTGTCATAGGATCTTTGCAGGCATGTGTAGCATTTTATAGAAATAACTTTACCACTGGTTACCCCACTACGCCTTGGTTCGGGACTGCTTATTTTGGAGGAATTCCATTATTCGCAGCTATCCTACATATCTATAGGACGTATCGCCATCCGTCACCTGCACCCGGGATAAAGCTGAGGCTCGCCCACCCAACAAACATTTAAATAGGCTTAAAGAATTTATTTGATTTTTTCAATCACAAAATTTAAATAATGCCTTATACTGCTTTAAACTGTACTGTCAGTAAATGTTTTCTAAATATCATTGAAAACCACCGGGTATATGTTAAACCATGTTTGCTAGGTAGGTTGATCTTCAGTCTTGACTTTCTTCGGCCATGATGATCGTGTTATAAATTGTTAATCATATACTTAATTTCGCCAAGTTCATTTAAAATTTTGTGACTTGACTTTAGTGTTTATGTAGAACCTCAATATCATAAAAATAGTGCACCTGACCCAGTATGTCATGGGGCGCGGGTTGGAATCCAGCCCGTGGATTTTTTTTCACTACTTAAAAAAAATATCCATACCTTTACTTAAACAACAGATAAAATTGTAAACAACAATTTTTTAGCTATTTCATTAAAAAAAAGATTCAGACCTTCAATCTCAGCGGGCGGTCGCACCGAATATATTTGATTGCGCATTAATTACACCAATAATTATCGGCGATTAAATCGCAGCGGGCCCAACGACTTCATCCGCGTCTCTGGAAATCGTTTTGCGGTTGTCGTTAATATTTTATGTTGCCGCCTGGCCGTCTCGTGAATATTCATAATGTTTAGTGCCTTGGAGCATGTCAAGCTTTCCAACCTATGCAATGTATTGTTGTCGCAATAAAATCTATTTAGCAACAACAATCTATTCGAAGAAGGCATCAATCTAAAAGATTTTATACATAACGGAAATTCTTCTCTGTTCAATCAAAGTATCTGTAAATCTTAATTTTCAAGCGGTACATTAGACGGGAATAATCTGGTTATCACAATCCTTAATCTTTATTTTTATTTGATCAGCTATAACAAACGAATGATCTGACGAAACAACACTAAAAAATATTTATATGTAAATATTTGGGAATTGTTATTAAACAATTCCCAAATATTTATTATTATTTACACGGGCAAATGTGCATTTTCACACAATTGCCAGTTTAATTGCCAATTGCCAAATAATCAAGTGTGGTGAAGAACGACCATCTAATGAAGTCTGCCGCCATCTGTAGATAATAAGCTTTTACGTACCCTAAGTACACATGTAAAGTTTGTGCAGTTATTCGTCTAACAAATCTAGTCTAGGAAGTCACAGCTTCACTGTCTCAAATATCCCATCGCGCACAAAGAAGAAGAATTTGGTAACTCGTTTCTTTGTCGCACCTCCAAAAGATGGAATAGTCTACCAGCACACGTTTTCCCTCCTTCCTATGATATGGGATCCTTCAAAAGAGGCGTGAAGAAGCACCTTGTGGGCCGGCAAAGTGAGGTTAACTGATGCTACGTTTGTTTTTACGCTGCACCAGTTATTTTCGCGTCTGGACTCCATTTCCACTTAACATCAGGTGGGATGGAGTAATTTGCCAAGATAAGTATAAAAAAAAATAACAAGAAATGAAACACAAACAAAGCGATATTTATTTATTTATTATGAACGGTACACTGACAGATTCATGTCATTACAAAAACATACAAACATATTGCACATAATAAGACAAGATTTACAGAACATTTTATACTGTATTTTATACTGTCCCACAACGGGGCAAAGGGCCTCCGTAATTGAAATCAAGTCATTGCTACTATTGATGGGTAATGGCTTAAGGGGAGGATTACATTTGTGCAGTTACTCATCCAACAAGTTAGCAAAAAAACAAAGCAAAAAGCCCTTTGCCCTCATTCCTCTTTCAAAGACCTCCATCATTAAAATCAATTGATGGGTAATGGCTTAATCTTCCCCAGCCCTTAAAAAAACTAATAACATATGAACGCTTTTTTGAGAAATAAATGTGGACGTGTTAAAGCAATGAACTAGGTAATACTCGTAAAGTAAGTCATTACGTCGATCTCATGACTTAGTGCTAAGATCGAGCGCTATTACGGCTAACGAGCTGCGCCCGCGCCGGCCGCGCCGCGCCCTGCTCCACACGACTCATATTAAACCTAATTACGACACGCCTGCTTAGCACATGCTACGATAATTTGGTGGAATTGATTTAAACTGTATTTTAGGTTTAAAGAACTTTATTTCTCATAAAAAAAAAATTTTTATTACAGTAACCGTTTATTTTTGGTCAAACATACAAATACGCATTTTTACTTTATTTATTAACGCTATATGTTAAAATGACTTATTATTATAATAATGTAAAGTATCGAATAGTTATCAATATTTTGTTACAATTAGGCCATGTGTCAAATTCAGTAAACTTTGGTCGAAATTACAGCTTAAGTATGGCTTAAAATGTGATAATAAATGAAAAATAAATGTGAAAAAACCTCCACTACTGAATAAAACGTTTTTCATTGTCGTTAAATAAAGTTTTATAAATAGTTTTAAAAATAATAAGTTTTATGTCGTTAAATATTTGGCTAGCGAAATATTCGTAAATTTGAATTTAAAAAATCGTATCTAACTTCAGACCGTGAGAAACTGCTGCCCTAATTAGGCGAGTGGCCTATTGATTACGATTTATCTGCGTCCTATCTCGTAGTCATGTTAACACGTCCTGCGTCCCCTCATCACGCTTTTAGGCACTCCATCACGTACGGGACGCGATTATTATCAAATGTGGTCTGTGCTTTAAAATAAAAGCAATACAAAGCTATATATTTCTTCTTTAATTTAAGAAATTTTGTTAAAATTTGCCTTATATATCAAATTTATAGTTCATACTCATAATGGTAACGCAATACTCTGTACTTCACAATCGGGACAAACAGATTCAATTAATAAATATACACTTCTCATCAGAAAAGTCGAAACTCCTTGCAAGTTTATGTTTTGTAAGGATTATCAGAAAAATGTGTATATTTAGGAATATATGTCAAATGTCGTTTAATGGTGAATAATATGAGGTTTTCAAATCCTAATGTTAATGTTCTAAATTCAAATTAAATTTTCATAGATTTCGTATTTTGTTTAACAAGATATTTTTACCCTGTATGGAGTACTTTACTTAAAAAAGGTTATTATACAGTCAGAGAATATTTAGATGATAAAACAGCCTGGCTATAATAAGAAACGCATACTTTTCTACTTTTTATAATAAAAAATTATACTGATATGATAGCCTTTATAAACAGTGTCCTACAGATAACAAATAGCGTTACGTTAAACATTTCAATTAGTTTTGATTTAGAGTAGCTTGGGTGTGTCATGCTCTCTTTATTGCCTCTGCGGTGGTGGCATGTGCGTCGGGTCGTTACATTCCCTAAAATATGGTTGAGCGAAGCGATGGCTGATTCATTATGTCATACTCGTGAACGGGTGCCGCCTGTGGAGGCTGGTCTGCTCTTGCATACTTGTCTTAATTTTATTATTATCAACTATAGTTTAACTTTGTTTTTTCTTAGACAGGTTTTGACTTTTACTAGTACTGTATGACATTGTAAAAAATTTTACTGGTAAATGGTGTTTTTGCAAACAATTTTTTTTTCTCATGTGATTGTCCTTTATATTATGTGTTTTTTTTATTTGTGATGGAAAATGTCCTTTTATGATAGGGCATTTTCCAATATTTTTGACGATGTAAGGGAGAAAAGATCTGGACACTTGCTAAGTTTCTTGCCGGTTCTTCTCAGTACAAGATCTCCCGCCCAGAGTAGACTTACGAACCGATGGCATAATGACGTTCATAAGAGCTATTTGTAGCCTAAACTGAATAAATGTTTTTGAATTTTGAATTTGAATTATGAAGAAAATTAATAAAACAACACACGAAAATGAAAAAAAAGCTAAGAAACGTTTATTTAATAACTTGTTTTCCCTCCCCGAGCTCTTATTACTGCATCCATACGATTGTTCATCGATTAAAATTTTCGCTTGTCACTGTAATGGCCAAACTGCCAGCTATGCAATCATGTGATTTTTTAAATGGAATGAAAACTCTTTTGTGTTAAATTAGGACAGAAACCATAAAAACGGAAGTTTTCGATATTTCTGATGAGAAGTGTATAAGAAAATTATCGAATGTTAAGACATTCGAGCACTTTTATTGTCATAACCTTCTCGCGTGGTGTACAACAGCATTTTATCCAAGTTTATCGTTTTATGTACGGTTAGTAACCGCATAACTAGTGACCACGAATAGCTGAAAGCTTCCTCGAATGTCCGCGGCAACTAAGAACATCATCAAACGTATACATTTCAGAGAGTATTTTAAATAAGCAAAAGCTCGCATCGACTTTGCCGTGTAATAACTCAGTGCGGCCATTGTTTCCAGACAATGGTCCCGCGTGTCCCGGCGCGGCACTCGCGCGCATTTCTTCTGCGGATAATGAGTTTCGAGTTTTGCGGAACCTTCGTTGCTCCGATCCGTATGGTGTACACACGGCGATGTTCTTTTTTCTATAGCGTTTAACTTCTATCTTATTCGGTGACTGACGATAATGATAGATCGATAGATAATGAATGTATTCCAAAATTACAAACACACACATACAACCATAATACAACGGCTAATATAAGCTTAAAAGTCAAATAGTCATGTATGTGTGCGAAACGTATTAAAGCACAATGCTACAGAAATATGAATGGTTGTCTCATTACTAATTGCATGAAGTACAAAGTAATAGGGTACAGCCAAAAAATCGTAAGAAAAAACGTACGCTGTGATCGTACGAATCTAAGCTGATTTGTGTTCATTTAATTTAATATTAAGGAATACACTTGCGCTGAGATTTGGTTAAATTAAAACTAATTTTAAGTTTTTTATTGTTATTGTTATATTAATCTCATTTTAAGTCAACATTTATCAAGTTCTTATGAGAATAAAAAATAATCAATAATAATAATAAAAAATATTAATAATAAATAATTTAATACATAATTATTATTTATTATTATTTAATTTTATTAATTTATTAATAAATTATTTATTAATTATTAATTATTAATATTTTTTTTTGTCTTTAAGCCTAAACCTAATAGCACGCACTGCGAGTGTGTGCTACTTAGCAACACTTGTCGGTCAGTTGCCTAAACAGGCCCCAATCTCAGTCGCATTTAAAGCAAAACTTTTCAATGCAATAGACTTTGTAAAACAATATCACTTCGTAAATTACCCTAGACGTAACTCGGCGGTGACCGCGTCGCGGCGTGTTGCACCGCCGATTTTAAATCATTAAAGTTTTAAATGTCGTTTGTATTTTTATACTTTTAGCGACAACCATACTTATACTTTGAGCTGTTACAACTTTAGATCACTTGGAGATATGAGTGAACACGAACCCACCGGCACAGCCTCATCATACCAAAAAATACATTCTTCAAAGTCTTCTAACCTTTTTTTTATAAACGTTAACCATTTTAACAATCAATGTTCTGCTTAACTTTTAAGAACGTGTCTACTTTCAATCGTGAAAATTAATTGGAATTATTTATTACGTGCGGATGTTACGGCTAATTATAAAACAATAAAATGCTAAACTGCTTTTAATTTGCCGTCTCCGATTCTGCCGCTCCTCTATCGCCGCGTGGAACCCCATCGTTTAAGATAGAGTGATTTAGCGCATCCATTATTACAGCTAGTGCAGGTTTTTCTGACGATCCCCGTAATAAGTGACGATTAATGTTTTTATCGTGAATAAGGCTATTTAGTGTTAACGATGAACATTTTGGACGGTCGCGTCGGCTGCAGGTTTAATGTACGGCTGCTCATCAGACTACCACTATCTGTTAAATTTCCTCTATAGGACTTTGAACTTTATGTCTAAGGCATAAGGTTGAAATTTTTTTTTTATTTTTGTCAGTTTTGGATAACCTGATCTTTGGAAAATCGTGATTTTGTTATTATGCTCCATGACTTTCGTTATGAATCAAACAAATACTGATACCAAATGGTAAAACCAAATTCTAAATAAGTATTTAATTTTTTTTAATCTACCCTCGTTAATTTCTTCTACCAAAATTTACATTTTATGTAATTTGTAACTTAGGACTACAAATTTGTAGATACAATATTTCATCAAAATCTACAGGTGTTTTCTACACATGTAAACGTTTATTAAACAGCATTTGTAATTGTAACATTTGTAGATTTTATATGTGAAATTCTTACAAAATTGTGATGTTTATTAAACAGCACTTGTAATACAACTTAACAAATATGTCACTTATTTACAAAACTGTCGAATTGTAACGTTTATTAAACAGGGCCCTGTTGTGCTGCTGTCTGTACGTTCCTACGAACAGCGGCATTGCGGCATCTATCCAATGATCGAACGAAGAAAGGATCAATTCAAAAATTCAAAATTCAAAATTCAAAATTCAAAAACATTTATTCAGTTTAGGCTACAAGTAGCTCTTATGAATGTCACTATGCCATCGGTTCGTAAGTCTACTCTGGGCGGGAGATCTTGTACTGAGAAGAACCGGCAAGAAACTCAGCAAGTGTCCAGCTCTTTTCTCCCTTACAGCGTCAAAAATATTGGAAAATGCCCTATCATAGCAGGACACTTTCCATTACAATAAACACAAAAAATATAGAAGACAACCACAACATGTAAAAAAAGAAAAAACACAAAATAAAAAAATATACGTTAACAAATTTCCATCAGGTAACAGTTGCAATTTCCACAATGTCATACAGTACCACTACAGTACTATCGTAAAAGGAAAAAAAATTGTTTAAGAAAAACAAAGTCAAATTATAGTGAATAATACTAAAAATAAGATAAGTATGCGTGAGCAGACCAGCCTCCACAGGCGGCACCCGTTCACGAGTATGACATATGAATCAGCCATCGCTTCGCTCAACCATATTTTAGGGAACGTAACGACCCGACGCACACGCCACCACCGCAGAGACAGTAAAGAGAGCATGACACACTCAAGATACTCTAAATAAAAACTTAGTGATCTATTTAACGCAACGCTGTTTGTTATCTGTAGGACACTGTTGATAAAGGCTATCATATCAGTATAAAAATTATATAAATTAATTTTATTATGATGATTCAAATAGAGTATAGTGTGTTTTTATTATAACCAAGCTGTTTTATCATCTAAATATTCTTTTACTGTATAATAACCTTTTTTGAGTAATAAAGATTTCACATGTTTTTTAAACTTATCTAAAGGTAAATCTAGTACAGTACTTGGTATTTTATTATAATAGTGTATACCTTGCCCCAAGAAAGAACCAAGAACCTTTTGTAACCTGAACAGTGGCATTACAAGTTTTGTCTTATTTCTAGTATTGAAATTGTGTACGTCACCATGTTTAGTGAAGGAGTTAATATTGCAACGTACAAAAACTATACAATTATAAATATATTGAGATGCAACTGTCAGGACACCAATCTCCCTAAAAAGATTTCTTAAGGAAGTTCGTGATCCTAGTTTATAGATTGTTCTTATCGCTCGTTTCTGTAGAATGAATATAGTTTCAATATCAGCCGCTGTTCCCCACAGTAGGACGCCATACGACATGACACTATGAAAATAACTAAAATAAACTGTTCTAGCAGTTTCAACGTCTGTTAACTGCCTAATTTTTCTAATGGCATAAGCAGCAGAACTGAGTTTACCGGCCAATTTCGATATATGAGGATTCCATTGAAGTTTTGAGTCAAGGGTTATGCCTAAAAAGATTGTAGAATCTACCAATTCTAATTGATCACCGTTTATTCTAATATCAGTTGGTTCATTTCTGACATTTGGTAATATAAATTTAATACATTTTGTTTTCTTAGCGTTAAGCTGTAAATTATTAATAGTAAACCAACGGAGTACCTCTGAAAGAGCTTTATTTACATTTTCATAATTAGTTCTACACCTAGTTACATTAAAAATGAGTGAAGTATCGTCTGCAAATAATACAATTTCACAGAAGTTCTCTACAAAGAATGGCAAGTCATTAACGTAAATCAAGAATAGAAAAGGACCAAGAATCGACCCTTGTGGAACTCCCATTTTTACATGAGAACCAGATGATTTAGTACCATTTATATCGACAGTTTGTGTTCTAGAGCTAAGATATGACTGTATTAAATTTAGAGCAAAATCTTTGAGACCGTAATAATGTAGCTTCATCACCAGAGTCCGGTGCTCAACGCAATCGAAAGCCTTGGACAAGTCGCAAAAAACTCCAAGAGCGTTTTGAGACTTCTCCCAGGCATCAAATATATGTTTTATTAGAGCAACACCTGCATCAGTAGTAGAACGACCCTTAGTAAAGCCATATTGCTTACTATGTAAAAGGTTGTTTGTGTTAAAATATGTCATCAACTGTTCGAGTATAATTTTTTCATAGATTTTACTTAGCGCTGGTAATATTGAAATGGGCCGATAGTTACTGGGGTCTTCTTTGTTTCCTGATTTGAATAAAGGTATAACTTTACTAAACTTCATAAGATCAGGAAAGATTCCTTTATCGACACAGTTATTAAAAATTTCAGCAAGATACGGTGCAATAGAATGAATAATATCCTTAATTACTTTAATAGATATACCCCATAAATCACTCGTGTTTTTCATTTTAAGTGATTTTAATGTTTTAATAATATTAATTGAATCAATGTATTTAAATTGAAAGGAAAGATTACATTTTGGTACATATTTTTTGAGTAAAGTTTGTGCAGCTTCTGGTGATGAATTTAAATTTGACGTTGTTATTACAGGTATATTTACAAAAAAATCATCAAAAATATTAGCAATTTGTGAATCTGAATTAACTAAGTTTTCGTTTACTTTTAAAGTGAAAGTATTATCCCGTGGTTTAAATTTACCTGTTTCACGGTTTATAATATCCCAAGTGGCTTTAATTTTATTGTTAGACTTTTTAATTTTTTCTTTAATGTAATTAGATTTTGCTACTATGCACACTTTCTTAAACATTTTCGAATAATTCTTTACATATTCCGTAAAATTAACATTTTGGTTATATTGTTTTAAACTATATAGATCATACAATTTATTTCTACTTTTATATATACCAGTCGTGGCCCAGTCACAGAACTTAAGTTTATGAGTAATTTTTATTGTTTTTGGTGTAAACACCTGGTTGTATTCGGTCTTGATTAAGTTAAAAAGATTACTATAAAGTACATCTGGATCATCTTGTACAAAGGGTAATGCATCAATTTTACAAGCTATACTATTTTTGAAACACTCAACTCGCTCTTTTGTAACTGGTTTACAGTTCACTATTTTTGGTTCATCCCTAATATCAAAATCATAGGTCACCTTCAAACCGCAATGGTCAGACGTAAGATTACTAATGAGTGACTTAGAAACAGGGTCATAGTCTGTAAAAATATTATCGAGACAAGTGGCAGAATGTGAAGTTATTCTAGTGGGTTCGAGAAATAAATTTAAAAGATTAAAACATTTAAATAAGGCAAGAAGACGAACACTCGTTGAAGTGTTTTCTAAAATATTTATATTAAAATCTCCACATACTAAAACAAATTTCTTTTTTAATTTTAATTTTCTAAGTACGTCTTCCATTACTGATTCAAAAATATCGAAATTGCCCGATGGGGGTCGGTATACACACACTATTACAAAACTATTGAACTCCACACACGATAGTTCAATGTTACGCTCCACTGATAGGTCTACAATATCGTTGCGATTTTTGTATTTGATATTGCTTCTTACTAATATTAGAGAACCGCCGTGAATAGCTGAGCTTCGCACGTACGCGCTTGCTTGTTGGAAATTATTCACATGGAACGATGTGTCATGACTTCTAAACCAATGCTCCGTTATACAAAATACATGAATTACCTGACTTTTTGCTAACAATTCTAATTCTAAGTCCTTGCCAGCCAAACCCTGAATATTTTGATGTATAATAGTAATGGATGTGGGCTTAGCTTTTGTCTTAGACCTCAGTTTAAATCTGAGGTTGTAACCTTATTACTAGTTGTAAAAGTTGCATTAGTAGAACTACTAATGATTAAGTTATTATCATGAAAAGACTTAGTTATACCACATATAACTGTATCATGTATATTAAAAGCTAACAAATTAGCTATATGATCGAGTGTGGTCATAAACTTTATGCAATTAATTATGAATAGTATGATGTTTCAGACAAGTTCTTACTACACAGGCATCCGTTATTGTTATTTTCAATCACGCTTAACACAAAGTAATTATATTTTTTTATTAATTTTTTTTTTTTTTTTTTTATTTATTTACATTACAATTATATTTATTTACAACATAATTAAAAAAAAAGGAAATAGAAATAAAAATATACACATAATTTTTACAAATAAAAAAGGGACTCCAAATCGCTGCCAAGCGGGAGAGTGAGTTTTAATTATCAATTAAAACTCAAATATATATTATTATGATATTTTTTTCTCTCTCTATTATTTAGTGCTAAATTCAAGTTATAGTTGCTAAAAACGTAAAGCGTATCTTGTTTTTAACATTTACAATGTTTTATTTCCTTGGGGGAAGCCTTTGTCCAGCAGTAGACGTCTTTTGGCTGAGATGATGATGATGATGATGATGGTTTGTATCGAAGATGGTACACTTGGTAAAACTGATTGCCACAGGTGACACTCAAACCCACGACCTTTAGACATACGGGCGACTACTCCATGCTCTTCTTTAAAGACCTTATCGTTATGAAATAGAAAATAACCACGAATAATATGGTAATTAAATAATTCAACAATATAAAAAGGTAGCTGACTATAATACTTATGTTATTACTTAAAAACAAACAATGTAGGGTGACGAAATACACAATATTATCCTTTTAGCTTCCATTGATATTGTAACAGGTGTTTTAAACAAATCAAATCAAACCATACATTATTTAACAAAACAAGGACAAAGTTTGTATGGGAAGGTCGCAGTAAAGGCTACAAGTTCTTTCATAAACATAACAAATAGCAGTATTGTAGTATTTGCGGCGAGCAGTCGATGTAACGTAAGGTGCGCAGTCAGGCAGCGAAACTCGATTGGCTCTTGTCCCAAATGCCAGCCTCTATAAAAATTACGAATCACCTTTTTATCCATCGGAGCTTTCGCTAGCAAGTTGCATCCATTAATCATATGTGTGTCTCTCTCCCTCAGATGTGTGCGGTTAAAGTTGGTGCAAGCGGGACAGACTGCGCAAAGCTGCGTACGCGCGAACCGGTGGCGCCGCGCCGCGTCAGTCGCCGGGAAACTGTGGAACGTGACCGCCGTGTCCACATTTGATCGGATTGCACTAAGATTATAAACTTATTTAGAAAAAAAAACAGTGTTATAAACATATTTTTCTGTTAAGTGGTAAATTAGATTTTGTTACAAGTGATGTTTTAAAACTATGTTGAAGTGATGAAAGTGCAAGGTTCTGTTCTCGGTCGTGGCTGATGGGCATTGTTTGGGCCGCTCCCGCTGTGCGCGCTCGGCGCCGGGTGTCGTGTGTTGTGATATTGTTTTGTTTGTGTTCGCGAGCTGATTTGACTTATTGGATTCTATTTGGAGGTAAGAATGTGTTTCTTATGACTTTTCTTTCTATTTGGTTTGGCAATTTTGAACGGGAAACTGTTATTATATTGTTAATTTGCAGAAAACACAATACGGAATATAATCATTACTTACTCTTTTAAAATAATAATGTATGCAGTATGAATAAAAATTAAAAATAATTCAAATATTGTAGTTACGTAAAATTGAATTTTCTTTGTTTCTTACTAAAAACATGAAACAAGCATAAAATAATATTGTTTTTAATAACAAATGATGTTGTAATGAAGACCACGAACAATGAGATTACCATTTCCTACTTTACTGTAAACATTGTTTTAGTTCCAACGTTTATATGAGAAAAAAACCGTTGAACAAATTAATATCTCCTACTATCATTATAATATGTCAATAATAATGATAGCAAGTGGGCGCATCACAATGAATCATTAATTTGCCGAGCGACCGCGACGCCGCGGCTGCTTATCATACAAAAGACATCAACGCGCTTTCGCATGTCATTATTATGTCACTGACATTCATTCTAACATTTTATTTTATGGTCTCTACTGATTTATATTAATAATATTTCTATTTTCTACAATCTTATCACGTTGGCACACATTTCTAAGGACGATGAAAGTGAAAGATTAATGTGGTAAATAATACTAAATAATAATATTAAGAAAACTTCATAAAGTTGTCAACATTAACTTAGAATAAGTTTGCAATTTGTTATATTTCGATTATTCACAATTCTATGTATATAATTAGTTTTTAATTGGATATAGTTTTAGATTAGGTAAACTTTTAACATGGACGCTTATAACCGCTTATAACCGTATTGTGTACGCATGTTTTAGATAGGAATTTAGCTCTTATACAATTTATCATGCTTTTTTGTTATTTTTTAATTTCTATCTGTTTTGTGTACCTAATAAATAAATAGATAAATACTCAGAAATGAAACCACTTTTAAGGATTTTCTCGCTTTTATTTTGTACACATTAATTAAATTTTTATGTTTGTCCTGACGTTTCGAACCCTTTGCAGGGTCCGTGTTCACATGGAGTCTTCCTGTAGACACTTTCCTCTTTAAAATTATGTCCTGGTTTTATTTTAATGTATAGTGTTCGTATAAACTTAAGAAAACAATACTCAGTTAGGTTAATAGAAATAATGGCACTTTAAGTTAATAAAAAATTACGACCTCCGTAGCTGAGTGACTTGCATGCCGGACTTTGGGCGACGTTAACTCTGAGGTCCCGGGTTCGATTCTCGGTCGGTCAATGTCGATAACGAACTTTTCAATATTGTGACGGGTTTTGGCACCGGGGTTGTTGTACCGTCGTCGCACCTGATTTCCATAATACGAGTGTTTACCCCGCCCGATCCTCTAAATGTCACTACACATTTACAGAATACACTAAACATGCACACTAGCTTAGGTCCAAGACACCGTACTCGTAGAACAAGGGTACGAAGAACCGGTTCACACGCGCTCTATACCAGGTACAGACATGTACCTGGGCGCTTCTCTCCTCCTCCACGGCCCGGCCTACCCGAGCCGAGGTCCGAGCCTTTAGAGACGCCCTCGGGTGGTTCCGCCCCCCGATCCGATCCGAACCCTTCGGAGAATCTAATAGGGCACGGGAACGCGCACTTGCGCAATGCCGTTCCCTCTAGAAAACCTCCGAAGGTGATTCGTTTCACACGGCTTGAGGGACCCTTTACGTTCCTCACCGTCACCAAAAAAGCCCGGTGAAGCTGAAAATGCCGTCTGAGGCAATCAGCAAACTCTCTCAAAAAAAAAACGAGTGTTTAAGCTACTTAGGATTAGAACAATGTATGTGATGTTGTCAAAAAATATAAATAGTACAAAAATATAGAAACAAGAACACTTGAAGTTGCTAGCCAATGGGTTGCATCCAATGCATTAATTGAAATAAGGGCATTACGTTGTTTTCCAAAAGAGTCTCATTGCATTAAAAGTAACAAAGACACAGTACGTTGCAGTTCTAAATAAATCACTAGTGTGTTTTGGAAACACTTTATTTAATAACGCTATTTAAGAAAAGGAGGAGAAAATCATGTTCATTCGTGTGAACGAAAGGGTAAATGAAATGAAAATAATTTACTATTTATTTAACTATATATAAATCGGTGTTGTAAGTACAAATGTTTCAACAAACACTAAACTCTCCAATTACTAAATTTATACTGTTAGGGGTTTCATAACCTCTGGCTTCATTGCAAAGTTTTTAGGAGAAGTAATTACAAACGTGGCCTTGTAACCGTTTGCTAATACGTGTTGGTTGTTTACTCAGCGCCCGGGGACCGGCGCGGGCGTTAGGAAAAACCTGACAATTGGTTTGAAATAATAAGTCTTATATTTACATTACATGTAACTAGTGTTTTTTTTCATATATTTTACACTAATAAGAAGTAAAACTTGTTTCTTTTTTGTTTATGTGTAGGGGACAATATATGACACCACTGACCCTATTCCACTATTTTTTTTACTAATACGACGTTTTCTGAGTAAAGAAGGATATTTTTTATTTTGAAACGCTACAACTATTCATGCAAGATTGACTACATTTTAACGGAAAACACCTCGTTCCTTGAGGAATTCACGACAGACACGAATTTGACATGGACAAAGACGTCGTTAGTAGCTAGTTTGTAATAAGTTACTGGACGTACGTTATTATGTTTATTTAGAATAGAATAGAATAGAATAGAATTTTTTTATTCATAACCACTTAAATTAGTAACAGCAACATGGACAAAAGACTAATATAATAATATCATTATTTACTTCTTGAAATGAAGTAGAGTGTTTTACCACTTGAAAAGCGTTTATATGTATAAATTGAGTTGGTGGTTTAACATTTCATTTCATTTCATTTTATTACTTAAATGATATTACATTACCATAACTCATTTAGATATACATTTATTTATGTTGTGTAGAACAACAAGAAACACGGATTATATCGCCAGCTCGACCGTTTCATCGCCTGGGATATATCAAAGTGTTTTAGCTTGATCGGGTATTATATAGAAGTTATTAGTCGTGTGCGAACCATCTTAAAAAGTAATATTCAGCACTTATTCAGAGTGTTACTCCTCTTTATGACTCTGCATACATTTACTTGTATAATTAAGTCGTATAACTCTATATTAAGTTCGCTAAGCACAGAAAATTATCTACAGAAACCGTAACTTTAGTAAAATAAGTTCACTTATTTAATACACTTGAAAAACCACTTTATCGGATCAGGTTCAACGTTTTGAATGATTATATTTAACTAAAGTTATGTTCGGATTTCGTTCAGCTGAACCAAATTATAATAATGTATGGCACAATTAGTGTGGACCATTCATTTATTTGAACTTCTAATTTAAACACATTAACATAGTGTTTTATTTATTCTTTATCTATATTTTAACATATGTGAATTAATGACAGATAAATAATCTTACTGACAAACCAATAGAAAAATATGTAAACCCCAAATAATGGAAAGCAATTGAAATAGCCAGTCACTAAGCTTCCTGCTTCTTACCACATTACCGTACGTTGAGGTGGGCTCGAGACTAACTTTTATGGGCCATAAACACCCGCTCGATGCGGGCGCAGGGCGATGGACGTCGCATCTGCGGCTGCGCCGGCGCACCGCAGGCGACAACTTTATAACGGCCACTGTTTTGCTAGCACTGACAGAAGCACTCTCATTATTTGTGATTGTTTCAAGAAATGTCAGGGACGTCCTCTTCTACATGTTAACACGGAGAAGGAACTAGCTGTAGATTGTATCTCCAAACGCATAATTAGGACTGGAAGGAAGAAATACCCATGCAAAGTTTGTTGCCGGTTCTTCTCAGTACAAAGTCTCCCGCTCTGTATAGACTGACGAACCGATGGCATAGTGGCATTTTATAAGAGCTATCTGTAGCTTAAACTAAATATATGATTGTGAATAACATTGTAGTTATGGCGACAGTCTTTGGTAGACTGGTGGTAGCTAGCCAGCGGGACTTAAAACGAGCGCTACCACCAACCACCGTCAGTCTAGTATGCAGGGCGAGATGTAGGGAAGTGAAGCAGAGCGAAAATTTTGTTCTTTTGTTTACTTGTTGTGTTGACGACATTAAAAAAATATCGTAAGTAACTGCTGGCTTACCGGCTGGATGGCCGAACACTCGACCGGCTCATGAAGCATGCAGATAGGCGGCTGATGATGACGATGAATTAAATGACCACTGACTACCAAGACAGATATTTTTTCCTTCATTAATTTTTATATCTTTATTGCTTTTCGTTGCATCTTCATTTCGAATTCGGTTGTAGGAGACAAAACGTATAATGGAGAATGTAATAAAAACATTTCCTTTTCACACTTAGATTTTTAAATAGCTCACCACGACCGACTATATTACGATAAGTAACTTTATTTATTGAGCCATAAAAACAATAGCACACGACTCTCGAGCCAACGCAGTCTGTCGAACCTGTTATTTATGGTTTTGCTCATATTTTGATCTGTCCGATGTTTCTGATTATAAAACCAGGTGCGTAGGAGCAAACGAACGTATGTATATCTACTCTGTGGTTACAGATGAATGAATGTGTATCTTGATAACAACGCGATATATTTTGCTTAATTTAAATATCTCGGTTCGTTCATACTGGCGATGTCAATTGGCTGCCCATAGCTATCGTTTAGCTCAAGTTATTGTCGCGGCATTTTGAGAGTGTGTGTCAGCTTCAGACTTTGATTATTAACATTATTTTTCATTCATTAGGCGTATGTGGACTATAAAAAAATTACGTATTCATTTAAACGACAGCCGTTATTTCGTAGCAAATTTATTGAGCCTTTTATTTGTTTTATGACATCCTGGTTTAGCACAGTTCCAGTTTTAAGTTATCGGTACATTTTATGCTCAGTGTTGTTAGGTTGCGAACAACCGCTGTCATGTGACTCTTCATGCATCTTTTTGGAAATGCTATATTATTTTAATCGCCTCTGTGTCTAGTGGTTAAGGCCACCGATCTCAGATCTGACGGACCCAGAGGTCCCGAGCTGGATTCTTAGCGGGGGGTAATGATTGTGTACTCTTTTGGTTGGTGGTAGGGTTTTGTTTTTTCGCCTGGCTAGCTACCACCATTATATCTAAATATTATGCCACCATAAGATTATTAATAATTATTACAAAATATTCATATTTTTGTTAGCAAAAAAATGCTAGTTGGGCAGCAACTAATGGTCAGCAAATATTTCTAAATCAGTCTGCAACTTATATCATTCTGAACAGCAGTCTTATGCCGCTCCCCCCTTCCGTGACTGGCCCTCACTACGCTGCGCTTCGCTCGATAAAAAAAATTTTTACTGAACCTGACGAACAGTAAGGATTTCTTATGCTGACCGATTGTATAATTCTGTTGACCAAATAATAATTTTGCGTTACCCCTCCCCTTTGCTACACGAGGAAGTTGTGTTGTAAAGTTGAACGAAAAGGTTATAAAATATACTCAACTGTATTTGTTTCGTTGAAAATCTGCATGACTAGCCATCGGAGTTGATCATTGCGGCTATCAAAATGTGACATGGATTTATTATATCTGCCGCAATACTGATTCACAATGCCGTCGCGGGGCACAAAAACTGGAGCGGGTCAACGAACTCGCCGCAGAACCTTAAAATTGGAAGAACTACGTGACAAATTATGTTTTTTGGGTCTAGCATATACCAAGCACAAGGTACATAAACAATAAAACATCTATAATTAATAAAGAGGTAACGTTTGTAACTGTTTGTTTGTTTGTTTGTTTATATGTCGGGGCTAATCTCTAGAGCTACAGATCCAATTCCAAACATTGTCTCACCGATAGAATGCTACATATCTTGCGGGTAACATAGGCTAAATTTTATTTTGATTAAAAAAGAGATTTGTTTTTACATCTTAAATCCACACGAACAAAGTCGTAGGTAAAGTGCTAGTAAACAATAATTTAATAAAAATAATTTTGACAGATTTCAAAAGTAGCCTGAACGTACATGTAGCTATGAAACATGTTGGATGACGTATATAGCCCTAGGCAGGACACTTGTAAGAAACGAAATTAAATTAAATGAAAAGTGCACTTTTGAACTCCGGCCGAGTAGTACTAGTACATTTAAATGAAACAACTTTTACGGATCTACTCGCGTTTATTTTACTTTACACATTATTTAATGTTTATCCTGACGTTTCGAATCCTTTGCAGGGTCCGTGGTCACAGGGAGACTGAGGTGTTGGTCATAAATCATAAATCATAAATCATAAATTTATTGTTTCTCATGTAGTTTGACAGGGTGTTACAAATATTAAAATAGAGTATCATACATGACCCAATTTGGGCATAACAATATGGAATTGAATTTAAATTACAGCACAAAATACAAAATAAAATAATTGAAACATTAAAACAACAATAATTATCATATATCATTAAAAACACACAATTTAAGTAGCTAACGTAAACAATACTTAAGACAGATAAAAGGAATAGGTATAGTCCATGATATAGATTACAGTATTTTAGGTACAAGCCTTCTATTTATGCCCTAATGACGATGCCTTCAAGACTCCCATGTTGCCAATACAATTTGTGTTGCAAGCAGAAGGAATGCTACTCCACGAAAATCCAATCACAATATGAGGTAGGTACCTACTACATACACTGATAACTGCATTTGTGGTTTAAGTACTCTTGTACTGAGTAAAAGCGGTGTGAAATGAGCCATTTAAATAATTCACATTGGAATTTCCCTACAGCAAATTCTTTAATTCCGTCAGGCAACTGGTTATATATCAATATACACATCCAGAAGCAATTTGTTTTGAATCGAGTACTCCTAGGTGTCATAGCAGACACCAGCCTGCTTCCACCTCTCGTATTTCGAGGATATATGTCTTTTGCCTGTTTGATCTCATAATTAGTTAGTAGCTTGTATACCCTCATTTAAATTTAATCAGGTGCGTTCCGTTTTACGCAAAAAGAGCTTACAGTAACTTTTGGTCTGGCAGTATGGTGTTGGTGCTGGGATTTAATATTTTGTATGATGGGGTCCCAGGCTGGTGGTAGACTCCAACCATCTTCCCTATTAAAATTAGGATGTTTTTTTAATTTCAATAGCCTCGCGTATTATCCTAGGGATGAATCGTTGTTCTCTAGCAAGCACTTGTGGTTTATCAAATCTGATGTAATGGTTGGGCTTGGGCCCCTCTAGGGAATGTTCGCATACTGCAGACTTATTTTTGCGCCTATGCTTGACGTTGGCTATGTGTTCTTTAACGCAGATTCCTATACTACTAGTACGAGTATTACTATAGTACTAGTACATGCCATTTACAATGGTGTAGTTCTTTACCACCTTCTTGTATTTCTTACCTCAATGTACGCCTGCACGTCATGCTCTCTCTTCAATAGACGTTTAACTGTATACCATAGACGTTAAGTTCAAAGTCTATTGGGAAATGACAGTTTGTGTCAGTCAGATGTGCCGGCGCCGGCGTGTGTGTGACACTCGTATATTGGTGCTTTGGTGTTATTGTATAACGCGTTCGTGAGATCTGTTTTGGAATACGCATCAACAGCTTGGAATCGCCAGTATTTGACGTATAATACGTAATAAGTTCATTAAACGTATGAAATATAGATACCCAGAATTCCCGATTGACGTAATCACGCCTTTGAAGCTACGAAGAGAGCAACGTGATCAATATTTTCTTTATAAAATAATAAATAATATGGTTGAGTCGACTTATCTTACAAGTAAGATCTTTTATAAATGTATAAAGTCCTGCCTGAGGTCAGTGCCCTGCCTCTCTGTCGCACCAATTATGCCAAAAACCGCCTTATTCCATAAGATCATGTAGTACTTATGATAAGAGCTATCAACAGTTTGATATTTTTTTCTCTTAGTTCTTATAAATTCAAAAAGTCTATTTGTAATGAAGACGACGAAAAGAAGAAAGAAGGAAATGGATGTTCGCGGGTAAACGACTGAACGACAGTTTACTCGTTCACCTGAGAATATATATTTGTATATTCACTTTTTGTGTTTTTTATTTGTATTTAAATTTTGTTATCGTTCGACCATTGTCTGAGTTTCTGGTTCAATGTCTACTCAACTGTTTGTATTTCTTTTGCAGTGGAAACTTTGTTAGCTTATGTACAAACTTAATGCTTTATATCTACCAGTGTTCTATTAAGCTATTTGTTTCCCTTAAGCCAATAAAATAAAAATATTTGAATCAGTGTCATCGGGGGGCACGGCAGTCCCCCCGCCAAGTCGAGCAAAAAGCAGCCCGGCCGTACCATCCTTTTCTCGAAACAGTTCAGGCCATTTTCGACCCCCTATAACTTCGTTGTGGATAAAACAAGAAGCCTGAATTTTCAGTTACCAAGTAGGCATTGTATAAACACGGTATATTTCAAATTTCATTCAATTTGAACAAGTAGTTTAATTAAGAATTATAACAAGTCAAAGTTTCTTAATTTTGTCACTCACTGACTGACTGACCGATCATAAAAACTCTAAGGCATTTCTAGCAGACATAGATACTTCAAATTTAGAATACAACTAGTGTTTATTGTATAAATCAAGGAAAAACTAAAATATTTTGCAATTTCGGTCCAGTTTTCTAGATACATCAACTGCATAAATAACTTTGGAATTCCATATAAATGTATAGGATTACAAAGTTACATTTGCAGTTAATGAATCAGTGTACCTGTATGTATAATATAATGGAATAATAGGTGTAGATAGGTACCTAGATGGTACCGGAAAGGAAAAAAAGTTGGGCTATCTACAAAAAGAAATTAAAAACCGAATTATACATTCGTTTAACAAAACATAACTAACCAAACAATTTCCTTTGAAAAATATTATTGTTCAATAATTTGAGATCCTTGGGAATTTTATTAAAAATACGCACACACATTGCCAAGCAGCTTTTATTGTATTTAGCAGATAGGTATTAAAGTTCGACAATAAGCCCCCCGTTCTTTTCAGTGAGTGTATCGGTATCGCCTCTTACCTTACATCTGCCACCAAAACACATAGTAGGGCGTGAAGATGCCCGACTTGAGGTATTCGTTGGTGGGCAACCAGTCCTCCGTGGTGTCGGTGGAGATGAACGGGTTGCCCACGAAGCGCGGCAGGTCGTCTTTGCCGAACAGCGTCAGCTCGATGTTCACCTTGAATGAGAAGAAGAAGCGGAACTCCACGAACGCCTTCGACTTGAAGTACATGAAGCATTCCAGTCTGGGAACAGATAAAAGCTATATATTAAAAAAAAGTTGCCTGTTGCTACCAAGTTGGCACAGTAGATGCCAATCAAATAATACTAACATAGTTATTAAGTTATTTTATATACTAACAAAAAATTGTTTTTTAATTTTTTATGTATGTTAGTCTGTAAGGTATTTATTATATGGGCCGCTCTGTATTTTTACCATCTTTTACATTGTTTGTTGCCTGAAATAAAGATTTATTATTATTATTATTATTATATATTAAATACTAGCGGTGCATCGCGGTTACACCCGCGTTAAAAAATATTTTCCCGTTTTTGCAACTTTTTTCATTGCTGCTTGACTCTTATTAGTCATAGCGTAATGTTATATAGCCTATAACCTTTCTCAATAAATGGACTATTCAAAACAAAAATATTTTTTCAATTCGAACCAGTAGTTCCTGAGATTAGCGCGTTCAACTAAACAAACCAACTCTTCAGCTTTATAATATTAGTACAGATATATATTGTACAATAAACATCATCACCATCATCATCATCTCAGCCAAAAGACGTCCACTGCGGGACAAAGGCCTCCCCCAAATAGGGTTGCCATACGTCCCGAAAAAGAGAGATTTGTCCCGCTTTTTAAATAAAATTAAACGTCTCGCTCGAATTTTAAAAGATGTCCCGATTTGTTCCGATTTCTGTGTATGCGCCGCGCGCAGAACAAAAGCCTTTCACGCACGCTCCACCATGCCGCGCCGGCGGCGTCGCGGCATTTGCCTACTGCCTCGCCCCACCTCCCGCCCCGCTGGTTTGGTACAAATAAATAAAATACAAATAAAAACGTACAAATACTTATATTTTTCTTTAATTTATTTTGTCCCGGTTTTATGTGACGAAAACGCCTGTTTTTCCGCTTTATTATACAGAGCACCAGATTTAAGTCAAAGGCTTCCCGCGACCTTTACCAGGTCGTTGGTCCACCTTGTAGGAGGCCTGCGCCTGCCCACACTGATATGTAGCAATAATATGTGGATTTGTACAATACATACAACGCCTTGATGGCCGAGTGGCAAAGCGCTCGGCCCGATACCCGGAGGTTCCGGATTTAATTCCCAGGAAATGCTAAGAAATTTTTAATTATGCTAAATAGTTTTTACTAAAATAATATAAAGGAAATTTACTAAAATAATATTTTACTTAATACTGTGTACCTAGTAATAGCATAAAACATAGAAATATAAACTTTTGATGGTTTTTTAATAATGGTTTGTTATACGAAGTTATTTTTAAAACAGTAGGCAAATTTTCAGAAGCGACGGAATCGGTAATTAAACATCTTTCTCCTAGTAACATGGGTCGAAATATGACAAAAAAATTTGAACTCTTCATACAAATTAGGCTGATTAAGTACGTGTTCATTTTAGTATGGGAAGTCCAAAAAATAACGTCATATTTCAACCAATTTTACTAGAAGAAAGTTGTTAACATACCGATTCCAAGTCTCTCCTGAAAATTAAGCTACTGTTTTAAAAATAACCCTGTATAATAAATATAATAATATACAATGTTATTTTTAGTTTATACGAAAATCGAAATACGGGTCAAATATTATCATTTAAAGAATCAGTACAAAAAAAAATTAAAATAATATCTAGAAAACTCACGAAGTTACAAGCTTTTGGTGCTGTCCCGTTGTCCTCGCGCGAACGTGGTCACAAACAGCACGCGACACTGCACTTATTGATTACGCGACGTGCGATATTTGTGAATGATATGGTGATAACATTTTCCATCACACTTTCAGGCTTTGGACTGTCATGGTTGTAAATTGTAAATTGTAAATTATGTATTTTTCATAAAATCTTGATCGACGGCAGTCGGAGGCTGTAACTGACCGTAGTCCCTCAACCTTTGTGTGGCTCCAAGCATAGTGTTCCATGATACGTGGATACCAAATTGTTCTTGGTAACGTCGCACTGCCACGGAAACGTTATCACCACACGCAGCTAGCGTTCGTACCATTTCTGTGTACTGAGCGTTGGTGTATCGAAATCCCATTTTCTCGATACGGAAACTGACATACGCACCGGTCGATAGCTTCCGGGTGACTGCCACGGGGGATGGGGGTGGCGTGCAGCCACGTGCGTGGAGCCGGCGCGTGCCTCGATTGATGCCCTGCAACCTTGCGCCCTATCGCATCCACGTGACAAGCGATGCGCGCGGCCGGCGCACGAGTGAGATTGATTTGATTGATGATGTGAGTTTTTTTAGTAGGGTGTACTTTATTTGAGATTTTGTAAATATTATTTGGTCAATATGTAACATGGTATAAAAAATATTGAAATCGATTTTATTACTGATTCTGAACAAATAGTTTTCAGGTTTCGTATAAACAAAAAATAACGTTGTATATATTTATAAAAGTTATATTTTGTAGTTAATAAATAAATAAATAAATAAAAAAACTACGCAGAATCGAAAAAGAGCATTACTTGCGAAAGTCGGGGAAGCCGCTCATGTGCGGAGAGAGGCCGGTGATCTCGCGGTGGCAGTGGTGCTCCACCCACACGGCCGCGTTGGTGCGCGACATCGTCTCCAAGTGCACGTTCGCGCACGTGAACTGCGCGATCTGGGCCACGGACACCTGGCCGTCAAACCACATGATCATCACCACACCAGCTCATTTTCATGTCCCCACTACTGGGGCACGAACCTCCCCTATGGATGGAATTGGGAGACGATCCATAAACCAGCGCGCGGGCCCAGTGCGGATTGGTGTTTGTTAACGATTGCTAATGCAGCCGGGACCAACGGCTTTGTTTGCGAAAGTTGTTTTACCTTAGCACTCGCAGACCGGGCGCGTTAACCACTGCGCCATCGAGCTCCCCACTGGTGACCACACCACCGCCCTTATTCAATCTCTAAAAACCACTAAATATCCCACCAATATCTTTACACCACAACACGATTACTGCATTTTACAGGTCGCGGGAAGACGCTGGATGCGAGCAGCGCAAAACCGGTCGTTGTGGAGATCCTTGGGAGAGGCTGAGATGATGATGATGATGATGATGATGATGATGATGATGATGATGATGATGATGATGATGATGATGATGATTATGATGATGATGACTTACACAACTCAAGGTTAATGAAGTAATCGTATTGGTGGATATATCCTTGCGCACTGCTTAGCTTCCTCGTACAGCTCTGGCGGAAAGCCTACGTTACAACTGGCATGCTCTGATTGTAACTTGAGATCTAGTTAGTCATAGTCATAGTCATAGTCATAATTATTTATTGCATCATGTTGGTATGGTACAGATCTTACAATATTATAAATAGTCCCTTTCCATTTGGGGTTTTTTAATATATTTTTTTATACAACAAAAGTCGGTGCACATCGGTAGTATTACCCCAGAGGATGATTCCGCTCAGCCAAGCATTCGCGTAAGCATAGAACCTAAGCACCCATTGCAGTTTTGAGGTCTGTACATTTTTTAAATTCATTTAAAGCATAAGTAAATTTAGAGAGTTTAGCAGCAATTTTTTCAATATATGTTTTCCAATTAACGTTTGTGTCTATTTCTATTCCTAACAGGGTGCATGAGATCTCAAACTTTATTATATTATTATTAAATGAAACGTCTGTAGCTATAGGGTGCTCTTGCCTCGGTTTGAATTGCATCAATTTTGTTTTACTTATGTTGATTTCCAAATTATAGTCTTGCACCCATTCTAGTATTTTTCCTAGTGTGCTATTAAGCTGTTGTTGTAGATCTTGACTGTCTACGCATGAGAATATAACTGAGATGTCATCTGCATATAGTATGCATGTGAAAACAATATTCGATATTTACAATTTCATAAGTACTTACTAAAGAAAAAATAAAGTAAAAGAGACATGACTTAATTTAAGACAAAATAAAACCTATAAATAAAAGACGTCCTCCAGCTGTGGGCTCATGGGAACAGTCCCAAGAATGCTGGCAACATTACCTCTTTCGATAGCCAAGCTAATACGTTGGCAGAGATACGAGTAGCTTGGGAATAAAAAAAAATAAAAAAAAAAAAAAAATAATAGATTAATTAATTGAATGAATGAATTATTTTATTATTATTCCTTTATCTATTTTTTCTCATATACATTTTTAAATATTTTCTAAAAACAAAATAAGTAAAACATTTAAAAATATAAAAAAATAGGGGTCCGCCGGCATCGGGACCAGGATCCAAGCTACCGGTGGTTAGGGCTCCAGAGGCAGGAACCTCTTTGAATCAGGCCCTTGATCCAGCCGCCTAACGAGAGCCTTATTAGATGTTGATCGAGGCTCTTGGCCATCAAGCCGTTGGCTGTAACAACAATCGGTACGATGACAGATTATTATTTTTATGTATTTATTTATTTATTATTGTTTATTTTTTTATTAATTTATTAAATTTTAATTTTAATTTTTAATTTTATTTATTTATTTGTTTAATGACATCTCCAAACGGCTGGTTGACACTTCCCATGACCCAAGGCAATGCCGCCAGTCACTTGGGTACTTTACCAGTCGACTGCGACGCGGAGGAATTTTTTTGACGCCATGTTACTTTAGGTTATTACATATACAAAATTTTGTTAACTATTTAGAATAAAGTTAGTTATTTAGTAAGTAATTAAATAAATACTTTTATTTGAATGACATTATAAGTACATCAAATTTATTAAAAATATTCGTAAGGTTTGGGATTCATCAACCCTGCGATGATAGAAGCGCACTTCATCCAATATCCTGAACCATTGAGCTTACCTCACCTTTACCTTGGGCCATACCATGAGCTCTTGAAGTATTACTGCAATGTAATTTCAGTTGTAAAATGAGACGCGTGTATTGGTGTATACATTTGTCTCGTTTTCTGAAATGCTTACTGCTTGCTCTTACCTCAGCCCGGGTTATTGGTGATCACCAAGCCGCATTTGGCAAGCGTGGTGATTAGGCTATTACCCATCAACTGTTGAAAAACAAGTTCGAAAAATGTTCCTTTAATGAAAATGATGCTTACGTAGTAGAATCCTTGACCGAAGTTCTTGTTGACGAGGATTTCGGAGCTGTCCTTGAACATGACGTGGCCCCTGGTTTTCCTGTCGCACTGTCCTTGGTTCCTCGGAAGATTCGCGTCACCTAAAAACCATATGAGTTGTATATGTGTTTACCTAATCTCTTTAATAGAGAGCGTCTTATCACTACTTACCCCAAACATTTATAAAAGTCTATCGCGATATAAATTTTCTAATTATCTAAAGGAAATTTTTCAATTGGTCCTGGTTTGATTTTAATGGAAGATTTTAAGGTTTTAGTAATCTCAACTTCCTACTTTATATGTATTATTTAAATAATCATAAAATAAATAACACTTAAAAGTTTAATTCCATTCCGAAGAAGACACTTTATAGAAAGAGATAACGATAATCTAAAGTAATTAGAGTTTTTAGAAATCTGTCTTGAAAGGTAGCCTTCTACTAAAAAGACAACTTGGATGTGTAATGTGTATTCTACTGACTATGCAGTGCATGCTATTCGCAGACAAACCTGAAAAAAAATTGCGCGTGAGCTAGATTACTTTTAATAATGTAATTGCTTATGAAATATCAAAATTAACAAAAAATACTATGTATGAGCTCAAGCGTCAAATACCCAGACACAATAGAATTTTAATTGTTATCAGCAGAGATCGGAATAGGTAGAGCTATTTTTGGTACTTTTATACGAAATGTAATACGATGTAATAATATGGACATGCCCTACGTCCCGCAGTTTCAAAATTAATCCCGGGATTTCATTTGAGTTGGAAGTTACTTAACTAAAAGCTTGACAATTCTTACGAAGCCACACATCGCGCGATGCTTACAATGAGGTATAAGGATGAAACCACAGTGAAGTACGCGACATTTCCGAAACAATCACCAGTGGAATCCGTTACATGATCTATTACATTTTTCTGTTACCTTCATTCATTTATTTTTTGTTTTTAAAATCCCGGTATTGTAGTCGAAATCCCGGGGTATATCTATATTAACATATACGTTTGCGGTCAATGAACCAAAATAGCTCTACCTATTCCGATCACTGGTTATCAGCCATCTGCTGGTCGCTCGACGCTCAAGGGGATATGAAGGAAAGGAGAAAATTATGCTGCGGAAGATCTGGTAGTGAACCGGCATCACCTCCGTCGAATTCGAAGCTGACGGCCAACCTTCAAGATTGTAGAGGCACAAAAAAAAGTAGAATAGATGAAGAAGCTTAGAGGAGAGGAAAACTAAAATTATAACCTTTGTACATCACCAGTTTGATAGGCGACACTCTTCTGAAGTAGATCTTGTGCACATCGTCGTCGAGCTCCTCCTCTATCATATCCTCCATCGAGATGACGTCATCAATCCACTGCAGGTAGCTCGGGACCAGGATGAAGCGCGTCGGCGCCCCGCACCCTGGCCCACGCACGCTGAAACCGACCTTAGGCCCCAGAAACATAGTCCATTTTAGTCTAATCGTACATTGAATTTTAGCAAAAGTTGGACATTAAGCGTTATACAGCGGTTTTGTTTTAATCTTCGCCTTCGTGTGATGCCTTCGTTGGATGGTCTGGCAATCGAATAAACAGTTGGTCGTACTCTCCTGAAAATGTCGGTGACATCACGGTAATACGATCGTTGCGATCGCGAAAGTTAAACTATCGAAGCTATCGTGGGCGCTGACCGTTTCATGGGGGAGGGAACAGGTCCAGACCTGTCCTGGTGAAGCTGCGTGTAAACCGGACCTTCGCGCTCTGCGGCAATGAGTACGGTGTCTTGGATCATCTAGTGTGCGTGTGCGTATGTGGGTGTGCGCATTGGCATTGGAAGAATCGGGAGGACAAAGGTCTCCCACGACTCTGTCAACCCGAGCCGAGGTCATCCTTAAGAGGCGTCCTCATGGTGTTCAGCTCTCGATTCTGATCCGAACGCCTCGAATCTGGCAGTAATAGAGACATGCTTGCGTGATGCCATCTCCTCTAGAAACCCTCGAGGTGGTTCGATCTCCACGGTTCCTTTAGTTTCTAGCCACCCACAAAAGTTAGTAGCACTAATTTAGTACATGGCATCGGAGGCCAAAGCAATCTTTTTTTCCAAAAAAAGGGAGGGCAAAGACCTTACCAACTTCCAGTACCCCCAGGACTGGCGCGCGACGAGCGCCACGCCGCTGTCCCACACGCACGCGTCGGCCTGCAGCGCCGACACCGCGCACACGAACCGAGAAGGCTTCATTTTCGAATAAGTTAACTGCAAAAATATATTTTTTAATGAACATACGTAGGCTAAGCGGCTAAGCTCAACTGGGATTTGGCGGGTCGCCTTAGTCGCATATATCCGGACCGCTGAGTAAAGGTCACCGTGCAATGGATTTCGAGTTCGACGACCTTTGTAGTCGAGTGGCTCGCACGCCGGTTTCTGGTGTTGCCATCTCCGAGGTCCCGGGTTCGATTCCCGGTCGGGTCCATTTAGAAAAACGTTTTTTTTTCTATATTTTCTCGGGTCTGGGTGGTTGTGGTACCGTCGTTGTTCCTAATTTGAAGTCAGAGCAAGTCAGTATGCGATGTTGTCTATTTTTTTTAATGCGTTAATGGAAAAGAACAACGCCGCCGAGGCCTGCCCCGAAAGGTGTGGCGAGATGAGTTGGACGCACACCAAACCGACTGTCTTGAAGTATCTCGGGAAAGAGACGTGAGAGCCTTTGCCCAGCAGTAAACAGCAAACAATAATAATTACACACTTTAAGATAAGATCGAGGCAACAGTTTGTAGCTGTTTTACTACAAAATAGACAGAGACACAATATTTAAACACGTGTTTAGCGATTGTTTTGTTAACAGTACGCAGATAGTTAAATACATAGACAGCCCACAATTCGTAGTACATCTCTAACATTAAAGGAAAAATATCGAATACATAAGTAAGTGTATGTGATCCAACAAATTAGATATAAAGTCAAAGTCAAAGTCAAAGTCAAATATTTTTTATTCAAATAAACTTAAAAAAGTGCTTCTGAATCGTCCAAACATTGTTTACCTACTACCCATTCAAGACGTCTATTTTTTAGCTGTGGAGAAGAATGGGCGCAAGAAACTCCACACAGCTTTAATATAAGTAACGACATTTACAAAACTATATTCCGTTACCAAGTTATACAAGTTTAAAATTATTTAACAATATTTTAAATTAGAAATACCTGTTGGAGTGATTGGGGCATTTAAAACCCATGCTGTCTTGTCTTCAATGTAATCAGACCCTTTACAATAAGCTTTTTTACAAAGGTGATTTTAAATTTATTAATATCAATTTTTTGAATATTTCATGGAACTTTATTATAAAAACGTAGGTACACACAGGCCTCAAAATGAATTATTTACTTTGTGGAGCTTAGTATAAGGTACTGCTATTTTGTTTTTATTTCTAGTGTTTACATTGTGAATATCACTGTTTTTAGAAAAAGTTTCAATATTTTTTATAAACATACATTAGGTTCTCACATATATATTGTGTATATCACATATAATATCACAAATATATTGTGATGCAACTGTCATTATATTAATATCTTTAAATCTCTCCCTGAGAGAATTACCAGCTTTTAGGTTATAAATTGCTCGAATAGCCCGCTTCTGCAGCACAAAGATAGTTTGAATGTTGGCAGCATTGCCCCACAGTAAAATGCCGTACGACATTACGCTATGGAAATAAGTAAAGTAAACAAGTCTAGCTGTTTCAATGTCAGTGATCTGACGAATTTTCATTACTGCATAAGCCGCAGAGCTACTACTCGTCAATTTATTTATATGTGGGCCCCACTGTAGCTTTGCATCCAACGTAATGCCTAGAAACACTGTGGTGTCCACAAGGTCCACATTCTTATCTTTAATTTTTACACTGGTTTTTACCTCCTTAACGTTGGGTTATACAAATTTTTTACATTTAGTTTATCGTTCATTTAATAGCAAATTGTTAAAACTAAACCAATGAACTATCTTTGAGACAGCATTGTCCACATCGTCATCAATCGCTTGTCGTCGTTTCACTTTGAATAAAAGTGAGGTATCATCTGCAAACAATACTATCTCATGGTTGTCTTTTACGAAGTAAGATGTTCTGCGAAAGTGACAATCTGCGAAAGTGACGTTCTGCGAAAAAAACATTTTGCGAATGTGACATTCTGGGAAAGTGACGTTCTGCGAAAGTGACATTTTGTGAAAGTGACGTCTGAGAAAATGACATTCTGCGAAAGTGACTAAATTTTTTACAGTGACATTTTGCGAAAGTGACGTTCTGCGTCAAGACCTTTTCCAGTATCATATTATTATACCATGTATCTTAAATTATGGATGTTTTACTTGTATGAATGTTATTTAGTGATACTGAATAAATGTTTTTCTATTAAATTCTATTCTATTTATCATTTATCATCATCATCTATATACATATAATGATTTGGCCTGACTGATTCATCATCGCCGAGCCTAAACCGCTGAAGCTAATTAGATGAAATTTGGACTGTGGGTAAATTGTGTGATGTACTACCACTAAGAAAGGATTTTACGAAAATCACACCCTAAGTGGGTCAAATAGGGGGTGAAAGTTTGTATGAAAGTCCGTCAGTTTTGAAGTAAAATACATGAAAATTGGTATTTGGCTTCTTGATAAGAAATAAATAATGACGTGTCTCAGGAACAAATTTCTTTTCTTTATTTTTTTTAAAAGAGTAAAAAAGGGAAGAAGTTTTTTTGGGGAAATCGTTATTTTTTAAGTAATAACTATCAAAATGAATAACTTAATCGATCTATAGATTCTTTCAACAAAAATAAAGAATGACATATTTTAGTATTTTTCGAAGTCTCCCCTAGAGAGGTGAAATAGGGGTTTAAAGTTTGTACAGAAATCTGTCATTATAAAAGTTAAATCTTTCGGTATTTGCCCTGGTTAGAAATTATTAAGTGTTTCAGGATTATCCTTATAGACACTTTTATCTTTATAAGTTTTGCTTTTATTAATAACAATTACAGCCCATGTGAGCAAAGCCACGAACAAAGCTAGTTTATCATAACATTAGCATCACTTGTAGTGATGACTAGGTTTCAATGATAGAGACTTTTACCTAGCAGTGGGATAGTATATAGGTTATTATTAACTTAATTACTGTTACGCCTTACTTAAGTCACGTATCGGATGGAGCTAGTCATCACAGTCGGAAGGTAAAAGTAACTTATTTATTTATTTGTCTATTACCGACATTGTCTAATTTAAGTTGATTGGAAACACGCGCTACTCCTTCCTACAACATGGAGTCCCTTAACACGTTGACTGCCGTAAAACCAGACACAATAGAAAATTTATTGTTTGTCGGTCACCACGGCGATTAAAGACTTAAACGAGATGTGGAGAAGCAACTGGCGGATCGGCCAGGTGAGCTCGGCCATGTGAGGTTGGCCAGGTGAGGTCGACTAGTAAGACAATCTGGCTCCACTAGTTGTACTCTACTTCTGCTTAACATCAGCTACAGAAGATTCATTTGCCTATTTATCTTTTTTATAAATGAGTAAAAAATTAAACGGTTTTATTAAAACTAAAGATTTTAAATAAATGATGTAGACAATGTATTAAAAGCTAAAAAATAAGTCGGTAGTTCCTAGGTACCAGTCATCGCACCACTCTCCTCATCAACCTAGGGCATTGATAAGACAAAAAAATAAAATCGTGGGGCGCACGTAACCTGCGTAAATATGTAAATAGCATTTTTATTATAATATAGCGGTTGACTTGATAGAAATTTCACACGTCCAATGATTTTATTTTTTACTAGATTTGGCCCAAACAAATAAACAAATAAATAAACAGGGCAAACTAAACAAAACCGTTTAAAAAATAACAAAGATGTAGAAGCTGACTAGTTAATAGAACTGTAATTATGTAGTTTAGTTGTTACCATGACTACAAATCAGCAACAGTGTATATATATGTATAATGTGTGTACAAATTAATGGCACCTTAGCTCTGTGATAGAATTCTTCGCAGTCCTTATCTTCAACATAATTCATTTTGAAAACTTCTTTATGAAGTTCTCCATTTACTGTAACAATACAAATCGAATGAAATTACTTATTTTTCAAAGATGTATACACAACTTAATTCAACACGACTTTTGTACTGTTTTGTCTTTGACACAAATTAACTGATTAACTTATAGGTTGGTACTCACCGTCCGTCATCTTAATCGCGTACAAATCGGTGAGCGGCAACGCTCCCTCTAAGTTCATACAAATTGGAAGAATGGGAGCTGTAATTTAAAATAAAATGTATTTGTAGAAAACACATGGTATTTATTACTAGCGAAATAAAAATCATTGTTTTTTGATTCCTTACAGGTAAGCATACATAAGTGCTTACACAATCAGGATCACAATCAGGTGCCATGCCAAGCGCTTGAAGTGATGATTGATTGATAATTTGACTTAACTACAGTTTGCTTTATGAAAAAGACTTATTTACAATATAGGCAGCACCTTGGCAGCACATAAGAAGTCTTTACCTACTTTATACTAAGTTTTTTCATTGTAGCCACTTAAGAATTAGTTTATGCTTACACTATTTTAGAAGTGCTTATGCTCACTTTGGACGTTGCTGACTCCAACTATGCCGAGGGTGTTGACCTCGAGCAGGGCCAGTGAGGAGAGCGTGATGCCGGCCGAGTACTCCTGGTGCAGCGAGTAGTCCTTTACCTCCAGCGTGAACTTGATGCTCTGGTTGAACCAGACCACAAACGCGGTGTTGTTGCTAAACAAAGATCGGACGCTTAGATTGGTGGGACGCATGCTGGCGTCAGAGTACTCTTCAAACACAATAGAGAAGTTGACAAAACAAAAATGTTTATTCAGTAACAGAGGGATTACAAAACTATTACAATGGCAAAGATCTCCAGTTAAGTATAGCTATACCTGTTATAGGTGATCCCGCTCTTCCCCAATGTTCACACAATACTTTTGTTACAATATTTTTATTTTATTTTTAATAAACTAATAAGTGTAAAGAAGGTGACCGGTACATCACATGTGTGTGTGTGTATGTGGTGTGTATGTGTATGTGTGAGGGTGTGTGTGTGTGTGTGTGTGAGAGAGAGAACGTGAGCATAAGAGATTTTTTTTTATTTTATTATATTTTCTATTTCCTCATAATTTTTAGTTTTGAGCCACTTTATTATAAGCACTTTACACTGTTTATTTGTTTTTGAGTATATATTTAAGTGTTTATTTAGTAGATTATATAAATAGAAGGAGTGTAGCCTGTAGCCGTTCAGCGAATGCTGTTCTAACATAAATTCTAGGAACCACATATGCCTTTCTTCTTTTATTTTCAAACTCGGGGTTGTATGTGAGGGACTTGTGCTGTTTAAGAGCTAAATTTAGTATGTATAACTTACGGACTGTCAGAAGATCACAAAGAGAGTATATTCGTGTGTTGGAATCTGTAGGGTGTATATACATAAAGTTTAATAATGATCTTTTTGCTCATTCGACATCCAGAAATTTTGTTTTAGTAGCGCCTAATTCCAGAACATTAAACGTATTTTGACATCACGTAACAGTTCCTTTAAACCTTTTTTTATTATTTGGCCTAAGCTTGAATTACCTACTGTAACCTAAAAAAGTTTATAATAAGCACTCACAATAGTGACGTCATAGTTTATCATTCCCATACAATTATTATTTAAAAAGTCTTTTGACAGTTACTAAAAAGTTTATTTATAACTAGCAAGCACTCAACTACTCGTAGAATAAGCAAGCGCCCGCCGTGCCCGTCTACAATCGGAGTGCAAATTTTGTTGCAAACAAATTACAAAAACACAAATGTTGAAAAAAAATTTTTTTTTTTTTCAAATTCTGCTCGTGGAAATTTTTTCAACATTTGTATTATAACATGTTCAAATAATTTTTAACGCAAATTTTGTTGCGAACAAATTACAAAAACACAAATGCTGAAAAAAAAAACCCTGCTTGTGGAAATTTTTTCAGCATTTGTGTTTTTGTAACATTTGTATTTTTAAATGTGTTTATGTATGAAATATAGTTTGCCTTCTGTTGTCGTGCCTTATACTCCATATCCAATTCTTGCGAGCTTGGCCGTGCCCCAGAAGGCACGTTAAAAATAATTCAACAAACAATCCTATTAAAGTTTTTATAAAAATTTGCAGATTGATTTGAAAGAATTTGTTACAAGCAGGAAAAATGGCTCTCTTTAATTTTGAATGATGAAACGCGTACACCAACGACTCCGGGGGGATCCTCGCGATGTCCTCGGCCGAGGCGATGACGTGCGTCGGGTGGATCAGGATCCCTGCGGTCACCGCGAACCGCGTCTGTCCCCCTAGCACTGTAACACACGCATTATATAATGTTATATTTCCTTCCTTTTAAATAACTGATATTTGAGGAGTTCCATAGCACCCTGTTTGCGATTGCTAAGGTTAAGCAACTTTCGCAAAGATCGATTATCAGATGGGTGACCAAAAAATTATAATCTCGAGCTCATTTGTGCTTCGGATTCACGTGAAGCCACTGGTCCCAGCTGCATTTTCAGTCGTTAACAACCACCAATGAGCCCGCGTGGTGGTTTATGGCCCGTTATCCCTATCCATGCATAGAAAGGCTCGTGCCCCAGCAGTGGATATAGGAGGGGACATAAAATGAAACTGGTGAATTCAATAATTATCAAATATAACAATGAGTGGCCTAAATTGTTTAAAAGTTTTGACAATATATATAATTATTCCGTACATGTGTATGTCACTGAATTCCTTCTAAACCGCTGGACCGATATTTATGAAACTTTTTGTGTTTGAGTGGGTTTAGATTAGACCCGGTAGGTGGCACTGCAATACGGTTCTAGAATATTTATATTTAGAACCATCATGGAATACGGGTGTCTTCTCAAACAGGTACGAAGTCGCGAGTGGGTCGCTAGTAATATTAAAAACTATACTCAGTTTCTACTTACCTACTGTTAGACAACTGAGGTAAACTGTTGTACAAATTACTGATATTATACTACACTATTAGCTCCTTAGGCGCCGGTATAATACAGCCGACGCTTCAACGGACTTCAACCTCCTACTCACCTAAATCGACCCTCAAGGTATTAGTACTAACATTGACGTTCTCATTTAACGAGCTCACTGTTCCAAAAATAAATAAGTGTTCCAAAAGTAAATCAGTTACTTTCTACCACATAGGTATATCAATTATTATGTACCGTAATATAAGGACCTGTGAACCAGTTAACAAGTTTCGAATAAAATAACAGACTTGGATCTTGGGCTTGTTGATAAATATATGAGATTGATTGATTTGTAAACAAAACTGTTGTTATTGTGTAATAGTGTCTGCGTAACAAATCTTATATGCGGTAAGAGTATTTATTGAATTTGAACATGGTATCATAAAAAAACACAAATGTTGAAATCATATCATATGGTATCATAGAAATTAACCAGATGCCACAGAACTGTTTCAGATTTTGTAATCACCATCCCGCATTTGACAAGCGTGGTGATTAAGCCATTACCCATCATTTGTAGCGATGACCTGATTTCAATGATGGAGGTCTTTGCCCAGCAGTGGGACAGTATATAAGCTATTTGATCATCATTTCATCATGAGTATAATATGTACCTACGTAGATGAATAAAAAAAGTTAATCTATTTGAATTAGTTCAACTTTGTTTCCATCACGAATCGTTGTTGCGTTGTTATAGCACGAATGTTGCTCCCATGCTTTTTGTCGGCCATTCATTAACACAGATCATTAGTGGTAAAGAGCCATCGTAATGAATCCGTACGGTTTAGTAGACTTAATTCACCTGGCTGATATCACCTAGGTGCATTAACTCTACCAAATAGGTAGATACTAATACTCACCTGCAAATGGGTGAATTAAGTCTACTGAAGGAAAAAGTTAACCTTTAGTAGACTTAATTCACATATACGCATACATACATATACAGGTTGTTGTAAAGATTTACGATTAATTTCTGTACAGTGTAGAATTCAATTCACAATTAGAAAACTATGTTCCCGCATTAAATAAAGACAAGCAGTAGCGTGTTAGCTCATGTCAACGGAGACAATCCGCATTTCGAGATAACTATAAGTAGAGATCTTAATTAAATACGACGTCAAAAAGAGAAAAAACATCTAGACATGGTTAATGAATTGTCATCACACATCAAAACGTCGGTAATACTCGTATAGTGAGAATAGAATATGCAAGTTACCGAATACTCTGTGATTCGTTATTTCGTTAAAGTATTTGTAGGGACCATGCGATAACGTTTTATGCGTAAGCATTCCCACCGTGTGGCGAGGCAAATAGCGGCGGGCGGTGAGACGCCAGTCGTATACCGGAGTCCATTAGAGTCGCACTATAGCATTAAGGTTAACTACTATCGTGTTACGCACCATTTGTACGGAGTTGAAATAAAAAACAGTTGTGTTTCTATAAAGGCTTTATTATTTACCAACTATAAAGTTAACCCTAATTATTTATTAAAATAATGGGTTCTCAGAAATCGTTTCTCATTTGCATGATACCAAACTGCCCACGATTATGCCGGATGATTGCTCGCAAAAATACCTGATTACCTTTTTTTATAAAGTTGGTCAGCTGACGAGCTGGCAGGCCGCCTGACGATCCCCGCCCATCGACATCAGCACCATCAAAGATGTTGCTTTTGCGTTACCGATCTACCGACCTTTGTAATAGTTTGATGGTAAAGTACATCGTCAAGAGGTACTAACTTCGCCCACTTGACTCCATCTAACACTGGGCAATTCATACGATTAATACTCATATCCCAAATTCACAGCGGGGAGCCTCTTAGCCACAGGAGAGATGTTGGCTCTCTAGGTAGCCACAACACACACAGCTGTGTGTGCTCTACCTCCAAGAAGCTCCTCTGAGCACCCCCCTTTATACAGATTTATACAGACTAAAAAGGAGAATGCTTAGAGGAACTTTTTGGATTGGTGCCATCGTCGCGTTTCTACAATAAATCTGCACCTCCCGCTTCAGAAGCAGAGCTTACCCCCACATTCTTGATATCTAGAAGTACAAAACAACGCGGGGTTCGCGTTCCTATTTCCCTTGCGCTATAACCAAACTATAGCTTTTAAGAAGTGTGTAAATACCGCTCTTAAAGTCGGTCCCGCACTGGCAGCCCCTCGGAAGCTGCAGATGTGCATGGCTTACCATTTTTTTATATAAAAAATCACGGGAAATGACTTCACTCCACCTGGTGTTAAGTGGAAATAGAGTCCAGCCGCGAAGACAAAATGTGCAGCGTGAAAAACAACGCCGCATCAGTCACCCTCACCGTGCTGGCCTACTAGGTGCCTCTTCACCCCATGTCATAGGAAGAGGGAAAACGTGTGATGGTTGACTATTCTCTCTTTTGGAAATGCAACAACGAAACGAGTCAGCAAATTTCTGTGTTCTACTTCAGGTGGCCACTTTACGTCCAGTGGGTCGCCTGCTCTTTTGCCGTCTTTTTTAAACGAGGTGTGAAGAAGCAACTTTGACGACCTCCTAGGTCGAGTGGCTTGCACACCGGTTTTCATGGTGTCGCCATCTCTGTGGTCCCTGGTCGAATCAATTTAGAAATACCTGTTTTTCTATATTGTTTCGGGTCTGGATGTTTCCTATGTATAATAAGTATGTATTTAAGTATATTAAGTATGTTTATCTGTTGTCTAGTTAACCATTTATAGAGTTTCTTAAGGAAGCTTTTCTTGGGTTTAGATAATTGGTGTGAGTGTGGGAAACATTTTTTTTGTTTATTTATTTATTGCTTGCGGGCAAGCAAGGTGAGGACGGCTAGTGAGGCAGTATCTTGCTCTATTAACTATCCTCGCATCTGAATTCTGCTTCTGCTTACCATCAGGCAGGGCAGAGTCATTGCGTAACTTACCATAAAAAATTAAAAAATATCAACATCCAAAGTGACACACTAATAGTTGGCAACTTCTTGGTGGGAAAGTAAAGTGTCATGTCTGCGGTTTTGTTTTATTTTCTATAATTTGTATTATGACGAATCTTAATGTGAGGTAACGGCAATAGTGTTCGGACACGTGCATGAGTCTTAGTTAGCAAATAAAACAAAACTGTGCAACGTCACCATTCAAATTTTCTCAAGAAGTCCGCGTTACTCAAGGGCTTGGGGATTACTATTATCATTCATCATCATCATATATCAACAAAGGTATGTTATCTATTTATGCAGGTTGACTTTTTATCACCGTCCAAACCTTCTGAGATGAGTCCCGTGATGCAAACGAACAACTCTTACTATTGGACCAACTCCCTAACTCGAAAATAAAATTCAGCTGTTCCATACATTTTGGTCGAATGAATATTGATGTTTTGTATTACTAAATGTGCTAAACGGACAAATCCATCAATTAAAAGAAAAAAAATAGAGGGTTGTCTGACCAAAACTGTGCTGCACCACGCCGAGCCAGGGGAAGCGGCCGATGTCCGCGGCCGAGCCCTCGGGCATGCTCTGGTCGCCGTCGGCGGCGCAGCGCGCGCGGTCCCACAGCAGCCGGCACTCCGTCCCCACTGCACCACACAACCACATTTCACTCACATACCCATGTTTGACATTATTCGAAGTCAAAGATTTTTATACAAATAAACTTAAAGAACAAACAAATAAACTTGACTCCCATCTAAAAGATTGGTCACACTGGGCCCGCGTGGTGGTTCACGGCTCGTTATCCCTATCTTTACATAGGTAAGCCTCGTGCCCCAACATTGGGGACATTAAACGAGCTGATGAGTAATGATGATTAGTCAATGAAATTCCCAAAGATTTTTACCAAATCATCGGAACCAGTAGTAACTGGTTCCGGTTCGCGGTCACCACTGCCTCTCATCGTTGATAATGAGCCCGCAGTTAAATTATCAGCCCGATATCTCTATTTTTACCATTTGTCTCACGTTATATCATTATGTAAAACTAGACATAAACGTTCATAAAAAATTAATATGTGAGATAAGACACACAGATTTGTTATAATTATGAATATTTACAACGTATAATTAATAAAAATTATATTATTAATGTCGCGTGTGGGCCTACCTTTCAACCACACAAACAGAATCACCGTAATGAATTTGACCACCGACATTTTTGTGATTAGATTATGTTAATCGCGCATTTTAATCATTTCAAATTTTAATAAACCTTAAAATTCAGTAAGAAGGTAATTTATCACCGAAGCATCATGTTTCACTAACATAACACTGAAGCATAATTTAAAATCTTTCGCCGTTTTTTGTTTTTGAAGAATATTTTGAATTGACCATAAACAAAAAAAAGGTCAAGTTTAAAATCGTTACTTTTTTCTGAACACTTTTAAAACTTTCTCAAAGTTAAACTGAGTGGTGTAAAAACTTTTTGGAATCAAGATGTCAATGATCTGTGCACGGTGGGCGCTAACTCGGAACTACTGAAATCAGCTGCCACTCGATTAGCTGGGCTTATGTACACAACTATCTGCAGTTTGTCAGCATGCTTAGTGAATACTGTAAACAGTTGTTTTTCCCACAAACTGTTTCCTTTGCGGTGTACCTTCCGTTCTTGAGATAGCAAGTTTGTGGGAACTGAAACGAAAGTAGGTTTTTGTGAATCTGGATGGTTCTTTCATATATTTTTGTACCGTTGATGCGCTGACTAGGACATATAACATATTTTTATCTCTACTTAAAAAAGTGTAGGTATGTCAATAAGTAAATAGTTTACTTTTAACATCTCATCTATAATTAAGACAAGCCATAAGGTTTATCACTTATTTGAATAATACAATATTGCCTATTATCAACTTTATCTGTAACTAGCACTTTAAATAAAATATAGCCTATGTTACCCGCAAGGCATGTAGCATTCTATCTTTGAAATAATTGTTGGTTTTTGACCAGTAGTTCCAGAGATTACCCTCCGCAAACAAACAAACAAACAAAGTCACAAACTAATAGTATGGACAAAGACTATTCTGTATTCCTGTCATTCATTTTCATATTCGCATATTCATTATTATCAAGCACTTTATTGCCAAGTCCGAAGCCAATTTCACCGTTCGAACACCTATAAAGTAGATTGTAGTGTTTGAACAACGCACTTGCGGTACGCGACCGCCTACTCTCTCCAAAACAAATATAAGGTTTAACGAGCAAACTCCACATAGAAAAGCCTTAAATCACTTTGGTACTTATGCCTTACGTAACAAAGTTCGTATTGTAACTCAAATCTGTATATGGTAGAAATGTGAGGTCGAATACAAAAGGTTTTGTAATGAAACTAAGGAACTCGATCTTCAAATCACCCGTGTGGGTCTAGTGCCGTGAGCGTGGTTGTCTAGTTTCCAGCTAGGCTACATAAAGTGCAAGCTTTGTGTGTTGCATTATGAAGTGTATCTTAGGTTCGCCCATATATTATTACAAACAATTGGAAATGTCTCTTTGTCGTTGAATAATCCTAAAACAACTATAAACAGTCGTTAATGCAAGGGAGAACCTCATTAGCTATATGGAGCTCAAACTTGACAGTAACGCCATCTACGAGTAAATTACACAATCCTACTTAAAGATCCTAATTTATAAAAAAAACCAAATTTTTTCAACATTTATGTTTTTGTAATTTATTCGCAACAAAATTTGCGTTAAAAAATTATTTGAACATTTATAAAGAGCCTAATTTAATATTGTTTATTAAAAGACCGCCCGCCCCGTTTAGCGTGAGTATTGCGAGCTTAAACAATGGTCTTTGTGCCATATTTGTAGGGACCCTTCACGGGGCCGCCCTCACGCGGCGCGATATCAGTGATGTCAACTACCGACCATTATGCTAAACCTTTTTAAACAGGAGAAAAATCGAAATGTTGGTATTGTGCTTGTGTCACGGCCTATGCCTAGTGCGACGCTCACAGGCTGAATATGAAAGAGGAGAAGATGAAATTTATAAACATAATTTTATGGGGTTTAAATACACCACCTATTGAACTCATGTATTTTTTAAATTTCTTATTGCAGCAACGGTTTGTTCCAAAACGGTATCTAAAATCTACTAGGGTCTACATAATTTGATCCTATGTATGTTCTTTCGTTCTTTACTAATATATTTAGGGTTCAGTATATTAAAAAAAAGTAGTGGTAAGGTATTGACTTTTGGAAACACTTGATGAATAGACTTGTATTTTTGCTCAGAGATATATAGAGTGGTTTTTTAACTGGGACAGTATGGCAAAACCTGACTCTATAGGAGTTAAAGAGTATCTGTCTTAGGAACCATTAGTCAGGCTTTTTATTATCAAAACAATTTTGGCATAGCCAATTTTTGGTCAGTTTAGATATCTCTTTGGTGTCGGACTTGTTCATACTGTTCTAGTCAAAAAAACACTCTGTACAGTTTGTGGTTCGAACTGAAACGAAAAATTTGTAATTATTATTACTTTACAAAACAAAGCCTTAGTATGCTACATAAATATATGTTTCATGTGTTTTTGTCAGTTTTTTGAAAATACTGTTCATTTATAAAACTTCACGCATGAATGAAATCCCTGAGAGATAGTCAATTAAACCATTATTATCCGTAACTCAATACCTTAGTTCATACTGAGCAGTTGACGTTGTTAGCCACTTTGTAAATGTGCAATACATTGTACGTATGTCTTTATATTTAAAGATTAATGTTTTGTTTGTCCCGTAATTCCTATATCACCTGAATGCGATGCAACTTTAATAAGTGGGTGTGCACACCACTGTTGTTAAACCATCACGCGGACGAAGTGCTTTATACGTAGTATTTAATAATTTGTGTAAAATAATAGAATGGCAGGGGTCACATCTGATAGCGCGCGCAGCGATGGCGCCGCGGCACCATTAACCCCGGCCGGCATCGACCCCGAGACGACGACCCGCCGTTGCCGTGGTAGCGGGAACCACACCAATTTTGTTACGCCAAACGTGTTATAATGATGATGTGGTAAATCGACAATGTCTAGTGACAAAATATAAAGAGATTGCAGAAAGTAAGCTTCATACGAACGCGCTCGAACAACGCACACATAGGGTAACAGTGTACCGGCCCCCACCAACGGCGGCAATATTTTTAAAGATATTAGGCATGATTTCGACCCTAAATCCGATTTCTTTAAAAACTACTTTTAATTACCTACAACTAAGACGCAGTGACATCTGCTGTAAGTTATCAGCGGAGTTTTAGTACGCATTCGAAAACGGAGGTTAGTGCACGCGTGTCAACAACCACGCTCAGTAAAAAAAAATAGCGGAGAGGTGTTTTTAAATAGTGAGTTCTAGTTCTTTTTAACGTTATGTTAAATAAGTTTGTGTTTTATGGGACATATATACGTCTATTTATTTGATTTAGGAGTAAAATATGCGTTATTTAGTACCGTAATTTAAAAAAAATCGAGGGCCGGTGGACTGGACCATAAATAGGCTACTTTTAGTGTCCGGCCTACCCTGGCCGGGCACTGGGTTTGAGGGTTGGCTGATTTATTGTATTTTATGATCTAGTGAGTATGCCGTGAAGTATAATTTTATAAGTAATGTCTCACTTAAATTCGAGTTAACGTTATGTCCAGTCTTCGGCCGCCAAAATAAGCTGTACTAATACTATAGGTAAAAGATCTTGTATGAGAATATGGAGGCCTGTGTTGCCTAGTAAACCGGCCCTTACAGAAACTAAATGGCTGGATTACTAGATGCAGTACCCAGTCTCCGGCCACTATCTACACTTTAAATAATCTGTTAGACCAGCGCCAGCGAGTATGCTTACATACAAAACGCTAAAACAATTTACATCATTATTATCATTATTTTAGTAGTGCTCATGTACTAACGTATATTACTGTACTGTGAGAATGCCGCATTCTGCATCGCATGATTAATTATATTAAAAATTTGCACTGATTGAGCACTTGATGAGCAGTATATTGATTGCTGTTTTTTTTTATAAATCTGATTTTATAACTTAGCCTTTTTTATAAAAAAGATAGAACCAATTATAATAAATAGCTTCACATTATACTGGCGTTTTATTTAATAATCGCATAGTATTACCTATTTCACATGAATATTGAGTAAAGTGGGAGAACATAACTAGTTAAGAATTAGTAATAAATTGTGTGAACATTCAAAAATAACCCTTAATTCAACCATCTGGGATGTTCCATCTATTGGCCATTAAGTGGCGTTAGTGCCTGTGTCCGGCCTCTAAGTTTGTATTAGAGTGGCTGGAGACTAGGCATAAAGTGGCCGGGCACTGGATTGGGACGGCCGGATACTAGAGAAACATACTTTTACAAAAATATATTTTTTATATAAAAATTGGCAACCTATATTTTTCAAAAGAGTGTTAAATATATTTTTGAATATTCATTAGTTAGTAAAAAATACTCCAACACCGATTCCTCTGTAGAGCTTAGTTATGGACGAACTAAGTCAACAAGTGCACTAAGAGGCCGGTCACTGGTCATGTTACCCTAGACAACCTGTCACGGACACAGCATCCTCGCCTCGTCTTTGTCCGACGAGGCGAGGATGCTGTATAGTTTGGTAAATGTGATTATTGGTAATAGAGAATAAGTAAATTTGTTTTATGTTATATGTGCCCTTACGGGGGTGGCATTGTCATTGCGTGACAAAACCCTCTTTTAAAAATAAAGAATTAAAAAAAAAAAAAACCTGTTACGGACACGGAATCTCGCAATATTTTCTGAATCCCTTGAGACCCTACACGTGACCCCTATGGGTGGTGCTAAATGAGTGACACTGTCTGATTGGTAGAGCCACGCTGCGTTGCAGCACGAAATGGTTCGGCTCGCCCGCCATAATACCATCCTCTCACAGAATATCGGCGTGTAACAATGGCACTCGTTGCTGTTGTGTTTCGTCTGGTGAGTGAAAGTACCGGAGGCCCATCTCTCACCCCTCCCCCCTCCAATTTCCTACTTCCTCCTCAAGATCTAACTCCTTCCCCAAGGCCGGCAACCCATCTGCGATTACTTTGGTTTTGCGAGTGTCCATGGGCGGCGGCGATTACTTTCCATCAGGTGACCCGCCTGCTCGTTTGCCTTCTTTTAATATTAAAAAAAAGTCTCCTTATTTTGTGCTGGTGAGCACACGTGCTGGTGATAGAACAAAGATACTAATGTGTAGATAAATGGCAATTTTAATTGATACCATACACGGCTTTGCTTTAAAGCCAAAATCAAAATCTACAATGATAGAAGCTCTAGATGTTTAAGTAGCTGCTATAAACGGTGTCCCTAGCGCCTTAGATAGAGTTGATGATTAGAGTTGATACCGTAGTTATATCTTTAAAGTAACTTATTCGAAATAACTGACAAGGTGTTGGAATTGTAACAACAATAACATAGATTTTCATAAACCCGAACGAACGAACAATGTTAATGCTAAAAAGTATTAGAGATAAATATATGTCAAAATCTGCTTGTTGTGCTTGGTCAGCATGAACCATTTTTGAAACAGCTTTCTCTATTACGACAAAACTCCACCGTGCTCCTCAAACAATTATTTATAATCTGTTTTGATACGAGCCCGTCGTTGGCTCGATCGTTTTAACCACAAACAAACAACTTTACCTTTTTCAATCGCCATCGGATATTGTACGGAAAAAACAACGAGCGGCCCACGAGCGTGAAATTAGATTGGATGTGATACGTGGCTTTACCGTTTTTTTGTAACTTATTAAAAAAAGTTAAAGTCGATATACAAAATACATATTAAGAAATTCTCCAATAGTTACGAGTAAAAAGATTAATGTATTCTATATGCTTGAGAAGAAGATCGCAGCGATTAGTTGCAACTGGCGGGACCTCGAAGCCACAGCACAAGACCGCGACTCATGGAAGTCCCTACTGCGAGCCCTACATAGGGCCCTGATGAGGGATAGCAGGTTTCATCATCATATGCTTGAAAGAATGCTACACACAGGGTTGTGTGAAATATCTATAAATGTCTGACATTATAGACACTAAGATTTTATCTATAATACAAATCTAAAACTTATCTTTGTATACGTAGTATTAAGTCGTCATTAATTCTGACGAGCCCTTGTAATTTCTTTTGTTTGAAGACTTGCATAATGTTTTAATTATCAGTATATAGCTGCTTTCATATTGTATCAAGCCTCTACTATTATCTGAATACAAGATCAAACCTCGTAAGTGGGCAAAACCTCAAACAAGCTCTGTCCAGTCAAATATTACGATGTTAATCACAGACCGTTAATGTCGATAGTGACAGGCGTGGAGTACCCGCTCCGGCATGCCTGATGAGATATGACCAATGACGTTAAACGGTGGTTAGTGCCCGCAAGACGCTGGCTTGTCCATGCCGCTCTCCTATTGGATAGAACACAAACATTAGTGTTATTAATTATGGAGTAGAACTATTGATTTGTTTATGGAAAATAACAGATCGTTATACACTAAAACACTAAGTTGCAAACAAAAATGAGATCCTTGAGCTCAACTTGTCCGCCAAAATCAGTAGCTACAAAGTGCTTGTAAAATTATGCAAAAAAGATAAGTGTCAAAAATATGTGGATGTTCAAGACTTTCAAAAAACATATACTGTTGTACATTGTCATCACCTGCTTATAAACGTCCGGTGCAAATAAATTATTATCTTTTTTAAATATTCATCATCATCATCATCTCAGCCAATAACACGTCCACTGTTGGACATAAGCCTCCCTCAAGGATATAAATTTTTGGGAATATCAATTTGAGGGGAATTTGCCATAATCGCCACGCTTGGCAGGCGGGTTGGCGATCGCAGTAACGTGAGAATAATCACAGAGAGACGCTGCTGCCCATCCTCTGGAATGATCCCATAGTCGCCTTCTACGACACCCACGGGAAGAGATGGGGTGGTGCAATTCTTTACCCCCGGCACCACACGGGGTTTTTTTAAATATTAAAAAATACTAATTTGATGGTTAGGCTCCTTGGCTTTTGGACACTGTTCCATCTATTAAAATAATATAAAGATATGTTAACCACTAATCGGTAATGTAACGTGATACGATACGTTCAACGGATTTCGTTCGTATATTTATTTACATGCGTTACTTCCAAAACACGCTAATTTTAAGTTCGTGACTTAACAAAAACTACAAACTTTTAAGCTTTGTATATGTTGAAGACTATTAGCGTGGTCGTGTTAATAGTGTGCTGGATGAATGGCGTCGTTCATTGCGGCTTTTATGGCCCTCACCTTATGTGACCTCTTCTCCTAGTAGACCTCTATTAGCAGGGTCAAGCAAAATGTAGACCTATACTTACATGTATTTTAAGTTTGTTTTGTGTTATTTTGGATTTGTTTTTGTCCCATGATTATATGAATATTAATGGTTATATATGTACATACTTGAAATTGATACTTACATTTAAAGACCAGAATTGCGTTGGCTCCTGTCATGTAAAGTGATATCTAATAGGACGACCTCAATTTTATTTTCTTGTTTTATTTTTTATTTTTTATATACTCTTGGCCTTAGTTCTAGGCTCTTAATCATTTTAAGGGGAATTTGTCATAATCGCCACGCTTGGCAGGCGGGTTGGCAGTAAGGTGAGAATAGTCACAGAGAGACGCTGCTGCCCATCCTCTGGAATGGTTCCATAGTCGCCTTCTACGACACCCACGGGAAGAGATGGGGTGGTGCAATTCTTTCTAACAAAATATGTATAATTCAAACAACGAAAAACCTAAAATTGTGCACATTAATTGGCTATTGTATAAATTCGGATTTGGAAATCCATTCGGCTTTGGAATTCTTTGCCGGCGCATGTGTTTTCCAGCCCTATAGTCCCGGGTCTTTTAAGCGGGGCGTGAAACGGTATTTATGCAGGCCGTCATGAATGGGTGCGCTTGTTACCGTGCTTGTTCCACGGTGAGAAGCGCTCTTATTATTTTGGACTGCATCGGCGGCTTACCATCAGGCAGGGTGTGGTCACTATGACGAGCCAATATTTAAAAAAAATATATAGATCTGTGTTAGATACTATTCAGAACGGATCTGCTAAATTCATTATCTTAAGAAACCGCTTGTAGGTATCACTGCGCTACGCTTTCTTCTGGAGGCAGGATCATGACTATTCAAAAATGGTTACAAGAGTGAGCTTACTAGAAAAAACTATTTTTACTCGGGAGTTTTTGAAGTGAGGCAGGCTCCGGCCATTCGAAAACACTTCGAACTAACTGAACTGTAATGACATGCCATTTTTACTCATTCGAGGTACTTATTAGGTACTTATATTTTTTTACGGACGTTTTCTAAAAATGAAACCTAGCTAGATCGATTTAACGCCCCGAAACCCCCTGCATACATACAAAATTTCATGAAAATCGTTGGAGCCCTTTGTGAGATTCAGATTATATAAACATATATACAAGAATTGCTCGTTTAAATGTATTAGATAACCAGGGAACGGCAACAAATAAACTCCATTGTATAAAGACAAAACAGAACAAGGTAAAACCAACACCACCAAACACAAAAATGTGACAGATACCACAAACGTCAACACACGCAACATACACAGCAAAATTAAATTAAAACGATTTTTGAACTGATAAATGGTACAGCTTGTAATTACATTTAATTATATATTATTTTCGTGGGGATGGGATAATTTAAGTATGTTTTTTGCGCCATATTTATTACCTTAGCGACTGAATTGCAAAGCGCTAGGTCCGATATACGGAGGTGCTGGGTACATTTCCCAGTTCGGGCAAAATGTGTTTGGAAGGTTTTTAATGCATTGCTCGTTTTTGTGATCGCTATCCCGCATTTGACAAACGTGGTGATTAAACCAATACCTATGAACTGTAACGATTCATGATTTATTGATGGAGGCCTTTAGCCAGCAGTGTGGTACAGTATGTACCTACTAAAGACTATCGATTACAACTATATATTTACATATAGTAGTTAGTTGGTAGTATTACTGCCGTACTCAGAGACGTCAATTAAGTTTTAATGACAAATTAAGTCTCTTGCTGTCACTTTCTTATGTATAGTGCTAAATAGAGAAGGAAAGACATTTAATTGTTATTCAAACTTAATTGACGTCTCTGAGTACGGCAGTTAGTCGTATATTAAAAAAAGAAAATTAAAGCATTTACTTCACTTTAATTTTATATAAGGATTCCAGAAATGATAATGGTTAATCTGGTGATGGTGGTACCCCCAAACTTGATGTTTTATGACGGTTCAACGTATGATATATTATTATAGACCTCGAGACCTCTATCATATATCTAAGCCCACCCTCCGGGGACGAGCCAGTCGACTACAAAGAATGTATGTAATTAATATATGAGCGCTATTAATCATTGGATCTACATTATAGTTTTGTAAGACTCAGCCCATTGCCACCTTGATCGCTGTATCATTATTACACAGAGATGAACCGGGAATTTTTTGGGAATCATTTTAGAAATAGAAATTTAAATAAAGTTGGTTTAAAAGACACGCTGTTCTTATGTTATATACAATATGATTCATATAACATAAAAACAATAAGAACAAACCATATATTTCAATGAAACAACTTTTACGGTTCTACTCGCGTTCCGTAAAAGTATATATTTCAATTTATAATTATTTTCATTTTTTTCAAGCACCTAATCCTGCCAGCTTTCCATTATTGTACAAAGTATTGTAACACACAAAATACATATTTTTTTATGTTTCGGGACTTCTTCTTCATATTTACTTTAGCAATACCAAATCTCACACTCCGTGCGTGCAATCTGCATGAAAAGTGACAAAAAGTTTTTGCTTCACGTATTAATATATGGAGGAGCTCGATGGCGCAGTGGTTAACGCGCCCGGTATGCGAGTACTGAGGTTAAGCAACTTTTGCAAATGCCGGTCATTGGATGGGTGACCAAAAATGTATCATCTCGAGCTCCTCCGTGCTTCGGAAGGCACGTAAAGCCGTTGGTCCCGGCTGCATTAGCAGTCGTTAACAACCACCAATAAGCACTAGACCCTCGTGGTGGTTTATTTATTAATTATAAGCTGATAATGATGATGATGATGATGATGATGATGATGATGATGATGATTAATATATGTAAGGTGCCCGGAAAGGGGACTATCATGAAACTAGTATATCGATCTTTGGTTGTTGACTGCGTCGTAGTGGCGTAGTAATGCGTACAGTTAGAATCCGAAGCCTAGTAACTACTAGTCGTACTACTATGTCATATTAGCTTTACTAGAAATTGACAAGCGCTTGTTAGATTATCTAGTTGGTTTGGCAAAGTGATAAAGCGTTCAGCTACTTTTGATGCTGACTGTACATATGTATCTAAAAAAACTCCGTGGCGCAAGGTGAAAATAGAAAACGAGAGCACGGCGAAAACGCTATTATTTAGAGCCGCGGGTTAGAAAACACTAAAGTTGTTTTAATGCAGACACTAGTTATATTAATTTTCAATCGTATACTTATTATTATGATGGTACCGTAGATGCTACCGAATTTGGCCCGAAAACATAATTTGAGTGTAATCATGTATTTGTTTTTATATTATATCTACGAATATAGTACTTAGATTCATTAAGATATTAGAAGCAGAAGCGGACAAACAAGTCCTAACACTAACCAAAGCGAGTACACACAAATGTACTCTACGTTGAGAAAAGAACCTGGGGCCCTGGGTTTTAACCACTAGACTAGACCACAGAGGCGGTTAAAAATAATATGCCACTATGATGTTACAGTAACTAATCCGGGAAGCTCGCGCGGGCCGGCGGCGGCGGCGCGACGCCATGCCTCGGCTAATGGAGAACACCGCCATTAGTCATGCGCAGGCGGCCGGCGCGGCGGCCTACATGTAATTAAAAAAATATGATAATTTTGGTTGGACGGTGCCATGGACATTTCTCAGTATTAACTTGGAGGTTCAATTAATTGATTTATGAGTATTCTTTTAAAGCTTATTTCTATTAAGTACTTCATCTTCGTCAACCTATAAACGACCCTCTGCGGGTTTGGGCCTACATACACAACAACGAATAGAGACATCGGACTATAAACTACCATGATAGTTACTATTAGTGAACCCAAATAAAAATCTAATTATTTACTCAGTTTAGGCTACATGTAGCTCTTATGGATGCCAATGCCATAGGTTCGTAAGTCTAAACAGAGCGAGAGACCTTGAGAAGAACCGGCAAAAATCTCAGCTAGAGTAGGTATTTCTTTTCTCCCTTTGGAAAATGCATTATCAAAGGACACTTTCCATTACAAATAAACACACAAAATATAAGGGACAACCACAATAAGTAAAAAAAATATTTAAAAAAATACTCATATAAGTTCGCAAAACATCAGGTACCAAATATGACTATTTTATATAAATATATTTTCACGTCTGCTTCAATGTATCTGGAGGTATAGGTAAGAGGTAATTGAAGTGAAGTAGGAACACGCCCTTTAAAATTTAATTAGGTGACTTTTATGCTTATTTTTATATAAACAACTAATATATATTCGAGATTTGATCCACACGCCGTTAATCACACCTAATTAGCCACACAACTAATTAATAAGTCGGAGTATCTGGGATACATGTATAATCTGGCTCAATTAAGTTATAAATTTGTCGATGCGACGTTTACGTATCGAATATTGTATAAATATTCATGTCGCGTGCGTCAAACAGTATTGTCACAAAGTAAAGAGATCCTAGAAGGCAAGCTTAATTCATACCACGCTCGGGTAACGCCCACGTAGACCCTCTAACTCAGTGGTTCTTAACCCAACGCGAATCGCGCAAATCCGAAGGCAGCAGGGGTTTTCAGCGTTTTTGATTATTAAAAACAAGCACCGACATCGGTTTGATGCCACTGCTGACAGTATGCGTTTAGCATCGAGTAACACTGAACCAAGGATTCTGAAGTTAGTAAAGAGTATGCAATCACAAAAATGTCATTAAAATCTGTAACTTTATTATAGATTTTTGCGAAATAATAAATAAATGAGTGTTAGTCGTAAAGTTATGCGTATTTTATTTATAGATAGATCAAAGAACCCTTTATTTTTTTACTTTTAGGTACCGTATATTATCAATAAAACAACTGGGTGATCCCTGGCAAGACAGATATTTGGTGAAATGGTCCCTCACGGCTAAAAGGTTAAGAACCACGCTCTAACTGAACTCCTGAACAGCTTGGAACAGCCCGTGCTGCGAGCTGTTACGAGATTTTGGGTTGTCTATGTGTGCGTTTGTATGAATGAATGAATAAACATTTATTGGTAATACACGACACATACAGAAAGTCATATTAAAAAAACGAACTAAAAATAGCAACTAAAAATACAACCTTAGTGTAACATATAGTATGTGTGGAGTCAACCAAAGGGCTCCGACGCAGTTATTTTGTTGCAGCCAAGGTCACAACACTGATATTCCGAAGCTTATCTTCTGCAGTCCTCTGATTTTGTGGTATTGTGCACGAACTACTTTTATCGGTGACGAATAGTGGCAACTCAAATACCTTTCGTGTAAATCATGGGGCTTGTTCACTCGAACAAGGGAAATCCAACTGCTTTAAGGGCTGAGAACTTTTATTCACCATTGAAACAGTGCCTCGTGGTGCCAACCATTTAAAATTTAATCATACCAATCATAACATTCTCGTTTTCGTTAACGCGATCAAATGGCCAATAAAACTCGCACAGATCAGACCATAAAGTTCTGAAAACTACGGTTTAGATTTTGACTTTGGAAATAATACTTTTTTAAGTTTCATTTATAACAAAAAAGGTTTTTTATTTATTTATAAGCACACAACATTTTAAGCATACCTATTACATACCACATATTTGTGTATAACCGTAACACGTCAACTTTCCATACGCGTATTGCAATATTTTGTGTTGCAATAAACGCTTAATTTTATAATCGCAATAAAAAAGTTTAACGGAAGACAGCCGTTAAAACACCGAATAATAATTTATAACTGAGTCGTGGATGGTCGTGACCGCAACTGTAACATAAAAATTCAAATCAACAGCTTTCCCAATAAAAGACAATGGAATAATTTGATGTTTGCCCCACATCCATGGGATATGCAAATCGTTGAGTTCAAAACGCTGGTGAACAGAAAAGTTGCGTGCGGGAGAAAGTTAGGGCACGGCGGAACCAATTAGCGTATTGAATTTATTACGGAAACAGATTTTTTATTGTCATGTCTTTATGACTGTTGATGACAGCAACGAATATGCAAGAAGCGAAGAATTAACCTGAACGTTCTTCATCATAATTATTGTTACGTTTTTGTGTACGAGAACTCTTTCGTATAGATAGTTTTGCAAGTTTCTTTTTGTACCGAACATATAAACTTTTAATTTGAAATATGTAGGTATGTACGAGTACTACAAATTGTTTAACTACCCTTATAAAATACTAGTGGACCCGGCGGATTTCGTACCGCTTTGACAGTTTTCATTCATTCCCGTGGGAATATCGGGATAAAAACTATCCTATGTGTTAATCCAGGTTATAAATTATCTGTATGCTGAATTTCATCCAAATCCATCCATCCGTTGCAGCAGCGTGAAGAAGCAACAATTATACACACATACACACAAACTTTCGAATTTATAATATTAGTATGATTTTGTACAAAATTTCATGATTATCGGTTGATAGTATACGCGTGAAAGCGTAACAAATAACAAACAAACATTACTCACTTTTACATATTAAGTTAGGTTACTATTAGTTAGGATAGTTAGGGTATAAACTCTGATTTAAACACACATCTGCTTATAAAACGTAAATACACCACTATTGTAACCCAGTAAAAGCCATCCCAATCCTATCCAAACTACTCGGAGAATCTAGTAGAGTGCGGGAGCACGCTTACGCTTGCGTGATGCCATTCCCTCTAGAAACCTTCTGACGTTGTTTTGATCGTGATCTAGCAGTGTGGCTTGAGGAACCCTTTAAGTTTCTCGCCGCCCCCAAAAAGTCCGGTGATGCTGTGAAAGCTGTTTACAGATAACAGCAAACTCTCTCCTAAACATTTTTGAGCTTATCAGCAAAATCAATCTTTTTTTTATATAAGTATTGACGTTTCCATGACAACAAAACATACAGATCCTTTTGTATTGGAAAATTAAATTGTCGTTTCTAGTGTTTTCCGTTACTTATTATTTATGTTTCTCACCGCTTAAACCTTCCCTGAACTTCCACTAATATTTTTAAATCAAAAATAGCCAAATCGGCCAGCCATTCTCGAGTTTTAGCGAGACACGAACAGCAATTGATTTTTATATATATAGATTCACCAGCCAGGAATCGAACCTGGGTCTTCCGCAATCCGGGCGGCTGCACTGACCGCTATGCTACCGGGAAGGCTGACATAAGCGTTGAATTTTGTCACTGCTTTTTAATTTTTTGAGTGCTTATAGCGGCACGGTGCGCGGTGGTGCCATCTATCCAAAGGTTATTGCAACCGATATTAATTAAGTTCTTTGTAAGATAATATATGAGTGTAAGTCTTTTAAGACTATAGTTTCGCCAATAACGAGGTCAATAATATTGATCTCGAATATAATATACGAACCTCGAACTCAATCCGTAAAATAAAATTTGTAGCTATTAACGAGGACACGGCAAGATCCTAAGTAAAATATAAAATGAACACTTTACAATATTTGAGCAAACCAAGTAAGTACTTTTTGTCGTGACTGTTACTGACCAGATAATATTTATGCTGACATTCAGAAATATCTCCTTCGAATTTTGCAATAAAATCGTGACATTGTGTCCATAAATTATATAAAGCATAAATCAAAGTTTTCTCGAAATCTTTCGATTGATAAACTATTTTTATGTTTTTATACGTTAGCAATATTATAAATCAATTTTATGAGTGGATAGTAAAAATGATGTGGAAACGTTTGTTGAGACTGGCAAGAACCTAGTAGATGGATGTTCAGTATATATAGAGACAAGAATAAGAAGTTATTACCAGCTAACTTCAGTGCTCCGGCATGCGACACAGCCGGCCGTCTAAATGGCCACCATTTTAATGACTATTTCTATATATTTTTTATAATTAACGTCTTAAGAGTTGTACCTTTCAATCGTGTTGCAAGCGTCTGCTCGTGGCTGAATTTTGTGTCTTTCTTTTTATTTATTTCAAAAAAGATTTGTTGTACACTATAGTGTATCTTTTATGCTGAATGCGAAATTAAGTTTACCGCACATAATAACCATTTGAAAGATTTATTTATCGAACTGGGTCTGTGCGTCCATCGTATTTTAAAATAATACAACCAGAGTTAGATTTGCTGTAAAGCCGCGTATTAAAGGAGCATAATGACTAACTACGATTATCTTTACTTATCAGTAATAAAGGCTTGCACTTTTACGATGTTCGTCGCATTGCGGAAAGATCAAAGTAATAAATAATTATACTTATTCTATTTTATACTGATTCCGTATAAAATTTGTTTCTCTTTCTTTTGTTTGCATTGGGCTATTTATATCTATTTCCCTATATTAACTATATGGTTCAGTAGCAGTCTACAAACTAAAACATGATTTTTAGGTTTAAAAGCTTTATATTTAAAGAAAAATGTTATATTTCAATAATTTATTGTACCCACTTAGATAGAATTACTACTATGGTTAACTAAAGTAACAATTCTAATTCCTACATCAAAGTTAACAATATTCAACGTCAATTATTCAAGATATATCATTGATATGTTTTATATTAGTTTAGGTTTAGGTTTAAAGACATTTATTCTCATTAAAACATTTCAGTTCATTTACAATGAGAGTAACATAGAAAACTAGTTACAAGTTTAATTGCTAAATCCGTAATACGAAGTAAGTTATCGTCGTAAGTAGAGAAACTTCAGTTCAATATTCTTCTACATATATGTATGATTATAAACATCTTTCAATAATGTAATGTAGCGTCGCAATTGAAGTATTATCTGTCCATATATTTCTCTATAAAAGTTTATTAGAAACTGTTTTTTTTAAATCACATATTAACAAATTATTCTTCGACTTTTATACGACGTGTGCTCTACATGTTCCGATGACTGACGATCACACACCGGTATAGTTTTGTAGCGTTGCGTTGCGCGTACGCAATGAATGGCCCGTCCAGCTGCGCGCGCGTCGTATTTGCTTTTCAATTAACCTCGGCCATTATGCGCGGGCCTTGAAAGCCTTCCGCTTACAGCATAAAGGGGCATTCAAGAGGCGTTTAGCTGTTTTTTTGGAAGAAAATATTTTCTCAAAAGTAGTGGGAAATAGGAAACAATGTTTTAAGGCAGTTTGTACATTTTATAGAGTTATGGTAGAGCAACCTGAATTTAAAAAATCTCCCAATTGCCAATATTTTTCTTTACAGTTTTAACCGCCTCTGTTGTCTAGTAATTTAGAACACCATCTCAGAACCTGAGGTCTCGGGTTTGAATCCCAGCGGGGGTACATGATTAAACTCAGTTTGGTTAGTTTGTTAGCGCTTATTTTAAGTCCGTCTAGCTAGCTACCACCTGACTCTATAGCTACCACCACAGTACCACGATAGTTAGAGATAAGATAGTCAGTTCCTAAGTAGCTGATGATGCCGGGTGAGAAGCGCCTTATCATCACTTAACATCAAGTGAGACGAAAGTCAAGTGCTTACCCGTAAGAGATAAAGAATAACAATTTAAAAAATCTAAAAACAACATCACCAAGTTTTTTTTCATTGTTTTTCGTTTAATTTTTTTCACTGTATTTTATAAATATTTAATTCAACTTCAGTGCCGCAATTAGCACTTAAAAATAAAAAGTAAAACATCAAACAAAGTTTAAATTTGGATATGAATTCCAAAAGTTACCTATGAAAGAGGAAGAAATTATTTTAAAACACACAAAGTAAAACGAATATTTTAAAATAAAACGCTATTATGGGTGTCCATAAAATAAAACAACCTATAAAACTAGCGTCATAGATAAGAATGAAATTCAAAAGCTGCCGTGCTCATACACTGCGCGCCGTAAGTAGCACTATTATAATTAGTCATGTAACTCCATCTCCACATAACACACGTGTTATGTTATAATGTTGTTAGATTATCATCAGAGATCGGAATAGGTAGAGCTATTTTGGTTCATTGACCGTAAACGTTGATGTTAATATGGACGTTACGCGAGATTCTAACTGAAACTTTTTTTTATAAACATGATAAAAGAAGGCTTGTCTTACGTATTGGCAGTGGGCGCAACGACGTTGTCAAACTTACATTAGCGACGCGTTGCCAATTAACATTGCGCACACGCGCAATGTTGCCGCACGATTTTGCCGCGCAACACGGCTTCTGGAAACAAAACAATACAATAGCGGGCTCCGCCGCTAGAAGAACGCACTTGTTTTTGTCTCTTCCTACAGCATTCAAATTGTTTATCGACAATATTTCGGGAATGTCCATATTAATACAACATATGGCAAGTACAAAAAAATGCTCTACCTATTCTGATCACTGATTATCATACATAATGAATGTTTGGTACGCGGGCGGCTGCGGCTGCTAGTACACGAGATGTGATGTTATCAATGGAATTCAATTTATTGTTATTGTTTTAAATATAAAATATTTATGTGACAAAGTTAAACAGCTCTTATGTTTGTGGCGGCGTCGTGACCCCTACGGAGCACAGAAGCACCTTCAACATCATCGCAGCAGCGCCCATCCATCACACTCCTCATCCACCAGATACCTTCGCCAGCAGTCACAGCAAGCCAGCAATCGAGCCACAAGGTTCCACCGCAGCATCTTGGACGACGCTTCCTGGACCTCTGGCACACTCGACGGCATCATCCCAACCTGGTCTCCGCAGCCCACGACCGGTGCATCAATGTCGGCCGCATCACTCCGGCGTGGCAGCCCTGCACACCAGCAGCTTGGACCCACCGTCATCATCACCTGTCTCAACTCACCGCAGACAGGAGCAGCACACTGCATCACTGGCAACGCGCCTTCACCCCACCCGTCTCGACTCACCGTAGACTGGGGCATCCTGCAGCAGCACTCTCCACTGGCACTTGCAAGCTCTGACGCACTGACTGCTGAGCACACTCACTGGCATCGACCTCCGGTCTCAGGGGGGGAGTGATGTGGCGGCGTCATCTACCGCATACGCCGCACATTACTCGACACGTTCGACCTTCTCAACCGTGTCAACAGATCAACAGATGGCGCCACAAACGCATACCCACGACGTTGCCCATACTACGTCAATAAAATAGTATGGGAAGCCTGTGTGAGATTTTACAATGCTAGGTATTTATTACAGAAAGGCTGCTACCGAGTATTTAATTATTTAATTGAATAGGATCTTACTATTTTACTAGATTACTTTAAAAAAACTAATTAAATTGTATCAAACTAACAAGTCTGATAATCTTCAGACTTCATGTGATTACTTTAATGAATAAGGTGAGCCATTTAGATTCTAAGAGTAAAAGTCAATATTATTGCTATGATTATATTTCTTGTTATTTTATAAATAACACTACAAAGATTAATTCTAACAATTCACTTTAGCTAAGCTTTTTAAATACAATATAATAGATTCATTTATAAAAGCAGTAGCTATGATATTGCAACATAGTAAAGCATAATAACGATATATAATTTCTAAGCACATAAAACACTACAAAGATTAATTCCAACAATTTATTTTAGCTAAGCTTTTTAAATACAATATAATAGATTCATTTATAAAAGCAGTAGCTATGATATTGCAACATAGTAAAGCATAATAACGATATATAATTTCTAAGCACATAATACATAATAAAAAGTATTATAACAGTTCACACTTAACTTATTTGGGAGATCTGCTTCGTTTGAATGCCGACGAACAACTGCCCGGGCAAGGAAGGGACGGCGCTTTTATAGGCAGTGACAAACAAGTGTGACTCATAGCGCGTCGAATCACCTGATTTGCATCGGAGTATTTTAACGTAAATTGATCATACAAATAACGCCAAATTGATTACATAAATGTTTTAAATAACTAATAATGCAAAATAAACAATTTGTACCTGATTTTCTTAAAATTAAACACTTCTAAACTTATGATTAATTTTAACGCAAATATTGTTGCGAACATTGTTGTTGTTTCCAACTTCTAAACTTATATGAATAAATTATACATCATTAATAATTAATCAGTACAAACAATATGTATTTCCTATCACGGCCATACTGACAGTACTTCGTCCTCGAAGTACCATAAACTTAAATCATAAACATTTTTTTTTTCATCATTTTTTTTTTTTTTCTTTACATTAATTTATTTTTAGTCAAGTGTTTCTAGGTATCTGGTCCCATCACTTGCTGATGGTGAAGCCAAACCAGTACCAACACATGGCTCAACAGCAATATTCTAGTTTATGTTAGTCCTATAACCTGCCTGTTAAGTCAGACTAACACAAACAAAATAACCTTTAGCGGACTTATGGTCAACTGCCTCATGGTATTTGACCCGATCACTCACTACATTTGAAGCCGGGCCAGTACCAGGCAGATGGCCAACCAGTGTGATAGATCCGTACATTTCTTTATTGATCATTATAATAACTAAATAAACTTAGCATAAATACATTTATTTAAACATGGTTTAAAATATCCTCAACAGCAGCATTTTCCTCAACCCATTCTCCTGGCCAATACCTTATCTTTTCCTTTGCAACCACAATATTCCTAAGAGTACCTCTACCCCTTAGAGCATAGCGGTCATTTGCGAGTAAGGTCGTGATTTCATAAGGTCCTTTATATTTAGGTTTTAATTTGTCATTACGTCGGTGATCTTGGCTAACATACACTAAATCTCCTAGACTGTATACTTTGTTATTTCGTCTTACTTTATCAAATCGTACTTTATATTTTTCGGCTGCTTGTAACAATCGCTGATGAGCTAATTCCCTATCAGCTTGCAAATTAATGTTAGATTCTGAATTTTCAAGAACGTCATCTAATCGGGCTTGAACACATGGTATGTTTGCATTGACACCTATTAATAAATGGAGAGGAGAAAACCCTGTAGTTTTTTGTAATGTTGTATTTACTGTTTGCTGTGTTTTCCATAAAGAGTTCGGCCAGTCTGACAAATCAGTTACCATGGTGTTTAACATATTTGCAACTGAAGCCACGTACCGTTCTACTTGACCGTTACTTTTTGGCGTTCCTGTGGCTATCATATGATGTTCAATTTGTAAATCTCTAAATAGGGTTCTGATTTGATTGGAACTGAAATTTGTACCTCTATCAGTAACAATAAGTGAAGGTGTACCAAATATTGTAATGGTTTCTCGAACTATTGGGATCAATTCCTGTGCAGTTAGCGTTTTAAGTGGCTTAAGTAAACAAAACTTAGTAAAGGCATCTACAATAAATAGTACATATTTATACCCTTCACTGGATAGTGGGAATGGACCCGTACAGTCTAAATGTATTGTATGAAATGGAACTGCTGTCTTTTCTATAGGATATAAAAGTCCTTGCTTGGGCCCTGAGTGTCCTTTTCGTTCGACACAGATTAAGCAATGGGTTAAATAATTTTGGTTCAGAATCAGGTTCAGTTTTATAATAAAGTAAATTATTTCTAATAATGTATTGATTTGAATCTAATTCACCAGCCTGTGCTCGATCAATAAGGGTTTGTGTTTCAACGTCATTTTGCTGGGCAATATCTAACCAAGATCGGCCAGTGTTAGCGGGAAGGACATTAGAACCAGAAGAAGAAGCCAGCCGAGATTCATTTATGACATTAATTGTACGTATTGTTAGATCAGAATTCACAGGGTTGCGGCTAAGAAAGTCAACGTGATTAATATACTTTCCCTTTTTGTATATAATTTCAAAATTAAAATCTTGTAGAAATGTCCACCAACGGGCCACTCTTGGTGAAAGATCCCTTTTATTTGCTGTGGATTTAATTGAATTACAATCAGTTATAAGTTTAAAAGGTATGCCAAGTAAATACACTCTAAAATGTTTTAGAGCGTTATAAATAGCTAAAGTTTCTAGATCGTAAGAGCAATATTTTGATTCGGCTGGGGAAGTTTTTTTACTATAGTAAGCTATTACTTTATTTACATTATTAACTTTTTGTAATAAAATTGCTCCATAACCTAAAGCACTTGCATCAGTATGCAACTCAGTGTGTAATTCTGGATTAAATATAGTTAACAAAGGTTTAGATACCAGACAATCAATAACATAATTCCTCGCAGCATTTTGTTCAACACTCCACTCCCATTTCACATTATTTTTTGTTAATTTTGTAATACAAGCTGTACGAGCAGCAAAGTTAGGAATAAACTTGCGGAAATAACTGGCTAAGCCCATAAACTGCCTAACCTGCTTAACATTTTTTGGAGCAGGGGCGTTAGTCAGTGCTGAAACTTTTACTTCGCTAGGTCTAACTCCTTCGCTGGATATGTTTCTGCCCAAATATTCAATATTATCTACAAAAAAACTACATTTTTTCACATTAATTGTAAAACCAGCGTTACTAAGAGATTCAATAGTTTGTTCTAAATAATGAACACCTTCCTCTATGTTAGAAAACGGTATAAGGATGTCATCAATGTACACGAGAAGGAATTTTAGGTGTTGAATCGCTTTATTTATTGCTTTTTGGAATACAGACGGTCCATTACAAATACCAAAAGGCATTTTCAAAAACTCGTAATGTCCGTCCGGTGTAATGAAGGCAGTATACTTGACAGAGTCTGCTGCTACTGGAACCTGATAAAAACCATTTTTCATATCTATAGATATATAATACTTTGCATTACCTAACCTGTCAATTTGATCTTCAATCAAAGGTAGGGGGTAACGATCTTTTTCTATAATTTTATTTAGAGCTCTAAAATCAACACACATTCTGTCACCACCATCCTTCTTTTTCACTAAGAGGACGGGACTGGCAAAATGGGAATCGCTCTCTCTAATAATGTTTTTGTTCAAAAGATCCGTAATAATATTATTAACTTTCTCTCTTTCGATTGGGGCCAGCCTATAAGGTCGATAGTACACAATGTCATCTTTTTTCAAACGTATATTTAACTCACCAGTTTGTACATCACCAGTTTTATTTAAAATATTTGAATGTTTTTGAAAAATAGACATAACTGTATTTTTAAGATCGCTGGGTAAATGATTAAGCCTAGAAGACAATTCCAAAAATTCTGTCGTTAAATGATCGGCCTGTACTACGTTCAAATTGAATTGGGCACCAAATATTACTTTTCGTGACAACCTACTACCATTGCCATCCGAAATAATTTCAATATCGGGGTACTCAATGATGTTTCTACCTATAAGAAGATCAAAAGAAAAATCATAATCTCTAACAACATAAAAATCAAGATCTACACAAACATCATTATTTCTAATTGGAATTGTTACTAAGCCAAAAACATGCAAACTGCCTTGTCCTATACCTTGAAGCTGTAAACTACACGGTGTGAGATGACACCCAATACGTTTTACTATACTTTCCTTTATAATACTACAATCAGCTCCTGTATCTATCAGACATTCAATTCTTAAATCATTAACAAAAACTTGAGTTAATTTTAGATTCGCTTTTCTAAAAAATTAACCTCATTATTACGTGATTTAAAATAACACACCGTATCTGTATGTCCTATTTTTTTACAAATATTACATGTAACTACATTTAATTTAGAGTCTGTTGCGGTGGCAGGTTTAGCTTCAGTTTTTTTATTTAAAGGACAATAATAACTTATGTGACCCAGAGTGCCACATGAAAAGCATTTTTTTTCATTGTTATTTAATTTAACACGTTTTGATACATTAGGTGCAGAAAAGATTTTCTCGCTTTGCTCAAACTGTCTCTTTTTCGTACCCTTGACATATGCGGAAAATAAAGATATTAGCCCAGAGGTGGTTGTAACACTGCTATTGAAAGAAGCCATCTTAACATTGACGTCTGCAATGCCTCCACACACTAGTTCGATTAATTGACTATCACTAAAAGCTATCTTAGTATTGCGTAATAACTTAATTTTTTCTCTAGCGTATTCACAATAAGAATCGGCAGAGTCGGAAGAATACAAAACAGCCTTAGTTAGTTTTTCAGTAAGATTTTTTTTTTCCGGGTATAAGTCAGTTAAATCACATTGAAAATTTTCCCATGTTCTACCATTTGTGGGTTCCCATGCTTGGAACCAAGATAATGCAGAGCCTCTAAGGGCCGTACCGGCTTTAGCAACTGTTGTGATGCTGCTCCACTTGAATTCCTTTGCAAGTGTCTCGATATTCTTGCACCAGGAGTCAGCTCCAGTGTCACACGTTGCTGGATCAAATAGTGGCAGTGCCACATCATCATCACGCTGGCGGCTGGCTGTAGCAGCTTCGCGAATTGCAGTTAGAAGATTAGTCAGCAAGGCAGTATCCATTTTCTGAAAATATAAAATAAATATTATAATGGTTTTAATACGTATAAACTTAATGCGTTATACCTATAATGTTTGATTATACGTTGCAATGGAACACAAATTTACTCTTAACAGAATATATTTAATAGTTTTTTGCAAAACACCACGACAGGAGAGTAGCTCCCGCCACGTGCTATCCTGCAAAAACAAATGCAAAGCAATACTATCGGAGTGTAGCTCCGACCACGTATCGATTTACAGCACTAAACCACATTACAATATCTTTGCAAAACATCACGACAGGAGAGTAGCTCCTGCCACGTGCTGTTCCACAAAATTAGATGCAAAGCAATACTATCGGAGAGTAGCTCCGATCAAGTATCGATTTACAAATTGATACCAAATATCACCGAGTAAATTTAAAAAGTTAAAAATATAAATGCACCAATTCAATTTTAATCTTAGATTTAGATAAATAACGTAATGCTTACCTTCAAAACGTGTCCACTTATGTGGGTATTTACGTGAGATCCCACTTCTGATGTGAGATTTTACAATGCTAGGTATTTATTACAGAAAGGCTGCTACCGAGTATTTAATTATTTAATTGAATAGGATCTTACTATTTTACTAGATTACTTTAAAAAAACTAATTAAATTGTATCAAACTAACAAGTCTGATAATCTTCAGACTTCATGTGATTACTTTAATGAATAAGGTGAGCCATTTAGATTCTAAGAGTAAAAGTCAATATTATTGCTATGATTATATTTCTTGTTATTTTATAAATAACACTACAAAGATTAATTCTAACAATTCACTTTAGCTAAGCTTTTTAAATACAATATAATAGATTCATTTATAAAAGCAGTAGCTATGATATTGCAACATAGTAAAGCATAATAACGATATATAATTTCTAAGCACATAAAACACTACAAAGATTAATTCCAACAATTTATTTTAGCTAAGCTTTTTAAATACAATATAATAGATTCATTTATAAAAGCAGTAGCTATGATATTGCAACATAGTAAAGCATAATAACGATATATAATTTCTAAGCACATAATACATAATAAAAAGTATTATAACAGTTCACACTTAACTTATTTGGGAGATCTGCTTCGTTTGAATGCCGACGAACAACTGCCCGGGCAAGGAAGGGACGGCGCTTTTATAGGCAGTGACAAACAAGTGTGACTCATAGCGCGTCGAATCACCTGATTTGCATCGGAGTATTTTAACGTAAATTGATCATACAAATAACGCCAAATTGATTACATAAATGTTTTAAATAACTAATAATGCAAAATAAACAATTTGTACCTGATTTTCTTAAAATTAAACACTTCTAAACTTATGATTAATTTTAACGCAAATATTGTTGCGAACATTGTTGTTGTTTCCAACTTCTAAACTTATATGAATAAATTATACATCATTAATAATTAATCAGTACAAACAATATGTATTTCCTATCACCTGCATCGCGGTAGCAAAGTTTCACCGTCTCCTTCGCTACATATAGCACCTCCAACTAACATCCGTCGGACCTCGGTCCCCGAGCTATACCACCCAGCTCGGAGGAAGATCTTCCCTTTGGCCTTCCTCAATGTGGCATTCCAATCTACCACAGGCTTCCCTACATGTTTATCATTATTTTGAGTTATGTGGTTTGTAGCTTTTATTATTTAAGCTATTTAAGTTCTGATAAAGCATAATCTAGAATTGAATTAAACTTCCGCTCGATAATCAAAATAAACTGAACATGATTTCCGAAAGCAAAAGAACATAATAATTAAAAATGAGAAATAATAAATTGAACCACAAAAAAATTGTAGGCTAGCACCTAAAATGCTAAGTTAGCATCTAAATAGTAGTTTAGGTGCCAACTTTGTATTTTTAGGTGCTAACTTAGTTTTTTTGTGGGTTAGGTTAGGTTAGTTTGGTGATCGATTAAATACAACCCATTAAAAATCACATTTATAGAGTAATAGATATAATTTATACAGTAGTTGATATGATATAACGCCCTTTGACCAGCAGTGGGGCATGTAGGTAATTAAAAAAAACATCAAATTATTTATTACAGCAATACGGAATTTGGTTGTAAGGTTTTATTAGAGCGGCTATATGAAGCAATCGTAGACCAAGTAAATTCACATCTACTACTACTCGGCAAGGTCATAATTAATCGTACGTTATTTTTTTTATTTTAGGATAGGCACAGACTGCACAACAACCAATCCAAAACTGTCAAATTTCTTCAATAAATGTTCAACGTATATTCAACCTTATGCCATATACGTAAAGTTCAAAGTCTATTGAGGAAATTAGGCAGTTTGTGGTAGTCTAATGTGCACGCGTGTGTACTTTAAGTCTTGCTCTTTGATTTATCTTTTTATGTTCAACAACGAAGCCGTCATCGTCGCCATCTTTATGTTAGAACACATCTAATAGTTGTTATTACGACAGACTTAGTTAGATAGCAGCATAAGGTGGAAGCAACATTTACCCTTCCATAATTGAAACATAAGTGAAACTTTACAAAAACAAGAAACAAAAAGGTTATGCGTTCAACTGTGTCTTTTACTCCCAAATCCCAAATCGAGTCATAATTAAACCAATTTTATGTTCGTTCCAAAACAATAGCGCGCGTGTGTGCGTATGCGGAACTGTACATCCTGCGCGAGCGCAGCCACAGAGCCCCACCTCGCCCCGCATGCCCTTCTTTCCCCATTACCATCTGTCGTCAGATTTACGATCCACGAATTGTAATGTCCTTTTGTCAGTGAAACTCTGTACCTGAGAATACCTTAAATGTAATGAAGAGTTCGTATAGGCATCCAGTTCTGATTGGTTACAAGTTACATTCTTGTGAATATGCATATGCATACGAAACATTATGGTTCAATATAGTTTCTTTTCGTTTTTTTATTCCACATTGGGGAAAAGCTATATTCGTAATCACTAACTACTAGACACTGATGACTATCTTAACGGCTATCAATCGGAACACAACAATGTCACTAATGTTATGGCGACAGTATCAGATAAGATGAAGGCAAGCGACTTTTGGAGAGAGAGTTTGATGATAGCCGCAGACGGCATTTTCAGCTTCACCGGGCTTTTTTGGGGGCGGTGAGAAACTTAAAGGGTTCCTCAAGCCGTGTGAAACGAATCACCTTTGGAGGGTTTCTAGAAGGAACGGCATCACGCACTAGTGCGTGTCCGCGTGCCCTACTAGATTCTCCGAGGAGTTCGGATCGGGGAGCGGAATAACCCGAGGGTGCTTCTAAGGGCTCGGATCTTGGCTCGGGTTAACCGGGCCAAGGTGGTGGGGAAAAGCGTTCAGGTACATGTCTGTGCTTGGTGTAGAGCGCGTGTGAACCGGCTCGTCGTACGTATCCTTGTTCTACGAGTACAGTGTCTTGGGCCTAAACTAATATGCATGTTTAGTGTATTCTGTAAATGTGTAGTGGCATTTACAGGATCGGGCTCCAAGATGGAGGCAACTAGCTACGCGGATTTAACCAAACAAACTCTTTTTTTTAATTTATTTAAAATATAATAAAAATAATATAATAAAAATAAAAAAACATTACATATGTTTTACATAAAGGCTTAAATTTGCATAAACTAATTTCAGTTTTTCCGCGTACCTTGATTCGTCTTAATACACATTATTAGACTCTACACAGTGCCTTGCAATTATTCAAATACAATGACAATAATACTTCTATGTAGGAATATTGAATACGTGTCACAGCTAATGGTAAACATACATGACAAACATACATACATAAATACATTTTCTTTCCTAAAATACTTGGTAAACACCAAAAGCTAGCTGGTAATGGTTATGGCTTCCTAATCTTATTGCTTTGGCGTCTTTTAAATAACGAATCCTTTTAACACCGAGTGCCTTTAATCTTTGCGGGGTTCAAGTCACGCGGTATTATTATTACTAGTGGTCGCCCAGTGGTCGAAATTCGACCGTAATTTTGTTAAGGCTGCGCTGATTGTATCCTAAGCAATGAAAAATTAAAATAGATAGAATGTGAGTTTGGATTGGCATTGACAGATTTCGGCCGATCCTCTTCCATTTTTACCCGACTGCGTCAGAAGAAGGGTTATTGTAATTTTTGAAAAGAGTAATATGCGTGTGTGTCAAATACATTGTAGTGTGTGTAATGTTTATTTTATTGATTTAATGTAATTATTATGCCTAATTTAAAAAAAAATATAAACATTCTGCAATCTTTCTCTATATAAACTGTAAGTGTGCGAAATTTCAGTCGGTACAGAGTTTTTGCTTCACGTATATATAAGATGTCGTCAAGACAATTCCCCTCTTGCTACAAAACAGCGTTTAAAGTTAAACTATGGCTAAAGAAGTGTTTAAAATATAGTGTCTCTGTCTAATAGTATTAACTAAAGAGTGACAACATCTGTTTTAAGCAGTGTCTAACTTTAGCCATCGTATTGTGGTGATTCAGTTAATATTTAACTTGTAAACATGAATTTATGAACTTAAACATGAACCTATGATTTTGTTAACTTGATTACTTTCACGAGTATAGTTAGAAGGTGTATATAGGTGGGTCGGAGTAGTCCTTATGTTGTACAAACCCCACCCCCTAGACCCTAGTTTTCCATAATATAGATGACATGGTATCCTAGCCGGGACACGTATTATCTGATGAGACCGTATAGGTTATTTACTGTAGAAGTAGATTTCGATGCTAACTGCAAGAAATTGGCATATAATCATATAACTTATCGAGTCATTTGGATATTGACAATCCGTAGGGTGAGTCACCAAAGAGTACGCACGTAAGGAGTAGCAGACACACTTTAATGGAATTAATAAGTAACACGTACATCCTTATTAACTCGATGCACACATTAAGTCACCGGCAACTGACAGGTGAGTGTTTGCTAACCGATATAATATTATCAATTAGTAGCACTGCGCACTCTTTGGAAGCGCGTGATCTTTAATGGTTTTAACATTTTTTTTTTAACTAGGTAAATTGCTTTGCGCATACCCCGGGGTTAACTACCTTACCTCCTTGCCTTCCTTCGTCCAGTTACTAAAAATTCGACGAGGGTGGAAGGTATTCCCACTAAAAATCCTAGTACCATCCCTACTCTGCCACGGGGATAGCTCAGACCTAGAAGAAGTAACTGTGCAATTGTGACAGATGGAGACGAGCTCTGTCACTAATTGTCAGTAACAGAGCTCGTCTCCGAGACTTAAGTTAAGTCTCAAACATTCATGCATTTATAAACAATCAAAATATTAACGAGAAAACTAAAGATGGTTGAAATGATTTGCTACCTGGATCGCTCGGCATCGAACGCGATGACATTGAAGGCTGCGCGCCACACCACCCGTGTAATTACGCTGTCTCTCGTCCATCAATTCTGAGCGTATACAAATGATGCTTCTTTGTAACAGATACAAGACGGTGGTGCCGGCAGTCTAAGTTAATGATAAACTAGAAAAAAGACTTCAAGTCTGTTCTGTTGTGATCTAGACAAATGTTATTGGCTCACAGATTTTGAGTTGTAAAGAACCAAGTTTCAAAACGTTATAGTGTTCTGTTAACATATTAATGACTAGCTGACCCAGCGGACTTCGTACCGCATTTGTTTTTTTCTTTTTCTTTTTTAATATATAGCCTATGTAACTCAGTGCTAATTTTAATGGTGAAAGTTTTTTTTAAATCGGTCTAGTAGTTATTTAGTTTATTCGTTGCAAACATACATACATACAAAAATTCTTTATAATATTAAGTATAGATAACACCTGTCAAATGTTTCTGAAAGGTAATACGTTAAAGAAACGGGTTCACTTATTGTACTAGTCTAATGTATTTATAGCGAATGAAATGCAAGATTTCTCGCAATTCGACTAAATATCGACGCCTAACATTATGCTACAAATAAAGATTATTACTATTATTAAAATGTGCAGTAGGAAGTGAGAGTTTCCTTATCAGGATTACGTAATAAGATCGCGAGTATGAACAGACAGCACTCGGGCTGCGTACTAATCATTTAACACAGTGGTGCTCAATGTATGGCAAAATTTTATTTCTACTCTTTTGTCATAAGAAGACACTGCTTCAATGCCTTATAAATTCTCGTTTTCTTTAACGTGATCAAATGGGAAATAAATCTCGCACAAGGCACCCTGTTCGTTGTACTTTGTCCCTAGTCTATCACACTGATCAGTTCATACTACATCAAAATTTTCACACATCAGAAACTTTAAAGTACATTTTCGTTTATACATATATTACATCTACTCATATTATACAATATGTTAAAAAAAACCCTGTCCGATCCATTAAACTGTTATTAAGTATCAAGATTCAGTTCTATTTACGTAATCTTTTTTTTTAAGTCAAAAAATTTACCCCGGTAAAAAATTTGTTAAAATAATGACAAAACTTTCATGGCAATACTTTTGTCGGCATTTCGGTATATAGGACCTTTGACGCCGCCGCCATTGATAGAAAGTGTTGTTGCATTCATAATATTAGCTAGATTTTGGGGTAATTGGAGCAATTTCGGTACAAAAAACTTGTGTTAAAACACAAAAAAAAACAAAAAAAAAACAAAAAAAAAAATTACGATGACTCCTTTATTTCATGAATAATATTTGTTTATTATTTTTTTTGTTAATTACATATTTTTTTTACATATTGTATATCATGTCAAAGAAGAAACTCTTAAAATATCCAAGTAAATAGAAAATAATATTTTGGAATTTAGTTTTAAATATCTTTAAGTACTGTTCTTTAGCAAGCATTATCTAATTTAGTGTTCACAATGCTATACAATACTATATATAGTCTTCTGGGGCTTCGGTAGCTCAGCGGCCAGAGCATTGGACCGGTTATCCAAAGGTCGTGGGTTCGATTCCCACTCGAGCTTTCTGACTCTGGTTGTTTTTTTAGTAAAAGTTTATCTTGTAATCCTCATCTAAGCCAAAAGACTTCCACTGCAGGACATATAACTCAAAACCATATAATTAAAAAAGAAACGTTGTGCCTACAGTTTGGGAGCCGCTGGCACGTAAATAGTCCAGCATTGTTTTTATACCAACCAGCGGCATGTTATCGGCCTTCCGCGTGCCTGGCGCGGACGGACGGCCGGAATTTAAATGAGGTTTTTTAAACCGGCCGCATTGTTGTTGGCTATCGGTTTTTTACACGGTATTGGATGGCACCGTGTTTGTAGCACATTAATAGAGATACCTAACTGTCGCCTGGTCGTTCGTTCCTCGTTAGCACCTCCTGTCGACAGAAGCGTGATGGTAATACCGTGTCGTATGAAACGGGAGGTTGTATTAAAGCGTTTGATTAAGGCATGAATGCTTCTATCGTGAGTAGGCGTTGTAGGACCATGTTCCTTTGTTTTTGTTATCAATAACAGCTTTTGTGAAGTTGGATCGACCCGTCGATACATACCCGGCACAATAATTTATACATCTCACGTTCTTCTTCCAAAAAGGGGTAGGCAAATCAACGTAATCGTCATTAGTGCCCCGACGAATAAGTTAAAAAATAATAATTAATGATGAAATATTTAATAGTTTAATAATAACAAGTGAAAAGGTAGTATAAAGTATAATATAAGTTATAATTAAATATTCAGACTCTCACACACACACACACTCACCCCCACACACATACACACACACCCTCCCACACACACACACACACACACACACCCCCACACACATCACTCACACCAAGCACATGGATATAAACTGCTCTCAATTAATTTAAACAAAGTAAAACTGTAATTGGCTGTATTATTTAGAATTAAGTCTATTTATGTTATAAAAGAGCTGTGGTTTTTGTTAAATAAATAAAATAAAAAATAAAAAAGTTTATACGATGCGTCATAAACGTCGATCTGACAGTAATGTTCGTAAGTTAAACGCAACAATACTTGACAAGCAGCCAATTAAACGGCGCCAAATATGTAAAGCATTTTTACATATTTATTAATTGTTAGAATTAGTTAGTAATTCAAAGTCAAAGAGATAACATACATTACATAAATACCCTTTCGTAACTGACTACCATTGATATATTTATAAATATTTATTCGTCTTTAGGATACATTTGTCTTAATACAATTTTTTTATTAAGATTTTTTAGCTGCTTACAAAATACCTACTAAACTGTTTAGCGACTTCGTTGCTGACTGTACCTAAGCCTACGTCTATCACACACCACACTTAATTCACTTTTAATACCAGCGAGTTGTGTGTGCGAAGTGCGTGCCTAGGCCCCATCGACATGGGTGGTGGGACGCGAATAAAAACGGAGTAATATCCTCAAATTGCGGGTAATTGACGCGTTGGGAACAGTTTAACGACGCTGTTGCACAAATCACCGTATTAATGAACTGTACAGTACTAATTTTCATTGAATTTAAATATTAATCTACTTCAAATTCACTTAGAAGCGTTTAACATGTGATTATCTAACTTCAAACATTTTAATACCTAAACGGTTATTTATACTGACAGAATTTAATGCGATTTAAAACGTTCCCGCTATGGAATTTAATGCATTTGAAACTTTTATTCGCATAAATTACGTCATTCTGCAATAAATAGGTTTAAATTTTGAACCAGTTGTTGCACTCATCAGAACCCCGAGGTAGAGGTAGCCTTTAGAGGCGCCATCGCCCATCAGGTTGTTCCACTCCCGAACCGACACTCTCCATTTCTATATATATATATTTTATTTATTAAGGAAAACATACAGTCATACACAATAATAAAATTTACAAAATAATTTGCAAACAGACCAGATAGTTAAATTATTTATTATTATTATTTACCATTAAATGTAACAAATAATAATAACATTCGAGTTTGCACGATGGAACTTAACGCCTATCCAAATTGAAAAACAAAGACATGAAAACAATGAAATACAATAAATATCAGTTCATTTACAGTTGTCATTTACAAGAACGTCTAACAAATGTCTTTCTAGCATAATTAGTAGAATAAGGAGTATAATAAAAAGTACTTTTAGAACGCGAGGAGACTCTAGGGATTTTGAAATTAATTAGTTCTAGTAATAAAGAAGAGAAGAGTCAATTTTACCGTTGATTATTTTGTACACGTCTATTTTCTAAGTCTAGTTTATGCCTTTTAGAAGCCGTGTCATAGTCAACAAAAGAATGCCCTTCCGATAGTCTAAGGCTTTTAGAAATTTATTTTGAATTTTTCCTATGCGAGCAATATGAACAGAGTATTGAGGGTTCCAGACGACGCATGAAAATTCTAACAAAGATCGAACGAAAAAGTATATATAGTATATAGAACCTTATAAGTAAACGACTGTTTAAATGGTCTAGCTAGGCGAAGAATCATTCTAAGCTGCTTGTAAGCTCTAGATACAATGTTATCAACGTGCAAGTTGAAATGTAGCTTGGCATCAAGTATTACTCCTAGGTCCCTGATTTTATATACACGTTTTATTTTTTTACCAAAAATCAATACCATACCATGTACCCAAAATTTAAGCAAATAAAAAATATTTCATTTTATTTCAATCAAAAGTTGTAGGGTTTTGTTTACGAGTGAAAAATATAGTGTAACATTTATGAGAATTTAGAAAAAGATGGTCTTTGTCACAGTAGAGTTAAAATCTATGCAAATCAGACTGCAATTTCAGGCAGTCGTCAGAGGTAGAAATTGTTCTAAAAATCTTAGTGTCATCTGCATAAAGCAGGTGGTTCGTATCACAAAAACAAGAACCAACATCGTTAATGTAAATTGTAAACAGAAAAGGGCCTAAATGTGAACCCTGCGGAATGACCGAGGGAATTTGGAGAAGTCCTGAAGTGTACCTTTCAAAGCTACAGCTTGGCTTCGATTAGAAATATAAGAACACAGCCAACGTAGTAGATCACCGTGTATATGTTTTCATTTGATAAAATAATGAATTATTTTGTTCGATAATTTGAAATCGAATCAAAAGTAGTAACTTTTTACGTTATTTGATGAGTTTAAAGCCAGACCTGTAATTATGCGCACTCAATTTAATTACACCATGTATAATAGACTTGACCGATGCAGTTCTCACGGGTTCACTGTCTCCCAGAGAGTTCATCTAACAATCTAAAATAAACTTACCTATGTCTCGGTTTGGATCATAGTACCTACATGTATATTTGAAGTGAAATGAAATATTAAATATTTATTAATTTTAATTTTAAAATTGTAAAATGTCCAATATGTCAAAATGTTTTATATGCTCCGATAAAACAATTTGACATATTGGACATTTTACAATTTTAAATGTAACTATGTTAACCTTGCCTAAAGGGACTCCTTTTAATAATTTATTTTAGTTATTTTATTATATTTTTTAAGGTTTTTAGTTTTAGGTCCAGAATAATATTGTAAATCTGTATTGTAAACTTGTTTGTGGTTCAATAAATATAAAATATATTTATATATTACACTATGTAAACGAAATGGTCACCACTCAGATAATGCCATGACATCGACGTGCCAAGGCGCTAGTATTCTGTGAAACCTGTTAGAGTGGGACGGCAGCTCCAAACATGAGTATTATTGAAATACAAAGAACATAAAACATTAATAAGTATGAACATTGCTACACGATAAAATTTTATGTCTCAAAATTTATAGTATTTCATAAATTATACCACAAAATTACACATTAAATACATATACATAATATTAGACATCTTTTCTGTTGATAACTAAACACGACTTCTGCACGACGCACCTATGTCACCAATGCAACATAAATTACGAAAAATATAATAACCTGAAACATATTTCGAAAGAGGCTTAACTGCCCCTTACTTTGTCGACATTTAAATATAGCAATACAGGTTCGCAACTGGTTACGCAACGAAGGGGTGGACAAAAAATGTCGGAGCGGTGCCTGCTGCCTGCTGGCCGGCCCTATGGCGGCCGTAAATGATATCAACGAGTTTATTTTCATCATAAAGGGCCGTTTCACGCTCACTTTATAGCGATAATAAATTAACGTGCGGACACATCGCTAGATGTTATTGCATACACAATTGTGTTCGTTTTTAGTGTGTATGTGCAACGACTAGGCAAAACTTATCATTGGTAAAGTGTGCCTTCTGGCGTTTGCCGGCCAATGCAGCGCGCGATGTGGCCACGGGCCTAACCTAACTTAATCTGTACACCTATGCTTCTGATGCTTCCATAGCGTGCCTTTCTGGTACCAAACTAAGTCTGTTTTGTGCTTTGCCACTAAATAAGGAAACGCCAGAAGGCAAGTTTAATTAATACCGCATCTGGCAACAGCTGCGCTTGGACTGGTCTGAGATGGTTCCAGATTCCGTGTCCGAGAGGTTGTCTATATGTGCGTTGCTCGAGCGCTATGCTTGTAGCTACGTTTTGACAGCTTTGCCTTGCCCCCCAATAGACAAGTGGCATAATGCTAATAGAATAGAAATGAAATAGAATGATTAGGTATTGTATAGGATTGACATAAACGTCATTTATACGTATCGATGACTTGTCAATCCCATACAATAATCATTATATTTAATTTCTATTTTATTAGCGTTACGCCACCTGTCTATTGGGGCAAGTCTGGGGCTGGTCTAGATAAAACTAACACAACGCGCACACTGTATAAATAACTACATATTAAACTAAGTACTGATTGCAGATATAGTAAAGAAGTGACTGAATTATTGTAAAGTGTCGTTATTAAGTTGTCTTATAAATCATGACTTTTAATACAAAATTCAAAATGTTAAAATTCAAAATTCAAAATCATTATTTAGTTTAAGCTACAAATAGCTCTTGTGAACGTCATTATGCCATCGGTTCGTAAGTCTACTCTGGGCGGGAGAACTTATACATGAGAAGAACCGGCAAGAAACTCAGCAGTGTCAAGCTCTTTTCTCCCTCCTTACAGCAGCGTTAAAAATATTGGAAAATGCCCTATCATAAAAGAACACTTTCCATCACAAATAAAAGCAATATTTTACTAGGACAATCACAACATGTTAAAGACAACAAAAGAGAAAAAATAATATCTAAGTTTGCAAATTTACATCAGTTACCAGTTAAAATTTTCACAATGTCATACAGTACTAATAAAGGTCAAAAATCGTCTAAGAAAAAACAAAGCTAAACTATAGTCTACTTAAGTAATAATTATTTATCCACAAGAAGTCAGATAGAAGATATTCTGTAGATATTACTACTCTGGTGGCATTTTTTACAAAATAAAATCGTGGTCATGTCACGCAAAGCCATTTTTTCCAGAAGTGATGTTTTTGTTCATATCACTAGAACCTTATTGAAATTCAAGTCACATCAAACTGTATACATACACATTCCAATCGACGGTTGCATTGCAGCGGTCATGGCGCGTACTTAAGCAGTACTTAATTTAAGCACTCGGCTCCATAACTTGTTCTTACTTAGTAATTTCAAGTATCTTTGTCGTAAGTGCTATGTTCGGATATTCTTTACGTTCTTACTTGTTTTAGTATAATGGCTTAATTATTTCCAGCGGACACTTTTATCAGACTATATAAATTAGCTAATTTATTATACTTCAGTTGAAACATTTTATGAAGAAATGGCAACAGCGAGAAACTTACAATGTTCTTTGTTGTCATGCGTGAATCTACCTGACTAGTCATTTATAATCTAAGCTTCGATGGGAATTAAAATATTCTCTAACATAATTTTAAGAAGGATTTCTTTTAAAAATTATCATAAAAACACAAATGTTGAAAAAAATTTGAAAAAAATTCCACGAGCAGGATTTGAACCTGCACCCTTTTGACTTACCGGTATGTATAGGTGCTCTTCCAATTGAGCTATCGTGGTTCTAACCAGCCCGCCGAAATTATTCAACACTTTTTACTTTGAAAGCCATGGCGCGCCCATTCAACTTAACAACATTTACGTTAAAAATTATTTGAACATATTAAAATGATTTTAATTTGGTTTTAAGTTTTTTTTCACAAAAATGAAGTTTTGCTATTGACACTTACACAAACCATCTCGCACATATCAAATGTAGATGGTGTAAGATACGTATCATCGTATAACTTATATATTATTTAAAATACTGATGCCCGTTTTATAAACAATATTTAGGACATACCCTTTCCTGATTGTCAGTCTTACGTAACAGACCTCTTAAATAAAATTCCTTAGTAAGTAAATATTGTTGTCTTAACTAATATAGGAAATCCGAGAAGTGTTAAACACTCTACCTAATTGGAACTAATTGTAAGTACCGAAGCGAAGTTAAACATAAAACTATTTTTGAGCAATCATCCTGTCATATTGAAATTGTGATTAGGAACAATAACAGGATCGGTTGCGAAACCAAATCTGGAGCCTGAAGCTTCGGCGGATACCAATTCTCCCATCGGAAGGGCAGGCCGCCGCTGGAGCGTGCATAATGCTGCATTGTTGGGCAACGGAGCCGCGGCTAGTGACGAGCGGGGAAAATATAGAAAGAAAAAATATCTTAATCTTAAAAGCATTTTTTATATATATTTAATGGTTGTTTAATGCATTGTTTACAAACAAAACAAAACAACAAAACAATACACATTGTAAGAACAAGATGTATCTGCTTGTAAGTAGTATAGAAGTTAAAAAATTGCAAGTAAACCTAAATTTAAAAAAGCGCTGCTAAGCACACTGGCAGTGTTAGTAAGCATTAAGACAAAAAAAACGCTCTCTGGTTTAATTCAAGCGATCAATTGTTTTCCCATAAAATTCCTTGGGAAAATCATCTCAGAATAGCGCTGCTTAACAAGTCACACTTTGCTCGCGCACGAACCGCAATCGTTAATTAGATGATGCTGATCACATATAGACACGACTTTAGTATAGTAATATCGAGTTAAGAATAAAACTTATAAATATGAGGTTTGAGTTGTCGTGTACTTTGATTCCGCTACCGCTTATGAAAAGTCACCACAGCCTTATTAATATCTCGGGAAGATCGATCGGCGGCTATGTAACGACGCATATCGTCGTCAAGTTTCAGTCGCCACGTGCTCGGCGTCGTACGCGCATACTGTGACAGTGGCAGGCCTACGTAGCTACTACTGGAGGTAATTAACTGTTCAGTGAGGTCTTTGCACGACACGGGTACACAAATAAATAAAATGACTGACGAGCGTTAGATATAATAAAAGAGTCTTCATCATCTTATAAATGTACCAGCGCTGTTGTTTGACAACTAGCTTATCAATAAGTTTTGTAATTTTAAAACTGAAATAGTATGATAGAGGTAAATCGTTTAGACATAAAATAAGACATGCTGGAACTGGCCATAGTTATTTTAAATTAGAAATAATATTTGTTCATCACTGACTTATGTATGACCATCGATGTTGTTGAGTAAATCAATTATTATAATAGTCGTAAGATTGTAATAATTTATACTACTACTATATATTATATATAATACTACTAATGCTACTTTTGTAGTGTATTGGTTATCATTTATTGTCAATGCATCTAAATATTCCTTTTAAATTGTTTAGTTAGATATTTTCTTTCTTTTAGCAATACGACATAATGTGATACTGTTAGACGAGCATTTAAAAATAATCCTTTCGCTATTTTCCGTGTTTAAACTCTATCTCAAGACTCTATCTCGTCGTTTCTTTAGTAAATGGTACGAATTGCGTTTTAAAAATAGCGCAAATTGTGGAGTGACTCGCACCCGACGTTCGTTGTCGCCCGTAATTTATTGACTTCTTCGCAAAAACAGCGTCGGCCCACTTAGCGCGACGAGATATACGATTAAAGACATTTCACAGGCAAACACAGAAAATAAAGCTGGGACATTAAAACACAATAAAATGCGCTACTTATTTATTTAACGACGTTCAATAATTCATTGCATGTGAATTATAACAGTAGTTATACGTTTTTGTTGCCGCTTCGGATACCTTAAGGTCCGTCTTTTGTGTACCAATTTCTTGTATGGATAGCTGAAGTGTTTATAAATATTCCGCAATAAATACGTTTAACTGCAAGGTTAATACCTGGTTTGGATGACTTAGTTTACGTGGGAAAACGTAAACGACGGAAAAATGGACACGGCTTGTGTCCAAACCAGGTAGATATTAACCCTGCAGCTGAATACAGCAATGATATGTACGTGAGGGCACGTACAGATACATTTTAGTACCTAATATGAAATACTTTTTCTTCTCTCACTGCCCAAAATGGAAAACGGGGAGAGTCCTTCACCCAGCCGCTGCTCAACGAATAGAAATGTGTAAAAAATAAAAGATAAAAAACTCAAACTGTATTTACTCGGCAACTTTGCATGGTTTTACTACTTAGCAAGATGAACGGACTTTCAGTTTGAGGACAATTTATCTAGCAGTATGCTGTTAAGCTAAACTACAAACAGTAATAATATAACGATGTGTTTCTTCGTTACAGTGATGGAGTGAGAGCGCGCATGTCTGCGCCCGCTGCGCTGCTTGAGGCGGCGGCGCGCGGCGATGTGGCGCGGCTGGCGGCGGCGCTGCAAGCCGACGCGCGCCTCATTCACGCCATTGACGAGGTCAGTAACCCCGCCACCATCCTACCAACGGCGCGGCTGGCGGCGGTGCTGCAAGCCGACGCGCGCCTCACACACGCCACCGACGAGATCAGTAACCCCGCCACCATCCTACCAACACGGCGCGGCTAGCGGCGGTGCTGCAAGTCGCCTCGCGCCTCACACACACCACCGACGAGGTCAGTAACCCCACCACCATTCTACCAGCAGCGGCGCGGCTGGCGGCGGCGCTGCAAGCCGACACGCGCCTCACACACGCCACCAACGAGGTCAGTAACCCCGCCACCATCCTACCAACACGGCGCGGCTGGCGCCGGTGCTGCAAGTCACCTCGCGCCTCACACACACCACCGACGAGGTCAGTAACCCCGCCACCATCCTACCAACACGGCGCGGCTGGCGGCGGTGCTGCAAGTCGCCTCGCGCCTCACACACACCACCGACGAGGTCAGTAACCCCACCACCATTCTACCAGCAGCGGCGCGGCTGGCGGCGGCGCTGCAAGCCGACACGCGCCTCACACACGCCACCAACGAGGTCAGTAACCCCGCCACCATCCTACCAACACGGCGCGGCTGGCGCCGGTGCTGCAAGTCACCTCGCGCCTCACACACACCACCGACGAGGTCAGTAACCCCGCCACCATCCTACCAGCAGCGGCGCGGCTGGCGGCGGCGCTGCAAGCCGACACGCGCCTCACACACGCCACCAACGAGGTCAGTAACCCCGCCACCATCCTACCAACACGGCGCGGCTGGCGGCGGTGCTGCAAGTCGCCTCGCGCCTCACACACACCACAGACGAGGTCAGTAACCCCACCACCATCCTACCAGCAGCGGCGCGGCTAGCGGCGGTGCTGCAAGTCGCCTCGCGCCTCACACACACCACCGACGAGGTCAGTAACCCCACCACCATCCTACCAGCAGCGGCGCGGCTGGCGGCGGCGCTGCAAGCCGACACGCGCCTCACACACGCCACCAACGAGGTCAGTAACCCCGCCACCATCCTACCAACACGGCGCGGCTGGCGCCGGTGCTGCAAGTCACCTCGCGCCTCACACACACCACCGACGAGGTCAGTAACCCCGCCACCATCCTACCAACACGGCGCGGCTGGCGGCGGTGCTGCAAGTCGCCTCGCGCCTCACACACACCACCGACGAGGTCAGTAACCCCACCACCATTCTACCAGCAGCGGCGCGGCTGGCGGCGGCGCTGCAAGCCGACACGCGCCTCACACACGCCACCAACGAGGTCAGTAACCCCGCCACCATCCTACCAACACGGCGCGGCTGGCGCCGGTGCTGCAAGTCACCTCGCGCCTCACACACACCACCGACGAGGTCAGTAACCCCGCCACCATCCTACCAGCAGCGGCGCGGCTGGCGGCGGCGCTGCAAGCCGACACGCGCCTCACACACGCCACCAACGAGGTCAGTAACCCCGCCACCATCCTACCAACACGGCGCGGCTGGCGGCGGTGCTGCAAGTCGCCTCGCGCCTCACACACACCACCGACGAGGTCAGTAACCCCACCACCATTCTACCAGCAGCGGCGCGGCTGGCGGCGGCGCTGCAAGCCGACACGCGCCTCACACACGCCACCAACGAGGTCAGTAACCCCGCCACCATCCTACCAACACGGCGCGGCTGGCGCCGGTGCTGCAAGTCACCTCGCACCTCACACACACCACCGACGAGGTCAGTAACCCCGCCACCATCCTACCAGCAGCGGCGCGGCTGGCGGCGGCGCTGCAAGCCGACACGCGCCTCACACACGCCACCAACGAGGTCAGTAACCCCGCCACCATCCTACCAACACGGCGCGGCTGGCGGCGGTGCTGCAAGTCGCCTCGCGCCTCACACACACCACAGACGAGGTCAGTAACCCCACCACCATCCTACCAGCAGCGGCGCGGCTGGCGGCGGCGCTGCAAGCCGACACGCGCCTCACACACGCCACCAACGAGGTCAGTAACCCCGCCACCATCCTACCAACGGCGCGGCTGGCGGCGGTGCTGCAAGTCGACGCGCGCCTCACACACGCCACCGACGAGATCAGTAACCCCGCCACCATCCTACCAACACGGCGCGGCTGGCGGCGGTGCTGCAAGTCGCCTCGCGCCTCACACACACCACCGACGAGGTCAGTAACCCCACCACCATCCTACCACTCTGCACTGTTGGAGGCAGACGAAGGAAAATAATTGATCTTATGTCATTGTGGAGATAAAACAAGCTTTTACGAAACAATTTAGCTTTTTCGATAGTTAGATAGAATCGGCATCGCACTCTTTATTCTCACCATGTAAACCTAACTCACGGATGTATGGTTGTTCGTCATATCATAGAGTAAAAGCATAACATGGAGCAAACATCAACTTTAGCACAAAGGAGCTTGAGATGTTCCAAAAGATGCTGTGAAGTTTTAAGTGCGTTGATGTCTTTTACTCTGCCATACGATTCACTGCATGCTGAGCGTTGCGTTCAGCTTATACGAGTATTATACTAGGTGCCCGCCTGCGACTTATTCTGACTTCGGCTGGTATCCCGATACCCAAGGAGAGTTATTTAAATACTTTCTTAGAAGAGATACTTCTTATATTTCTGCTATTCTTTTATATCCTTATACCAAGCCATAATGCGATATGGACGAAAAGAAACGTACTATTATTTGAATTGTTTGGGTATTCTTACCAAAATCAAATCAAAATCATTTATTCACACGAAACATGGTAAACAGATGGTCCGGTTTCTAAGCAGTACATACATGTTTCTCCAAAATTGGCATGCGAATGTAATTATAATGCATTGAATTTAAATGTGATGCGATAGAATAATATAAATTAAATAAAAATGTCACAATAACCTAACTATTACATAACCTCTGAGATGGCACGCAGACATAAAACCCGACACCCAAACAGCTGACTACCTGCGGGGGGCCTCGCCACTCGACGCCATATTGGTTTCTAGTGTCTGCCATCTCAGAGGATAATTATAATCAGAGCAAGTATTAAATCAATTAAATATGAAATGAATATCATCTAAATTGATCAAAATATTCCTTCAAATTATAAAAACAGTGATTGATTAACAGCAGACGTAATTTCGATTTAAATACTGGCATAGATGGACATTCTGTGATGATCTTAGGTAACCTATTATAAAGTTTTATACACATTGCGACACAGCTTTTGACATTGACATTGACATTTTTGGAATGTGTGACAAAACCAACCTATCGGCATTTCTGACCGATCGCGGATACATTTTCCTTTGCCTTTTTAAAGAGATATAAGTGCTGTTTTACAAATGTACACGATTACATGTACATGGAACGGGCATTATTTTAAGGCTTTTAAAATATGGTCTACATGAGTCCCACGGACCAGTAGATGGCGCATTGCCTAAAATGTGTATTATTCTCTGAATCGCGCTTTAAAAGTGTTTTGGTGCGTACTATATAAGCAGCCCAATGTTTTTTATATACAAGCTCAACAGTATGTATGTACCGGTCCTATCCGTAGGTGAACAAAGGATATTTTAGTACATGGTTACTACTACAGTGAGACCTAGGGTCTTTTCGACCCAATCTTCTAAATTTTAAGTTTGTAGGTGTTTTTTCTTGGGACTTCGCGAAGAGTCAGTCAGTACGTAATAGGGTTTTCGTTTTCATATACACTCGGCGTCAAAGAAATACGAAAATAACTTTCAAGCCTTATCAACCCGTAACCCACATTGTAACCTTACCGATATTAATGTCATTTCAAAGCCTAATAAAAACTTAAAAAAACACATCAGTTTATTACAAACAAAAACAACACTACAAATGCCGCCTTAAAAAAATGGCAATTTTGCTTTTCAAAAGCAAAATTCGCTAGTTGCGATACTTTTTATGGGTATAAAAGGGTCAATACAGGTTCAATGGGGGTCATCGCTATCCAACCGTTAAAGAGGACATATGAGAAGATCTTTCAGAAGAAAAACGACCTTGAAGATGGATACCACTGCTGACGAAGCCGCCCAAGTGATTGCACTACTGCAATCAGGGATGCGGCAGTGTTATGTCGCTCGGCAACTGAACTTAAGCCGTTTTTCAGTTCGAAAAATTTACCAGCGGTTCCTGGAGACTGTTGGTTACGTCTGGAAGCATGGCTCTGGTCGCTGCACCTCGGAGAGAGACGACCGATTCATTGTGTCGACGTCTTTGAGAAATCGATTCTCGAATGCTGTTGAGTTGCAACACCAGCTCCAGGCAGCTCGCAGAACAACCGTGAGCGTGTCTGCGGTTAAGTTAAATGAAGACTGAGGGAGAAGAAGGTAGCGGGTCGTAGAGCTGCTACGGGTCCAAAATTGACCGTAGCGCTTCGGCAAGTCCGCTTGCCGAAGTGCACAGTCCAAAGTGTACAGAAGACAGAGTGAACGTTTCACCCAAACCTGCATCCAGAAGACGGAAGAATACGGGGGCGGTTCTTTATGTTCTGGTGCGGCATGTCGGCCGACGGCAAAACCGACCTTGTTTGCGTTTCTCGGGCTCAAGTTGCTCGTGGGCAAGGGTCGCTGACTGCTCACCGGTACATCACAATGATCCTAGAAGAGTATGTGGTCCCATATGCCGGTTTTATTGGCGAGCGGTTCAAATTAATGCACGATTACGCTCACGCTGCAGTAATTGTGCGCGACTACCTTCAAGAGGTTGGGATCTCTGTTATGCAGTGGTCAGCGAGAAGTTTAGACCTGAACCCGATAGAGCACCTCTGGGATGAAACGCAAGGTTTGATCTTGTGATCCCGCTCCCACGAACTCTCCAAGAACTCAACAAAACCGTTATTGAAGAATGGGCCAGTATCCCACAAGAAGAGCTCCTGAAATTGGTAAGGTCCATGAGGGAGCGTATTGAAGCCGTGATCAGGGCAAGGGACCCCCCCTTCACCAACACTAGGTTTTAGATTAGTTTTAAACTAAGTTTATATATTTTTTTTTAATTATTCTGTTTTTGATCAAGTCTTTTAATTAAGGATTTTTATCATTTTGTAAAAATTGTTTACTTTTTGTGCGTTTTGAATAAAAATAAAAAGATACTGAATTATTTTTGTGTACCCCTTTTCAGTACCTTTCAAATGATATCCAACATTACCCTACACGTTGATTTTAAATAAGGTTTAGAGACGCTAGAAGAACGTTTTTTAAAAGGTGCTATTTCTTTGACGCCGAGTTTATATAGACGATTAGATGTTTCATGAATAAATATTGTTTACTGTATAGGGAACCAACAGCTGAAGTGGTAAGATGAATAATATTCGGTGCGCGTTCGCACGAACGTCAGATGCATTCGACGTGGTTATAACCGCTAGGGCTGTGCTAACAACACAGCCATTAGAATTAGTATACTTTAATTAGTACACTAGTATGCCTGAAAATAAAATCAACTATGTTAAGAGCTCAAACAGAATATAACATCATCATTATCATCATCATCATCGGCCTATATTAGTCCACCGTTGGGCTTCTCCAAGTACAGGCTATTGAGCACGATGCACGGTTACTCTCATCCAGCTCTTGCTAGCCATGAAATGAATATTTTCATTAAAATTATGTAATATTTCTGAAATTTAAAAAAATGTAATCAAAAATCTTCTAATGTGTATTTACTGCATTCTCTTTATTTCTCTGATTTGTAAAAAAATATACGTAATTGTTAATTCTATATTTTATTTTCTATTGTAATATTGATTTCAAAAGGTCAAGTCAAGGTTGAATGTTACACATCATATGCGGCTACTGTAAGGCTCGTTCGTTTTTGTGATTTAAAGCCTAAAATACGTCACTTAGTCATGATGATAAAACGACTCATTTATTATTTAATCGTAATCATTTAATTTGAACGCGGAGCTAATAACAACCCTAATAATAACATTCAATAAGAAATTGGCGCCCCATCGAGAACAAATTAATGCGTCGCGAAATTGATTCAGCGGTGCCACGCCAATTTGAACACTAACGCGGGGAACGAGCGTCGCGAATAATATTTAATTGCCGCCCTTTACATTGCAGTATCCTCGTCAATTTTGAATCGAATAAATAAATTAAAACGCATTGATGTACCGACCCGCTGCCCGATGGTCTAAGGACTGTAACTAGAATTGTTATACGTTCAATACCTTATGCGTACGGGCAAGATAGCCTTTTATGCTAAAATGAATGTCTCTTTAATGGATTCGAATAGTTTTTCTTTTAACAATGCAAAACTTAGAGCTTTTCTTTCAATAAAACGATTATGCAATCTCGATATTTTGTTAATATTGATTGTAGTTCTGTAATACGACTGTTTATTTTCTTGAATATATCGCGAAGCGAGCCGGAGCAACACTTGTGCTCGAATATTTTTTTTATAAATATTTAAAAAATAAAAAACATATTTTGTTTGAAAGCTGTGATTTTCTTCATTTCGTGAAAAAAATTGTGTTATTTTTTGGGGCCCCCTTTTCTACACCCGGACCTTTTAATTAGGTTACCTATCTTTGTAACGCCTGTTGATCACAAACTGAATGCACAAGCCACAGAGCCATATATAGAGCTCATCAATGTAATGGTGGAGCATTGAAATAATTTTATACTGTAGATACCAACTCTTTCACTTTTGTCATTACCTACATAACTCTTTCTTTATTCGTGGTCCCATTTTACCACTCTAAATAATTATTAATTTCGAGGTGGCGTTCGGGACCACCGGTCCTGGTCCTGATGGCCGCATCAAAAATAATTAAAATTTCCAAGGTGGCTTTCGGGACCGCGGTCCCGGTCCCGAATTCCCCCGACTCAAATAATTAAAATTTCCAAGGTGGCTTTCGGGACCGCGATCCCGGTCCCGAAAGCCCCCCGACTCATATTATTGCTCCTAACTCTGTACCATTGACTGTGATATAAAACATATAATAAGTTTAATTATGTAAAATAATTAGAAACAATGAACTTAATTATTTTATGAGTTTGTAATTCCGTCGCCCACGTGTCACCGAATACTTCTGGTTATTGATAAACGGACGCATTCCACGTAAAGGCAGTAGCAGCCATTTTAATTTGTTTACACCACAGATTAAATATACACAACATCTACACCATTCGCTGCGGGTATTAATCTCCAGATCTCGTTTCACGTTAATCGATCGTATCCAATGATCCAGCTATAAAAGATCCCACATTAATTAAATTGATAGTGAAATAGATGACCCTTAGCTCGCATATAATATTTCTTTTTGAAATATGTTGTGAATGTTTTTTTTGTGATGAAATCTAAATTGGTTTTAAATGAATAACTCTTGTTGCCGTACAGGCGCACTTTATTTAACTTACACTTTGTTTTAAGGTTAATAATAACTTCTTTCAAATAAAATTCTAATTAAATGCACACTATAAAACCTTTAACATTTATTACGGACATACATTCGACTGTAAACCTTATCTTTTAATAATGTAATGTAGTAGTAGTATGTAGTAATGTCTTTTATGATGTAAAATTACATAAATGAATTGTGAAAATGAGAAATTGTATAATATTGTGAGGGCTGTAGTTTTCGTTAAAAATAAATAATACTATATAATTTTATATATGGAGCGCCACGGTGCCAGTGACCGAGTGGCAATAAATAAATAAATAAATTAACATTTATTTGCAGAAACATGTGTACAATTAGGGTGACAAAATGGGGGTCTGACTCAACATGTTTTACCATTGAAGGTGTGCAAAAATTGAAAAGGTGCAAGATGAAGGTGCCCATTTTGAAGGTGCATGCAGCAGATCTTGAATAATAATAATTTGATTACATTAAAAATTACATTGAAAATTATATTAAAATACATTAAAAACTACACTAAAATTACATTTAAAGTATTTAAATTTATCATAGAAATTCCTCAACACTGTAGTAACATTTCTCCACCAATAACTTTTTAAGTTTTATTTTAAATAAGTTAGCATTTAGTTCCTTCAAGTTTTTAGGTATTTTATTATAAATTATAGGAGTCATGCAGACTACACTACTTCGCAGTAATGCCATTTTAGATAGGTGTAAACACAATCTATTGTTTTCACGTCTGTTACTAACCACCTTGTCACACAGACGTGGAAATAGGTGGGATTTTTTTCTAATTAATATTGCTACTTCAATTATGTAAATTGACGGTAGTGTAAGAATTTTATATTTCAGAAATAATGGTCTGCAACTATAGAGCAAAGAGCTGGTCGGCAAAGAGCTCGGCCCGGCACCCGAAGGTCCCGGCTTCAATGCCCAGCTCGGGCAAAGTGTATTTCCGATTTTTTCGATGCATAGCCTGGATTTGTGATCGCTAAACCGCAAGCCTGGTGATTAAGCCTTGACCCATCATTTGTAGTGATGACTTGATTTCGATGATGAAGGCCTTTGCCCAGCAGTGGGACAGTTATAAGCTATTTACTTTTTATATGTAATATAGCTAAGCTAACTGTTGTACTATAAAGTATGTAAGTAAATAAATAAAATTAATAATAGTATAGAGAGGTAAAGTTGGTGACTCTGTTTGTTTGTTTGCGGAGGCTAGTCTGTCTCTGGGCCTAATTCCAAAAAGGCTTTCACTGATAGAATGCTACATTCCTTGCGGGTAACATAGGCTTTATTTTTATTAATAAAAAAAGAGTTTTGTTTTAAAATCTTAAACCCATGCGGACGAAGTCGCGGGTAAAATGGTAGTTTAGTAAATAGTATAAAGAATAATGTTCATTTCGGCAAAGACACTGCAGAATTTACATGCAGGGTCCGCGCACAAATACCAATCTGTCAATTAATTATATTCACCATCAGATAGTGTATCTGGTGTCATCTAGCGCGGCTGGGTCGTTACAGAACTGGTCCGGCGACTGGTTGCCGGCTACGTTTTTTCTTTGTTACCTGTGAACTTACGGTTAGATCTCTACTAATTAGTTTCTTCTATCTAGTTAGCGGTTTGGTAAGCTAATTTATGCATATGGAGCTTTTTTGTTAGAGTTTATTTTTTTTATTTTTTTTATTTTATTTCACACAATACTATAAACTTTACAGGAATCTACGAGATCTAGTACATTAATACATACATACATATTTTATACAAAAATATACAATTTAATAAAAAACATATTGATAGTGGAATACATAACTTTTAACCATACATAAATTAGTATAATAAATGCTGGTAATTAAATTCATTTAAATGATTTTCTTAATGCGGTAAATATTTTACAAAATTTGAAATAAGACGATTAACGTGTTAACGATAAAATGGAATATAATAAAAAAAGAAATAATAAAAATAATAATTTCGCTTTGCATGTGAGATAAATAAGACGAGTATTGACAATTGTTATTTTGTTGAAACGTCGCTCGTCGATAGCTGCGAAGGGCTCAAGTCTTCCCTATATCGCTGCGGCAATTAATAGTTTTATTTATTAGGATCGTCCGCGCGCGCTGGCAGGTGTCCATTGCTGAACTACTAACTTTATTTCATATCAACTTGTTTCTTTTGTAATAAAAGAAAACGAAACGAAACGAGTGGGTTTCATGGAAGTAGCTATTATATACCTTAGAAAATAAAGCACAATATAGATTGACAAGAAAGATTTGAAAAGATTACTAAAACAGTCTTAGTTATTTATTGCAATTAATGTTTGTTTCGAAGTAGTTTCATAAATATTACAGAACATTAAATTTACAAAACAGTTTAAATATTCCTATTAGTGCACATAGTTATCTATCGATTAATTTAAAGTAATATGTGAAATAATAGTTTTTAACTTCAACATAAATAAGTATTTTCGCAATGCCCTTGCAAGGTTCGTGTTGCAAACTACACTAGATTTAAGTTGAAATTCAATTTGAAGCTCTAAAGATTATGTTTATTATTTTAGTATACAGCTTTTGCTGGTGTTTAAAATGAGTTATATCTAATTTTATAGCACTGTAAATATGGCAGGCTTTGATGGGCTCCATAAAGTCCAGTGCTGCCTCTTTAGAAAAGAAATATTGTTAAAAATTAAATTATTACATAGCTACTCATAATTGAAAACCTGGTTTACGCGATTGCGGTAAGCTACCTAGGTTCAAAATTGTGTTTAACACTTAATTTTAACTAAATTTTTAATTATTTGTATGTGTCATGTATTCTCCAACTAAAGAATTTTTCTATTTCTGTTTAAATTTAATAGTCTCTCTGATTCCCAGCGGGGGTTTAAAATAGAGCTCTTTTTGTTTGGTAGCAAGGCTCATAACAACAATGTCAGTAGTATTGTAGTGTTCTGATGAGAGTTATGAGATTGCCAGTCTCTCAGTAGTTTTGGAGATTGGGAGAGGAGAATTCTGGGGGATATGCGCATCCACCTCCAGCCTTATAAACTTATAATATCATGTAAGGCGAAGCGCTTCATCCGCCCATTCTGTCCCGTTATGATAATTAAAACAAAATATTCTTGATACTTATAGATGAGATACTAAACATTTTCTCTTATGTGGCAAAACTGGCCTTCATGCAACCTATTACGGTAATATAAATAGCTATCACATAACCAATTGCAAGTGATAATTTCACATGCTTCTTATATCAGTCGATCTAAATTGAAAGTAATGCCAACTTTTACTAATGACGCGCGAACATGGCCGACTGCATTCTGGCATATGTGAGAAACATTCGTTGCTCCGTATATGGACAGGCTGTCGGTTTGTTCAGTTAATGTAAAAACAGTGACTCTAATAGCGATATAATAGTGTAGCGCATTCAATTCACCCTTCATATTGGAATAGGTTGCTTAAGGTAAATGTGGCAGGTGGGACTAGTGACTTTGGCTACTAATCATATTATAGCGATATAGAGAGCGCCTTGAATGATTGTATGACACACAAATACATAAAACTTGTTAAACTCACAGGTGTATAATCGTACACCAAAACAATAAATACGGACATACATCGCGCCTGTCCCCCATAAGGCAGATATAACTTCTTGCCACTTGCGACGATGCGATCCCTACATACTTTTTTCGTTTCACCTACTTCTTTTAACTTTTCATATATACTCACCAGTTTAAGGTACTCCCGACCTGGCCTTTTTCTTTAAAATGTCCTCGATATCTCGAAATATCGAGGACTAACTTCTGTTAATAAGAAACATTGCGCTATACACACACTAGTATGAATAAACTTATTATACCTAAATGTCGACTCATGAACCATTCACGGAACAAACTGTCAGATACTATAAGAAAATCCTGATTGATGTTACAGTTTTGCCTTTCGAAAAACTTAAGATAGGGACATTAATTAAAAATGTACTATCAAAAAACCGGTCAAGTGCGAGACAGGGTCGCGCAGTAAAAGGTTCCGCAGTCGTTACTAGTATCTATTATTATAATTCCACGATTTATATCGTTGTTAATATTGATTTTAATAAGTCAATTATTTTTAGCTTACCATTTTTAGCTACAGGCACAAAATTTAGACTCCAAACATGTACAAAAGTTTTAACATAAATGATACTCCTCATTCCAACGTTTATAAAGGAATATAATATTTACTAGGATTTTATATGTTGGGGAGGTACCCTAAATCTATAGTTTATTATCATGGCCTAGTAAAATGTACATATTCAATGTTACAAATAGTTTTAATTTTATTTTTGGCACACCCAGGCCCCATCCCGGTAGGTGTGTGCTAACAACTGCTTTCTTACAACAAGTATATTGATTACAATTTAATAACAAACTTGAAGTAGGTATCCAAGCCGTTCAATTACACGTATGAAAGTTTCGAAACAGCTAACAATCGCTAATAATATAGCAATAGAACGGCGGGACCCCGAAACGGCCGCTCCACTTCTCGCTCGCATTAACTTTTGTCTAATCCTACGTTATTGATGGCCTCCGCGCACCACCCGATAATGATAGTGGTTACAAGTTTTGTTTACCGTAAGAATTGATTGAATCCACAATTAGCAGCGAGCTTTCAAACCAGTTTCAAAAAAATAATCTGACGTTAAATTAATTTGAATCAATAATGAACTCGGCAACGCACTACCGTGTAGGTACTTTGGCGGGCACTAATCGAGTTTCTGTTGAACCGCTTTTAATGAGAAATTAAGTTATTTATATGCAAAACAAACGAATTAACGTAATGGTCAGCGTATTTGTTTTATCTGCTCGTTAATTAGCGGAGCCCTTTGGGACCACGATTTTGTCACTTATTTTTAATTTATACAAAACAGGTGGAACACTTTACAAATTGTTTATTAAACGATTTTGATCTTTAACGCGTGTGAATAAGAGCTGAGCTGGCGACCGTTAGCTCCGCTTAATTGGTAGTAGGTACTAAACTTTTATGAGTTATTTTGTCACTCTCAAATTGTATGTTTACTGCCTCGCGCCTCGGTTATCTGTAATTTGTCCGAGAGTGGAAGTGATTTTTTCTTATTTTATGACTTAATTCATTGAGCGATTGTTCTCTAACAAGCATTCGTCTAATTGTTATATAGACATTAAAGAACTTAGTAAAACAGCATATAACTGATTTCAAATTTAGTAAAGTACCTAACTATAAAACATTAAGATAAAATATAAAGCATTTACAAAACGTAAAAAAAACGTTCAATATTTTCACTTGTTAACCCTATTAAACAAATGTCATTACGTATTCTAAATAATTCCGTTATTATAAAATAGCATTCCAAATGAAGATAACATTAGTATCCATATGGGGTCGATTATCTTACTACCTCTGAAATCTGCAGCGTAAATAGTGCATTTGCAATGCCAAACAAACATTCATGAACAAATTGAATTGACGTTAAAGAAAATTGGATTGTCAACAGCAGTTGATAAATAAATTATTGAACCTTCAAGTGCAGTTTTTTAATTATTTCAAAGTAGCTAATATATTCACTAAAATAGGTTAAAACTAAGCTGTGATTGTACTATGGTTTTTAGTTTTTAAATTAAATAAACAATATTTAATAAAAGTACACCTTTTACGTAAAATCTTTCCTTGTCATTGTTGTCAATACATGCCTGTCACTGGTTGCTTGGCAACGCCTTGTTGGTAAATATTTTTTATCAAATTTGGCTATGGTATAGATTGCTTGCAACATAATTAGTTTCCCTTTGTCGGTGCCAGATGGCGCTAAATATACAACACCAGCGTCGTAACGCACCTTCTACAGCTATCTCTAGAACATTATATCGGCCACCCATCCATCTAAAGCATCGAAGGCGGTTCAAGTTTCGCAATCGATGCAGAATTACGACAGGCTCACGCGCAACTACAACAATAAATTGGCGATGCCGACGTTGTTGCCGTCGCCGTCGTGTACCGACGTGGGCCAGTCACTGCGGTCACGCCGTGCCGCCCGCCGTATAAACGCATAAAGCCAAAATCTATGGTAGGGCAGTGGCAACGGTATTCGACACTTTAAGGTCAGTCATCATCATCATCATCATCAGCCCATTTTATGTCCCCACTGCTGGGGCACGAGCCTTCTTTATGGATGGGTAAGGAGAACGGGCCATAAAACACCACGCGGGCCCAGTGCGGATTGATGGATACTAACGACTGCTAATGCAGCCGGGACCAGCGGCTTTCCGTGCCTTCTGAAGCACGGAGGAGCTCGAGATGATAAATTTTTGGTCACCCATCCGATGACCAGCCTTTGCGAAAGGTGCTTAAGGTTAGTGTTTGACTCAATTTACAATTTTCGTCGTGAAAAAATAACGTAGGTTTTGATTGAAATTTTACGCGATTACAGCTAGGCTAGGTGGTAGTTGTTGACATTGAATGGGCGCCTTTGGCTTTCAAAGTAAAAAGTGTTGAATAATTTCGGCGGGCAGGTTAGAACCACGATAGCTCTATTGGAAGAGCACCTGACCCGGAATGTCAGAAGGGTGCAGGTTCAAATCCTGCTCGTGGAAATTTTTTCAACATTTGTGTTTTTGTAATTTGTTCGCAACAAAATTTGCGGAAAAAAATGATTTGAACATTTATAAATTATTTATTATTATTTGGCGACGAAAAGTGGTGTTGAACACTGGTAAATATTTAATACCTAGGTGTATAGATATTGGCTTTACGCCGCCGGGGCCGGGGCCTCGCACATTTGCTAGAAATCTCACGACACGTGTGAATGTTGGCGATGGAAATTTCAAATCATGTAGCCATTGGTCACAGTTGAGCAACGCATGCGCAAACGTTATGCCTAAATCACACAGGAAGCTCTTGTCACTTCGGCCTACAAAGTAAATGGTGATGACAAGATTTTCACGAGTGTGATGCAACACGATACACGCTGATCCTGGCGCGTAATGCAAGAAAGCGCATTAATTAAAAAAGAGTGAAAAGTGAACAAACGCTTTTGTTAGTAGCTAGATAATATTTTATAAGATGACTTTGAAATTATTTGACGAGAGGAAGGTCTAACTATCGTAATGTAATTAAATAATTTAAAGCTTCTAAATTCTAGAATCTCAGAAAACTTTTATAAGTTTTTTTGCCTCAGGAAGCTCGAGTGGAAATCGAACCCACGATCTTTGGATAACCGGTCCAATGCGTTAGAGCATGAGCTGAGCTACCGAGGCCTCTGAGGCTGGTTGATTTTTTGTAGTAAAATATTATCTTGTAACTACATAATAACATAACATTGTAAATAAAAAATTCAAAATCATAAAAATAAGTTTGTTTTTGAATCGTGACAAAATATGTAGATAATGGTCAACAATGACAGATACCATATGACTATGACTATAGAATACATGATTTTAATAATTTTACACTCAATAATTGTCATGTAAGATTTATGTCAATACTTTTAATGAGCAGTTCTGAGTGAGTGATTAACGGCCGCAAAGGAATTATAGTGGTTCCCTCTCATAATCAAAGGCTACGTAACACAGAACAAAAAACACTTGAAACCGCATTCTAATCAAGCTCTGCCGCAGGCCGTGGCGGCGGACCGCGGCACTCATTGAAATATATGACAACTATAATAATAATAAATTAAATCTGTTCACGCTTAAGATTATTTCATCAATATCTCTGGAAACACTCCCGCCGTGAGCCGAGTCGATAACGTGATCTTTTCCTGGATTTAAAACACGACGGACAATGTAATTTGTTTAGTGTTTGCCTTTCCTTCTGATAAAACACATCAAATCGCTAATCACACCTGATGGTATATGAATAAGGCTGAAGGTCAACGGAATCCTCATCCCACTTCTGAGGAACGGCTAACATATCTCTATCGGCCGGAACACAGCAATGCTGCCAACAGTGTAGGAACGGCTAACATATCTCTATCGGTCGGAACACAGCAATGCTGCCAACAGTGTTGTTAAAGCGGCAGACATTCCCGGCAGCTAGAGATAAGATAGCCAGTGTCTCAGTAGTTGAGGATTCCGGGTGGAGTGCGCTTCCACTTACCATCACTTAACATCAAGTGAGATGAGATAGAGAGAGAGATAGAGATTTGTATTTGTATTTGTATTTGTAAGAAATAAAATAAAACTCAAGATATTTTTTTTGTATTTTTTATTTTGTGTAAGTTTATTAAGTGAATTGTTTTATTATGTAATTAGATCTTTATTTAATTTAAATTGCTTGTTGCTGTACTACCACTCAATTTCCGCTCAGTGGTTATATGACAGAAAGTTTGTCTGGAAGAGATCGCTTTAAGCGATAAGACCTCCTTCGCCTACCTCTGTATTAACATTTTTGATATTTGTTTTTTATGTGTGTGTGCAATAAGGTGTATTATCTATCTCATCATCATCATCATCATCATCAGCTCATTTTTTATGTCCCCACTGCTGGGGCACGAGCCTTCCCTATGGATGGATAGGGAGAACGGGCCATAAACCACCACGCGGGCCCAGTGCGGATTGGTGGTTGTTAACGACTGCTAATGCAGCCGGGAGCAGCGGCTTTACGTGTCTTCCGAAGCACGGAGGAGCTCGAGATGATAAATTTTTGGTCACCCATCCGATGACCGGCCTTTGCAAAAGTTGCTTAACCTCAGTACTCGCAGACCGGGCGCGTTAACCACTGCGCCATCGAGCTCCTCTTATCTATCTATCTATCTATATATTGTGGTAGCTAGCACAAGTACTTAGTATCACAGCTTTACCACGAACCAAATCTATTTGGTTCGTGGACTAGAGGTTCCAAGACTCTAGTCTTGGAACCTCTAGTCCTTGGACCGGTGGTATATAAAACCACTGGGCCATTGCTATGTATGGAGTGTCTTTTTTTTTTTTTTTTTATATTGACACGTCATAGTGACCACATCCTGCCTGATGGTAAGCAGCCGATGCAGTCCAAAATAATGAGAGCGCTCCTCACCGTGGAACACGCACGTTAACAAGCGCACCCATTCATGACGGCCTGCATAAATGCCGTTTCACGCCCCGCTTAAAAGACCCGGGACTATAGGAGCTGGGAAACACATGCGCCGGCAAAGAATTCCAAAGCCGAATGGTCTTACAGAGGAATGACTTGCCAAATTTTTTGGTACGAGTACTGATTGTCTGTACAGTATGATGGTGGTTCCTAAGACCAGCACGTGTAGTCCGGGAGAGGAAAGGAGAAGGCGGGATTAGATCAAAAAGTTCTTCAGAACACTCACCGTAGTAATTCCGGTAGAAGACACTGAGAGAAGCAATGTCTCTTCGCAGCTGGAGGTCCTCTAGAGAGGCTGTAACCTCAGCATCTCCAATAATGCGTACCGCTCGCCTTCGCGTCTACTGTTAATAATATTTCGTGTTTTGTTGTAAATTTACTACGGCTTTGCTATTGGTGGTGCAAGTGGCCAATTATTTCAAGCGACAGAGTGCAGAGGTACCGGACGATTTGCTTATCAGGGCGTCTCGGAGACAATGGCGAGTCGTCTTTCATTCTTTTGTTAATGAATATATAAAGATCTAAAGAGACAGCCTGCTGGTTGTGACGTCTTAGGTCAGTCACGTTACTTACAAGTCATACAATAGGCGAGCAAGCTCAAGAGGCCAAAACTAACAAGTTTTCATATCGGTTCCAATATTTTGGTTAATTTTAGAAAAATCTGAGTCACAACTCTAGTAAAATCTGGTAGAGCCACATTGCAAAGGTTTTACTTTTGAAAGTGACAAGCCATCTGAGCCAGCCGTAAATGTACAAGCTATGTACAAGATCATCATCATCAGCTCATTTTTTATGTCCCCACTGCTGGGGCACAAGCCTTCCCTATATAGTTAGGGAGAACGGGCCATAAACCACCACGCGGGCCCAGTGCGGATTGGTGGTTATTAATGACTGCTAATGCAGCCGGGGCCAACGGCTTAACGCGCCTTCCGAAGCACGGAGGAGCTCGAGATGATAAATTTTTGGTCACCCATCCGAAGACCGGTCTTTGCCAAAGTTGCTTAACCTCAGCACTCGCAGACCGGGCGTGTTAACCACTGCGCCATCGAGCTCCTCGTACAAGATATTTTACGTGATTGCGCTACGAATGGAACTATTTTGTTGTACATAATATACATAATAATATTCTCGTCTATAGCATTGGTTTTTTTTGAGAGAGTTTGCTTATTGCTTCTGTGCATTGTCAGCGTCATCAGACTTTTGTATATAGCATTGGGATGAAACAATGGTTTTTAAAAATCTGACTTTACCTTTTTAAAGGTATAGTCGGAGGTATTTGTTTTTATTGTATTTGTTTATCTATCCAGCAAGGAAGAACATAACAAATAATACATAAAGCACTCTTTAAGTGTTTTAGTTTCAGTGCCTAAGGTTTCGCCACGCACGATCGCACCATCCCACGTTTCTTGATGCACAGCCTATTTCTTGTTATACAATAACCAACTCAATATTCTTTTTATAGGGTAGAGTTTTGCGTGGCGCTACCAGCCATTATTCACCGGGGCACGGGTGTGATCGGCTGCATAACGGCGGTTGACGAGTTTGAATGCGTCGGCGACGCGATTTCCAGTTGCGTGCGATTGTAGAAAGTCAAATGACTCGCAAATAAAGCTTGATGCTCTTAAAACAGGCTTAGGCCGTCGAGAAACCTTCACTAAGGGTTACGTAGCAAACGTGGGGATGTTAGGTTTTACTCGCTGTTCACTACATAGGTTATTTTAATCTTCTTCTGTCGCGGTAAAGGCAAAGTTACATTTCGTACAGCCTATTGTAATTTTAAATTACATAGAGCTAGCATACTTTTTAAGAGTTTTCAGTTCTGAAAGTAACCAGACTAGTGTAGTGGATTAAGGCCCGATCTCCTCTTGTGCCCTAGCACTTGGGTCCTAACCCAAGTGGAAAAGCCAGAACCCAACAGTGGGACCTTCAATGGCTGATTTTTATGATGATGATCATTTCGGACAGACATGAGATTGTTTTCAAATTGATTTGAATGATATCTGAATATTCATGCATTTCTCTTCTTTGTCTTTGCCTTATCCCATTATTTGGGGTCGGCTCTCCTCGTTCTAAAATACCAGGACTTTCTGTCCTGGGTTGTCGTTGGATTCAGCTGGTCCCGTCTTGAGGTCTTCCTCGGCCTCTCCTGTGTATCTACATTTAAATTAATTTAAAAAAGAATACTTTAAAACGATATTAACGTCAACAGCTTATAACCTTATCTTATAAAAAACATATAACAAAAATAAAATGTCCATTAGACATATACCTCATAAACAAACATACAAAACAATTGTTTTTAGTATAAATAATATATGACTGTTAGTATTGTTGTTATTACATTACATACCTATCGTCATCTACTTACAAAGTCACTGAACTGAAAAGGGGAAGCTTCGAGTGAGCAAGCTTATAATTCTCTCTCGTAATAATATTTATTGAGCGTTGGTCGTAAACGTTGGATGGAATCACCGTCGTCAAACGAATAAACCGCAATCACAGCTCGCAACCTTTATTTGATCGATGACCGCTGCCTTGGATATAAACAAGTAATAACCGACTCATAAAACCTATTTTTATTAAATTATCAATAAGTGTCGTAAGCGCGAGCCGCACAGGCAGTAGGCACCTTATTATGCATAATTTGTTCGTTTTATAATTAAATTGATAGTTTTAATGTTTGGAAAGAAAACAATCTGAGATAAGTACAAATTAAATGATGCTCGTGATTTAACTGTTCCAATAGCACCAAAATTTAATCACACCTACTTTGGTATAACATTATTATTAACACTAGCTTCATATGTAACACAAAAGTTTAGTTATATTGTATGGGACATCATCATTTGGGGCAGTGGGGTCAGTGTTCGACACTTTTTTCCTTTTAATATTTAAAAGCTGGGATCAGCAACTGATTTTTGACTTTTGTAACCATTGAATATAAACCATCTTCTTTCTAGCTGTCATGTAGTAAAATTTCAATGAAACTCTTTATTTTTTTGACGGAAGCTGGTGGACACTGAGCTTAACTGTGTCGAACCAAACTGGTGCATAATACAAACACACCAGTGTATAAAACAAAAATATTGATATTCTTTTTCAGTCCTGCAAATCCCTTGGATTTGAGGACCTCAATCCCGCAGGCTTGTGGGATTGGCGTTTTGATGTGAGATTCGGTTCCCTAACCAGGACACTTTTGACGCATTTAGAGGCTGAGGCGCCTAAGCAAACCTTCGCCACCTGGAACTTCGCACCCCTAATAAAGTGAAGTTATTAAAATTGCACTTAATTTTTATAGGCACGTTAGTTACTGTACCGTGGGATCGGTTAATTCTAACAAGTTATTAAGCTTATCAATTTAATCCATCTTTAATAATCGTGTGGCGTAATTATAGTCTTCTACGCGGCTGCGTTGACATGGCGGCCATTTGCGCGCACACCAATGTTTTTAATCTGTGGAACGTTAAGTTTTAATTCACATCCGATGTGTCACAAATAACAACAGTTTGACATACGTTTCCTCGTTTTTAATACGATTCAACAGAAATGTTTTAAGACAATACGAGTATACCTAATTAATAACAACACTATATTTAAATAATATAATCTGTTTATTGCACTAAATTTTTCATCTATGTTTTCATGTATCGTACCTATGTAAATTTTTTGTTGATAATTTAGTTATTTTTTATATCTTGCTATTACTGATAAAACTAATTCTAAAAGTTTATTTTTGTTACAATCAACTGTTTCGTAAAGTGTTCGTAAATAATTGTGTCAATTAAAATCAAAAGTCATTTAAACAAGATTTAGTACTTATATCCAGTTGATTAGTAGACTCGTAGCTCGTTCAACTGAACGTCACGTTTGTCCATAACTTTTTTTTATGAAATGATCGAGTTTACGACAAGCCCTTCTATGAGTTTTAAACCGGACTTGATGTTTTTAATTATCATCGATCGAGCTCAAACGTGTATGTACCTATGCTTTAATATCCGAGCAATCGATTATATGTGGGTATATCATAGTAATAGTTATGCATAATCAATAATTATTAGAGTACAGTAAAATTATCACTACATAGTCTAAAACAAAGTCGCTTTCTCTGTCCCTATGTCTCTTTGTTTGCTTAGATCTTTAAAACTACGCAACCGATTTTGATGCGGTTTTTTTTAATAGGTAGAGTGATTCAAGAGGAAGGTTTATATATATAAATACATGCATTTAGTATCAGCATTGCACCCGTGCGAAGCAGGGGCGGGTCGCTAGTTAAAAATAAAAAACAAAAATCGTTTTTAACAGTCTAACAGTGATTTGAAACATCCTAGTATGAATTCTAAATTCTCCTTTCAGGAGGCCCCGCTCTTCCAAAACACAGGCATACAAAACATTAGATAGACAATACATAAGTGTAATGTATCTCTGTATTAAATATATTTATCATGTAAATATAATTTTGTAAGTTTATACATATATCGAGTTGTTAGTAATATTTTTTAGTAGGTAATCCATACTCATTGGCCCATTGTTGAGCAATGGTCTTTCCCGTTCTTCCGATCCTTCCATCTCTTTCGTTCTCCGACGGCGACGGTCTCTGACTAGCTTTGTTGGCACGAATCCAGATCGTCGTGGCCCTGTAGATCGCCAATTGGTAGAAGTCTTGACCTATCTTTCAGGGTGCATGCGTTCAAGTTGACCTTCCTAGTCCCACTTAAGTTTCGCGGCCGGGAATCCTTAAGATTCGTTAAGTAAGCTAAGTATATTAATAGTGATCTCCTTTTAACTTTGTTAAGTTTCTAGTTTTTTTTGTGAGAGTTTGCTTATTGCCTTTGGCGGCATTTCCAACGTCACCGAAACTTTTAAAGTTTCTAATGCTGTAGGTACCCAAGTAGTGCGGTAATTCATCATCAAGCACAGCACATGAACGTGTTTGTTCAGGTCGCATTGTCCGCGCGCTTATGACTCCACAATGGACCATATTTCATTTCACTCCGATAGCTGATGTCATGCAGACATTTCTAGAAAAGCATATTTCCAACTCCATCTGGTTTTCCGTTTTCTCAACAATAGGCGTGTTGGTTTAGCTTTCTGTAGTTCTGAGTGTAAGTAAGTTTCTAAAAATTGTTTCTTTATTATTTACTACAGACAACTAACCCGACAACTATCTTGTCTTAATTATCTACATTTATTAAAAAAAAACACAAATGTTAAAAAAAATTCCACGAGCAGGATTTGAACCTGCACCCTTCTGACATTCCGGGCAACAAAATTTGCGTTAAAAATTATTTGAACATTTACATTTATTTAGTTAACGATTTTTAACACAAATAACTTTTATAGTATACCTAGGTTTATATCACTGTAATGATAAAAAAAACCATTATCAAATCGGCACTTTAAACTCTTAAGTAAGGATACAAAAAATTAATACCTATGTCGTCATACAATCACAAACTATTATCATCACACTTTGTTTATTAATTTATTGCTGAGTCTCGACTCTTATTAAATAAACATTTTTCTCTTTTATTTCTAAAAAAATATTGAAGAAAAATAACAAATTTGATTTAGATAAATATTTTAACCCGCACCTTGCTGTGTGATTGAATTGACCTTGTTTCCATAATGATGACAAATCATGGATCGTGAAAATTTAAGTAGAACCGAACCAATGATAACAAGATGTCATACTAACTCGCCTCTGTGGTCAGTCGTGATAGTTCATTAGCCGAGTAATAATAGAATATAATCTAAGCCACGACTTAAATGCCAGCGATCGTACAATCAGATAACCTTTAATTGCTTTTTAAGGAGCTATCCACTATTGTGGCTAGAACAGCTTTGGCTAAGGTATCTTTTGTGACTATGGAATAACAACAGCCAACTTAAACCTTTCCTACAAAAAATACGATATATCTTAAACAGCTTAGGCTAAAATAGATTTATCCTTAAGACTTAGAAGCCCTTAAACATAATACAAAAAAGACAAGCTTTATTACTATAAGTAGCTTGTAGTTATTGTTAGAGTTGATGATGTATAAGCTTGCATAAATTAAACACGTCACGTTAGGTTTCTATATGGCGTCTTGATGAAACCTTACATTTTGTGACTTCATTTTTTATTTGATAAGATTATGGACGATGATGACATTATAATTGTAGTTATCCGAGGCAATTCTTCATGTATAATATCAACGTTTCAAGATTATTTTATAATAACTTCATTTCTGTGGTATAAAGATATTACAGATCTTAGTCATTAAAAGTTGTTAAGTTAGGTCATTTGCTCACTAGTTGTACTATCGATAAAAGATAAAAGATAAGCTTCACCAGTTTGTAAACCAGAAGGCGCCACTAAAGGCTCGACTGCGGATCGGTGCGCTTTTTATGGAGAATGTAATGGTGTTGAGACGGAGACCCGAAATGAAACAATGTCTTGCGTTTAATGAATAATCTTTATCCTCTAGTATATCATCTTAAATACTAACTAACATCACATTTATACGTGACTAGAGGAAGGACGCCTTGTCAATCAGGAAGACCTTAATTATCACGTACTATTGAGTACGTGCTGATAGTGTAATTTACTATATCACACCTCCCCTGAAAAGGCTAGGCATCCCTTCCCTGAAAAGTAAACTCTTATTTTTTATATATCTTAGTCCTATTCTTATGAACTATATATTCTTTATTATTCTTTAATATTTTTACATTAGTACCTAGCTCTTCTAAAACTTCAAATGGACCTAAATACAAGTCATTCAATTTATTATAATTTTCATTCTTATACAAGAGTAGATCACCTTTTTTTGTAGTGTACTTCCTTACAATCTAAATCATAATTCGTTTTTCTACTTTGTTTTGATATTAATAAGTTGTTCCTGGCATCATTATGAGCTTTTTGCAATCTAAATTTTAACTCCGATGGATAATTGTCGTATACATATAAGGGATCAACTTTACTAACTAAATTACTAGGTACGTTACATGTTTTCCCAAAAACTAGTTCATAAGGGGAGTATTTGGTACTAGTATTTACAGAATTATTATAAGCAAAGCACCAATATGGTATCCAGGTACTCCAATTTGCCGACTGATTCTGTGTTTGTATTCTCAAGTAACATCCGAGATGTTTGTGCCAGTTTTCTAGCGAACCTATACTCTCATGATGATAGGGTGTTGAATTTAACTTATCAATATTTAGCAATTTACATACTGTTTCTAACGTGGAATTAATAAATTCCGTTCCACAGTCAGTCGCAATAACCCTGGGAGTACCATATCGTAAAATAAAATTTTCAGTAAAAACCCTAGCAACAGTTTCAGCTGACTTATCAAGTATTGGGTAAGCTTCTACAAACTTTGTCAATTCGCATTGTATTGTTAATATGTATTTATTACCCAAATTATCGACCTCCAACGGCCCCACAATATCTAAATATAATTTTTCAAAAGAAGTAGATGCTGTAGTGGTTATTACCATTTTCTCTTTATTATTTTTATTACAAAATTTCTGCTTTTGGCAATCTTTACAGCGAGTCACATATTCAGTTATGTCTTTTTGCATATTACTCCAAAAATATTTTTTTCGAATATTCTTAGTCATTTTATTTATGCCTACATGACCACTTGTCGGCAATAAATGATAATCATTTAGTATAACACGTATCAAGTCTTTATTTGTAACATGTTCAACTTGGTTATTAATAATACATAACCGCGGTAATTCTTTATGTTTCATGAAAGTTTGGGTCAAAATTTTAATAAACTTTTTATTAAACCCATTTTTAATCACAACGACTTCTACAATATTATATTTTTTACATAATGCACTCAGTTCTCCTATCGTTGCGTCTCGGCGCGCCTCCGTTAGTAGAGATTCCTGATTTATGTAAATAGTAGAGTCACTAAATAACATATCACCCGTCTGTGAGACGTATCTGTCCTGTCACGGTCGCCATGTAATGGTGTTGAGACGGAGACCCGAAATGAAACAATGTCTTGCGTTTAATGAATAATCTTTATCCTCTAGTGTATCATCTTAAATACTAACTAACATCACATTTATACGTGACTAGAGGAAGGACGCCTTGTCAATCAGGAAGACCTTAATTATCACGTACTATTGAGTACGTGCTGATAGTGTAATTTACTATATCACAAGAAGATCATTCGCCGCCGGTTTAAATATGCACGTAACTGCTTTTTTAATCTAGGTTATATTCTTAGCGCATACGCAGAGGCTAGGGCCGAGCCCGGGTTATGTGTCTCTACTCCTCTTCCGTCGTCCAGCTAGTAAAAGCTCAACGAGGAGAGGGGAGGTACACCTCTAAAACACCTAGTACCAGTAGTCTCTGACACAGGGGTGGCTCGTGATCACGAATGGCAAGCACCGAGTTATCTTACATCTGCCTAACATGAACCGTAACATGAAAGTCGGTACCCAATAAAACGAGGCCTATCATATCTACACATATCACAGAATACGTATGAATAACAACTAAATAGGTCAATCGTTATCTTAATAACTCCCAGCGCAGTCTACGTTACTCGCTAGCGTACTCCTTAACGTAAGGCAAATATATCAGTGACATATACATACATGTACAAAGATATATGATCTAGAACCTGTAATTAAAGCCCAAGGCAAGACGCGTTCGCGCCCGCGACACCGCGTGGACACACACTGTGTTATTTACTGCCAGCTAACGTTATAAACGAACAACGCAAGATAGAAAAGTACTTTTTGATGAGGTTTTTTAACATTAGTTTAAGAACTGTTCAGTAGCACGAACACTTGGGTACTGTGAAGGTCGTTAGTAAGTGTCCTATTAGTAGCTCATAATTCAAATCGCGAATAAAGATTTGTTGTTATTAGTGTTATGTTTTAAGTGTGTTTGTTAAATTAACAAAATACATACATACTTTTATATAAAAAGAAAGTAAGTAAAAGCGAAGTATTCGACAACATTATTTCACAAAAAATACTGGTGTGAAAAGCTGTATTTGTTGCTCTTCAAAATGAACTAACTAAAACTTTTTCGAGGCGTTGAATTTATTTTACTGAATTCAAAGTAGACTTATCTTTGGAATACGTAGGTAGACAAAGCACAGTAATCAAAATGTTAGAGCTAAATTGAGTATTTTGTGTATGTACAACTATAATAAGAACAAACACATTTGAATTACTAAACATTGACATTATAATTATATTATATTATATATTATAATGTTAACGTAATTATATTTTAATTGCGATAAATTCGTATTATATTCTTCTTATTCTTATTCGCTTTATCATTATATACAAAATAGTTACACAGACCACAGTGCGCGCTCTCTACAGAGCCACATCCCAGATAAAGTACTGAATCTATCTGATAAAACAACTTCGCTGACATACTCTTTCTATCTAATTAGTCTTCCACAGCAGATCCCTAAGTTGACATATAAAGTCGTCTCGCGACAGCCAATGCACCGAACACTGACCGATTTACAACCCAATTATGGCACTCACAAATCTATTGAATGGGTGGTTATAAATTTTAATGAAAGCTGTGTGAGACGACAAAATAAGGAAACTACAGAAGGTAAGCTTCACACATAGCTTGCTCGAACGCACACATAGGAAACCTTTCACGACCACTGAATCTCAAACCAGTCCGAGCGTAGCTGTTACGAGATTCCGTGTCCGTGAAGGTTCGCGCATATTATGTCAGGCCGCTGCAGGTCGGGTCGCACGCAGCGCGAAAATTTGCTCAAGTCGCTCATATGTATTTTATATGAACTATCGCACACTATGCCGGGGCGCAGCGGGCAGCATATTTCGCCGCGGATTTTGGTTGCGTGCGATGCGGCCCGCCCCGCCCCGCTGCGCCCCGACAGTGTGCTACTTCTAACAGCAGGCAAAAAAAGATAGTTCTTCGTCAGAGCTATCCATAACGTACAGTTGCACGCGACGTCTGGCAGTACACTGTATTCAAAATCCGTTGCAAAATGCGCTGCGACCCGGTCTGTCACTAATGTGCTATGTAAGCATTTTTCGCTGCGCTGCGGCCCGCTCCGCTGCGGCCCGACATAATGTGCGGGAACCTTATATGTGCGATGCTCGAGCACGTTTGTATGATCCAACCGACTCCAAAAAGCCGCTAACACCCTCGGCGTTTGGTTTCGCAAATGGCGGATCGAAGTTAACCCCGAGAAAAGCGCCGCTGTGTTCTTTTCTCGGGGTAACGACGATCGTTGCCCTCCCATCCGTTTATTTGACCGTGCTATCCCTTGGGTAAAGCAAGTAAAATATCTCGGTGTCACCCTCGATAGAAGATAGACGTTTGCGCCTCATCTTAAAATCGTCCGTAACAGGGCCGCGTTTATATTAGGCCGGCTCTTTCACCTTATAGGCAGACGAAGTAAAATGTCTCTTAGACATAAGACTACAATTTACAAAGCCTGCATTCGCCCGGTCATGACTTACGCTAGCGTAGTTTTCGCGCATACCGCGCCCTCCTATCTGTATCCCTTACAAACCCTCCAAAACCGTTTCATGCGTGGTGCCACGGGCTGCCCGTGGTACTATCGCAATGTAGATCTCCACCGTGATCTTGATCTTCCCACTATCAAAGATTTCATCAAAGACGTTTCCAGACGTTACTTTGATAACGCCCCCCACCACCCCAACCCGCTTGTTGTGGCGGCCGCCAACTATAACGTTGGTGCCCTTCCACCAACAAGACGGTTCTCATCTAGGCGTCCTAAACACGTCTTAGACGACCCCGACGACCCCATAACAGTTGCGAACGCCCCCCCGCCCGATCCTCTAAATGTCACTACACATTTACAGAATACACCAAACATGCACACTAGCTTAGGTCCAAGACACCGTACTCGTAGAACAAGGGTACGAAGAACCGGTTCACACGCGCTCTATACCAGGTACAGACATGTACCTGGGCGCTTCTCTCCTCCTCCACGGCCCGGTCTACCCGAGCCGAGGTCCGAGCCTTTAGAGGCGCCCTCGGGTGGTTCCGCCCCCCGATCCGATCCGAACCCTTCGGAGAATCTAGTAAGGCACGGGGACGCGCACTAGTGCGCGATGCCGTTCCCTCTAGAAAACCTCCAAAGGTGATTCGTTTCACACGGCTTGAGGGACCCTTTACGTTCCTCGCCGCCCCCAAAAAAGCCCGGTAAAGCTGAAAATGCCGTCTGAGGCAATCAGCAAACTCTCTCAAAAAAAAAAAAAAACGTTTGTATGAACCTTACTCTCTACAGTCTCCTTACTCTGTGGTGAGACGTAACGTACCAGCCGACAGACAGATATCTACACCTACTGGTTTCAATAAACTCGCGGTAATAGCTGTATTTGCATGCCATTTATAAAGTCGGCACAGGTCCTGTTGCGTACACGCCAGCGTGTGTTTCCTGGCGGTAATAAATTGTTTGTGGTTATGTAATATCATCATTGTTCTAAGCAACCACAGCTGGGGCGAGTCTTTTCAAATGGACTAAAATATCATATAACCTAGTAGTAAATCAGCAGACATGTCATATTGCAAAACACGCATTGAACTTCCTCATGTACAATACTTAACAGTAATAGGTAGATACAGTACCTAGGTATTAATAAAATACCCTGGTATTTACTTGGTACCCTGATTTATTTAATCTTAGAAAGACCAACAGCTATTATACTTATTTAAATAGATACGGAAAGCCACCTCAGAAATAGAATCATGATTTCAAAAAACCATAATTTGCATAACTTAAACGACATGAATATATCTACTATAATAAAATGTAGGTAGGTACTTGAAAATTGTTAATATATTTTTTTTATTATTTGCCTGATATTTTAATCTTATTATCTTTAAAATGCTTGCAAGTAAGCTCAGTTGACGACTAGTAGGTAGTCGTATACTGTGAATTACCGAGCAATCAGTGCTAATACCAGTTATCTGTGCAGAAAGTGCGCTTCTAAACGACCGACGACGCGACGTTGGCGTAGCATCGCGTCGTTAGAAAAAACATGATTCCATTTTCAGTAGCAGTAGATTAAAAAGAAAACCTAAAGAGAGGTGGAACTTGCGGCCGACACGAACGCGACCAATAAGTCTCCGTCCATCGAGTACCATTGTAACGATCATTAGGTTCGTGACAGTGGTGTAGAATCGTTTCTTGTGATACTAAATGACGACAAAAATCACGTTCTATTAGTTAATTGACAGGTAGAATACCTCAGATGGTAGGTGACGTTATAAATCACACGGGATGTCTTAAATAACTCAATATGACATCCGTAACCTGAGTTAGTTGTATTTGCTTTAGCACGGTTTCGCACCGTCCGTGTGCTGGGAATATAAATCGCTCTGGGCTTATCGTGGTGGCCGCGCTAGACTAAAGAGCGGTCTCGGTTAGTTTTTAGTAGGTACCTACGTAGCAAGCGTAGTCAGGTTTTTTGTGAGTGTTCCTCTCCCTCTTACCCAAAACCTTAAGCTTAGGAAGATTGGCGGTCACACTACTCCGATTAGCCATTCCAGGCATGCAGTTATGAGCAATGTATTATATCCCGTCCAAAAAAAACCTAGCATAATGTACCTCTGCTTTTATTTTTGTTTAGATGATATTTGTTATTGTTACAATCACTAACCCCTAGTAGAATTAGGTAAAGTAAAAAAATTTTCTTTTACTCGAATTTCAAACCTATCACATGTGCAAAACAAAAATCTAGTTTTTTTTAAACAGTTTTAATATATTTACTTATTTTTTTGTTATCTTTCCAGAATGGATGTAGCGCGCTGCAGCGGGCGGCGGCCGACGGGCACGCGGAGGCGGTGCGGTTGCTGCTGCAGCGCGGCGCGGAACCCAACCACCAGGACAACGTGGTACCTACCGTTCATAATCATTGCCTCCAGCTCATTTTATGTCCCCACTGCTGGGCCACCAGCCGTGAGGACACAAACTGATGGCGCGGGCGATGCTGTAATTTGTAGTGGACTGTATTTTTTTATTGGCGTTATACTAGGCGAGGTTTCGAACTGCGAGGGATGGGTAAACAGTTCGATGGAAAAAAAGGAGTGAATACTTTAATCAGTAAGCGGCAGTAGGCAGCACGTGTGCGGCAGGCGGGCGAGCAGTCTCAACCGGCACCAGATTGGTGGCCGGTGGATGAACTTGGCTGGAACACGGACCTGGACCACCAGCGCGTGGTCTGTCACAGTTTGATGGTTCCATCCACCAGGGAGAACGGGCCACATACAACCATGGGCCCAGTGCAGATTGGCGGATGTCAACGAATGATAATTAAGCCAATACCCATGATCGGCTTTGTCTAGCAGTGTGACTACTTTTTTATTTCTCATCAGCAGCAACAAAGTTACAAATAACTAGGCCCAGAGACTTAGACCCGTTTGCACTAAACTTATAAATTGCCTAAGTCTTTGCCTAACTACTATCCGATCAAGTTAAGTAAGCACCTGAGTGTAAGCGACGTTTTCAGGTGCCGAGTTAACTTGACCGGGTAATAGTTAAGAGACTTAGGCGATTCATAAGTTTAGTGCAAACGGGTGTTAGACTTGTTATCCAGCATCGATAGCCTAATTGAGAGAGGGCGTGAACTAGATTGTCATAAGCTGCGGGTTCAAAATCCGCTTGTGGAATAAGTTCAACCCAAATACCTGCTTAGGTATACCCTTGTAAAGAGTCACTAAGGGTAAAGGGTTCATAAGGGTAAAGGCTTAATAAGGGCAACAGCCTCGGTGGCCGTACCCAAAGGTCCTGGGTTCAATTCCCAGGTCGGGCAAAATGTATTTCGGAATTTTCGATGCATAGCCCGAGTTTGTGATCACCAAACCGCATTTGGCAAGCGTGGTGATTAAACCATTACCCATCAATTGTAGCGATGACTTGATTTCAATGATGGAGGCCTTTGCCCAGCAATGGGACAGTTATACGCTGTTTACTAAGGGGAACAACGTAAAATTCCAACGCATATTAAAAATGCTTTACTATTCTTATTAACCGCTATTCATTTCAGCAGGGCAACACAGCAACCCACGAAGCGGCGTGGAAGGGCTACTCGCGGTGCGTGGCGCTGCTGGCGGCGGGGGGCGCCGACCTGCGCGCGCGCAACCTCGGCGGGTTCGCGCCGCTGCACCTGGCCTGCCAGAATGGCCACAACCAGTCCTGCCGCGAGCTGCTGCTGGCAGCCGCGCCGCCGGACCTGCAGAACAATGTCAGTGTCCACATCTATCTACCTACTAATAAAAATAATATTGTTCCTGTCCGATTCGTGGGCGGTCGCTAGCCCGCCCCCTTTAAAAGAAAAAAATACCAGTTTGTGGTAAGCCTCGTTAAACATTTTATTTGTTTATAAAAGAAAAAAAATGCCAGTTTGTGATAAACCCCGTTTGATGTTTTATTTACAAACAAATATATGTCTTTTTATTGTTTTGACATAATAATATAGAACTCTACTCGTTTTTATTTTATATATCTATTATTTTGGCCTGGCCTCATGTTCTATTAGTTAGCTAGTTATGCCGATTAGCAGCATTGTTTTGTACTGCTGTGTACCGGTTAGCAGATAATTAGATCCAACAAAATTTCAGAGTATAAAGGCTTGACGAACGGTCGGCAACGCTTCTAGGTTCAAAGGCTGCGGTGGCCGCTTTGCTTTAAAAAGGCTCATTTGCCAGCTCAATACGATAATGTTTGTTATATGCTTGTTAAATGTTTGTTATATATTGCAGTACGGCGACACGTCCCTGCACACGGCGGCGCGCTACGGGCACGCGGGCGTGACACGCATCCTCATCTCGGCGCAGTGCCGCGCCTCCGAGCAGAACAAGAACGGGGACACCGCGCTGCACATCGCCGCCGCCATGGGCCGCCGCAAGCTCACGCGCATCCTCCTAGAGGCGGGCTGCGACAAGTCCCTCAAAAATCAGCAGGGAGAAACCGCCCGAGACATTGCCACCAGGAAGGGGCTGAACGAAATCATCAGCATACTCAACACTCCTGTAGCCAAACAACCCAAGAAGAAAGAGAAGAGAGACAAAAGCAAAGAGCGGCCCGTCGATGAACCGGACGGCGGCGACAAGAAAAACAAGGATAAGAAGAAAAAGAACGTCCACTTCGAGAAGCAGCCACCCGCGGTGGCGTGGTCGCCGTATGGTTGCCACTATTACCCGGACCCAAAATATTTCCCCAAACCGAAGCTCAGCTCGCTACCCACCGAACCGCTGAAGAAAGGCGAGCAGTACTATCTGGATCTTGCGGGAAACATAAAGAAGGGCCCCATCGGAGCTGGCTACACGTGCTACTGTGCACCGTTCTTTAAGCACATGGAAGACAAACTGAACGAAGACAAAAAAGACCTGAAGCGACACATGGAGAGAGCGCACGAAAGGTTGGATCAAAAGGTGACGGACCTGGAAATGAAAACGCAAGGACAAATCTCAGAGTTGACGAGGTTTGTCGCTGCAGAGAGAGCGATGTGCAAAGAGAGGCATAAACATCTAGAACAGTGGTTAACACGGGGTGTAATGTTCCGAGCCTCTGAAAGAGTCAGAAAATTAGATTTTAGTCCCAAAGGTTCCTTAGACATACCTCCACTAAAAAGAACGAGAAGCTTAGAAGTATTAGACGCTCACACTGACGAATGGAATAAAGTGAACAAGTTAATTAAAAGCTTCAATAAAAACTCTGAACATTATGAAAATGCCAAAGACTTGAATGAGACTAAAATGACATCGAAGAGCACCGAGGTTTTGGACAGCAGGAGATCACCAACGATCCCACGTCAAAATTATGTTCTTAAAAACTCTAGAAGTTCGGATCAATTAGACGCTGGACCCAGCAGGAGTTCAAGGTCACCACACACGATAACATCCCACAGGAGCCCGGCTCGTGACAGTCATTTACAGAATGTTACAGCCGAAATCCACGTGAAAGCGAACCAAATTTCGGTTTCTCACTCCCCTTTATCAATGGAAGTTCAGAGCCATAACGGGAGATATGTATCCCCTAGTCGTCAATCCCACGCGATGTCTCCCAATAGTAGTATTAGACACTCTGATTACAGAGCAAGTGATTCCGATGGAGACAATTTACAAAGAAACAATATGGAATGCCCTGAAGACGCGCCAGTTTGGAAAAGTCAAGTTCTACAAAGAACAGCTGACGACATACGGAAAAGGGTGATGCTAGAAAAGGAAATGTCCGAAGTCATAGCAAGAAGTAACAATAAATCCCTTGATATATCACAAGACGGCTACGTAAAGCTTCGAAAGCAAGGAAGTTATCCAAGAGATGAAAGCAACATAGTCAGAGAACCGAGAAAGTCAGTTCAAGAATTGGTTGCTCAAGTAGAGCATCAGCAACAAAGGTGCAAGTCCCCGGAACCACTGCCCATGCAAATGCCCATTGCAGAACCACTTCATTTGCAAAGACCTACTGCGGAGCCAATGCCTATGCAAAGAAGAATGTCACCTGCGGAACCTAGAGGAGAACCGCTCCCACCCATCAACATGCCACCTTGTCCTGGGATACTAAAGATGCCCCAACAGCCACAGCGACCAGCGCCTGTGCTAAAAGAGAAACCACCGAAAAGCAAACGATTCAGCTTGCACAACCTCATACCGTTCCCAACGAGAAAAACTTTTCAAACACCACCGAAAGACAACGGCAACAACTCCGAGAGCAGCGACGAAGAGGACAACCCAATACGGACCACCAACGTCCCCGGGCCCATGCGGAACACCAACCTGCTCCAAACACTGCCAATGCCTAATTTCGAAACGATGTCCAACATGTCTCCGTCGCCTGCCCCTCAGGTTCAAACTCAAAGCAGCTCTTATCCGCACGATTTAAAGTCCATGATACCAAAAGATGCGTACTTTCACGAAATACCCAACAGACAAGTCCACCATCAGATGCCTTACCGGGAAATGGTCGAGAACGGCCTCCCCGTGCCGCAGTGCAACCCTTGCCCGACGACTCGCTACGACTACAACGAGACGGGGCTGCCGCACGCGCCGGTGCAGGCTCGGAACAGGAACCCGCTGCACCACCACCAGACGGGCGTGTTCGACGCCATGATGCAAGACCACATCCTCAGGGAAATGGAGCGAATACCGCAGTGCTACAGCGACCATTTGGATCAGAACACGGAGATCGAAATCACGAATCAGAACGACCCCTTTCGCGGCGGTTACTACGGTGACCGTTCACCGGTGTATCCGAACTTTAGAGGGGCGCATGGAGTGAGGAAGCCGCCGGACCACAACTTACTGCACACTCGCCTCCAGTCTCTGGCCATCAACACCCATCTCACGGAGACTCAGAGCCAGGCTGACCGGGAGTCCCACAACGACTCCGGGTACAGTACCAAGGTCTACGGCAGCTCGCAGGGGCCTTCTCCCAGCTTATCAGGCCACGTCGAGTGCTCGGTATCTGACACCCTGTCTGGACAGAGAGTGGAGATAGGGCCGGGAGGAAAAATCAACACACACATTGGTGCTTCAAGTTTGGTGTGATTTTAAGCGTGATATCCAGTGCCTTTGGTTCTTAGAACCAAATAATATTTTATCAAAACTATACAATTAAACAGTATGCACTCCTAGAAGACATTGCATTGGCTAATATTAGTTATGTCACGAAAAGTTTTATCGGCTAATACAGTTTACAGATATAATTAATCTAAATCATATTAAGTACTTACATCTAAGTCATAACTACTCATAACAATATCACAATTTACAAGTATCAACTCCACTTGTTTGTTGAAATGTGGATAATTTCAAACACTTTTTAGTTAATAAGAACAAAATACTCATGTTTTATACTCCAATAAAATAAAAATAAAATCCCAACGTAGTCTGAAATTTACATAATATATCAAATAAAGTACAAATTTATTTTTAAAAGTGTAATGATGATGCCATGTATCACTGTATTTTAAGTAAGTTTAATAATTTAATTTTATAACGTGTGGTGTTTTAGTGGAAAGTTTGAGTGCTGATATAACTGTTTGTTATGTAAAATCTAATTTGCATAGTTTTAGGTGTATAATTTAAATATTTTAAATTTTACCAATCCTGATTTCAAGTAATACTTTTTATAGAGGTTAAATAAATTAGAATGCGCTCTCGGATTATAAGTTTATTAAATAATTTGAGTAAATTATACAAAGAGCTCTCTAAATACCTATATTATAAATATTTCTTTTATTCTTATTCTTCGTCTTTTTTGTTTTAGTAACATAGATATAAGTTTTGTATGTTTTGTGTAAAATATAACATAATTTATTGTGTTACACTATGTATAATATTTTGTATGCATTGATAATTTTGTAAAATGATTGATTCTAATAAACTTGCACTTTAAAAGTGTCACAAACTATGTAGGGCGGTCTCTTTTGATTGTGTTACGTACCCTGCCCTGATTAGTTTATAATAAGCTGTTTTAAGAGGAGGACCCTCCTCTTCTAGAGGAGCTCGATGGCGCAGTAAATAACACACCCGGTCTGCGATTGCTATGGTTAAGCAAGTTTTACAAAGGCCGGTCATCGGATGGGTGACCAAAAATGTATCTTTTTTTATATATTTTACGGGCAAGCACTGTGCCTTGATCTCACCTGATAATAAGTGATGATAAGGCCAATGATAGAAGCGCACTACACCCGAGTGCCTCAGCAGTGGGACATAAAAGAAGCTGGTGATGAAGCTTTTTTAAAAATAGCTCTTAAATTAATTGAAAAATTAATAAAATAAAATTGGTTTTTGATAATAATCTGATATTCAACCCTTTTTGTAGGTTTAAATTTTTATTAAACAACAAAAACTTTGTATTAATTTTAGTTGGGTAACGATAAGACCGAATATTGAACTGCGAAGCTGGCTATCTCATTTCTTACTGTCAGAACTCAACAACAATGCTATTAACATCATAGGCTTAAACACAAACACTTTAAAAGCTTAAACAGGCTTAAATAATTGGTGGTAATAGCCATCTGGTTAATTATCATCATTACCACAATCAATCATCACAATCATTACCATTTGGTAAATCTTACACCAGATTTAAAACAGGATTTAAAACAATCTCTTCCATCTCCATTTCTCTATGTACAAAGGATAATAGTTATGATTTTGATGTTGCAAACACTTGAATTGACTTCTTGGCGGGAAAGTGAAGGGTCATGTCAAAACCGCAGACGGTTTTATTTTATTTTCTAAATTTTGTGTTATGTCGAATATTAATGTGAAATAAAGGTGGATTGTGAGCGTGCATGAGTGTTGGCAAATGAAACAAAACAGTGCAACGTCACTTTTCAAACTCTCTCAAGAAGTCCGCCCGAGGACTTAATTTATTTCTTTTTTGAGATATGTTCTTTGCTGAGATACTCGAGGGGTTGGTGGGTATATCATTTCTCACTTATCATTTCTATTATCATTCATCATCATCATCATACAGGAGAAAGAAATATTGTTTAATTATGTATTACTTGTAAGAAAAATTACTTTGACACTGGCTAAATGTGCTAATCGCACGAAGCCATCAACTAAAGGAAAAAAAAACTTGAATTGAGCAATGTATAATTAACAACGATTATAACGTGGCCTATGTCCAGCAGTGGACTCGTATAGGCTGATGATGATGATGATGATGATGATGATGATGATGATAATGATGATGATGATGACGATGTAGTAATTACTGCTTTAGCAAGATAAACCATATACAATAAATACTCGCTGAGAACGGAACTCAACCAAACACCGGTGTTTTAACCACAATCAGCCGAAATTAATAACCTATCTCTGGCAAGAGATAGGCTTATCTTAGTTTAGTTACCAAGCAACCGCTGTTATTTTCCGATAATTAACAGAAATAACTAAGCAACAAAACTCTAGTAGGCATATCTCTTGCTGGGGATAGGTTATTAATTTCGGCTGTAGATCAAGAAGGCAGTTACTATAAAAAGAAAACCAAATTTAAACAACTAACAAGTTTATTAACAGTATTTACAATTACAAACTAAGAGCGCTTCTCTCGCCCCAGCTGACATCCCTATAAAACTGTCTAATACTACTATGATACAAGGGTACTCCGCTAAGCACCGAAGCTTTAGCCCCTACTATTTTCACCGCTACATAATCGCCCGGCTTCACCTGCCTCCTACCACCGTCTTCTGACAAAACCTCTTCATGGTCGAAAACTACTTTGATGTACAGCTCGTTTCTCCCCATCAGCTGTCCAGTCTTTTTGACAGTTCCTTCTACTAGTACTAAGTGTGTGTGACCTATTTCTGCTTCATTCAAAAGCTGGCACTTGCGTCTGTACAGCTCTAGCATGCGGTTATGCCGCTCCTTTTTAACTTGCTCTGGGACATCATCCTTGTATCTGCGGTAGGCAGTCGTTTTCTAAAAAAAACACTTGACTCTTTAGACTTTCATGAACGATCATAGTTACTACCATAATATTAATTATTTAACCCTTTGACTGGTACCTATAGCGTAATATAGTTTTCATTGATTTTCATTTCTATTTAAATTTATGTGGCATCTTTGCCACCACCAGTAAAAGGGTTAAGGAGCTTTTTTATAAAAAGATTAAGAGGCCTATCACAAAATGCGCGCGCTCGCGCTTTCTCAGTAGTACGAGCGCGCGGCCGAACGCATCGTCAGCGTATTTCATTGAAAACTAGCTTCGGAATTTTGGTTTTATATAAATAGATAAGGGAAAATTGCAGAAAGCGAGGCCGCTACGACTTATACTAATAACTACAATAAGTCAAAACTGTCTAAGGGTTTCAGTTTCTCTGAACAAGAACGCCGAAGTTGGGCATTTTATGTAAAATCACGGTCAAAATGTAATAGGCCCCTTAATAACAGCCCCGTTATTCCACCTGCAAAGTTAATATGCTTGTGTTGCGTGAAGGTTGCACTAGTCTAGCGGGGCTATGGGGATTAAAACACGATGTCTCGCATTAAAACCTAGCATCTATCCATTCGGCTATTGTGGTTTTTATTTTGGCACTGCCTGACGAAAAGACAGTTACGCAAGGTCAGTTAGGGATAGTGAGCAGAGCCATTACACTAAAATAAAAATTTAATTAAAAAAAAATATTTTATTTCAGACTTTACATCCATATTTTATTAGTGTGTTAGTAACAATTTTTCTTAGAAAGTATATTAGTTGGTTAGTGTGGACAAATATTATTTTAAAACAAAATTATTTTATTTGGCCAGTTACTATTCCTATCCAGTGTTGCTGAATAGAACAGAGGCGCTGCAGAACCGCGGCAGCCGCAGCAGCGCTCTGAAGGCGTTGTTATACTGCACGCATTGTGTGCAGCAGGCTCGACGCGTATAACTCACCCATAGACCACTCAAGTAAAACGATTGACAAAATGCCCTAAAAAGGGTAAAGCCTAAAGTCACCCATATGAAATTGCCCGTTGCGTTGCCAAGGTAATCTGGTTTACTTATGCTTATTATGCGTATTAGAATTGATAATTGATTGTTGACTTACCTCTCGCATGCTGTAAGGAAAGAGGAACGCTACGTTGTAGTCCACGATCTCCATCAAGGACAACGTCTCCCAGAACTCTTCCTCCGTCTCGCCGCAGAAGCCGCAGATCATGTCAGTTGACAGACCCACTGAAATTTTCATGGACAGTTTTTATAGATTATCTAGACATTTTTCATTTGAACAACAGTGTAGATAATGTTGCTTTGTCTTCGTTTGAGGTCGAGGTCAATAGAGTCTGAATTCGAGATCAGTTGAGTCTGAGTTCGAGATCAGTTAAATTTGAGGTCAAGGTCAGTCGAGTCTAAAGTCAAGGTTAGTTGAATCTGAGGTCGAGGTCACTTGAACCTGCGGCAGAGGTCGACGTTAAATAAGTTTTAGATCGAGGTCTGTTGAGTCTGTGGTCGAGGTCAGTTTAGTCTGAGGTCAAGGTCAGTTTAGTCTGAAGTCTGAAGTCGATATAAGTAGAGTCTAAGGTCGAGATCACTTATCTGAGGTGGAGGTCAGTTGAGTCTAAGGTCGAGCTCATAGTCAGTTGACTCTGAGGTCGAGGTTAGTTGACTCTGAGGTCGAGGGAGGGGAGGTATACCCACCCACTAAAAATCTAGTACCATCCCATTTCTGCCACGTGGATGGCTCGGGATCACGAATGACAAGCACCAAGTTAACACAAAGACCCCTACCTCCTGGTACAGTGCGTCTCGCGTGCTCGACTAACCGCAGATACGCGTCGCGCGAGTACCCGCGCCGCATGCGCTCCAGCACCGCGCTGCTGCCGGCCTGCGCGGGCAGGTGCAGCAGCTTGCAGATGTTAGCGCGCTCGGCAACCACGTGGAGCACCTACCATCGTTTAATATTAATTAACACATTTTTTTGGGACATAAGCGGTAGGTAAAATTTGTTACATCAGAGCTTCTGAAAGCTGGAGGAGCCCCGTTATACAGGAATCGCAGAAGCTCTTCAACGCCGTACTTCACAGTGGGAGAACTCCAAAGGCGTGGAGCGGGAGTTTGGTGGTGCTGTTTTTAAGAAGGGATATAAAACTCTTCTTAAAAATTACAGACCCATCTCGTTCCTGAGCCATGTCTATAAGCTTTTTTCACGAGTGGTCACGAATCGTCTCGCCAGGAGACTCGACGAGTTCCAGCCACCAGAGCAGGCCGGGTTTCGCGGAGGATATGATACCATAGACCACATTCACACAGTGTGGCAGATTATACAGATGTCTGAGGAGTATAATCAGCCCCTGTGTCTGGCTTTCGTGGACTATGAGAAGGCTTTTGACTCTGTCGAAATCTGGGCTGTTCTGGGATCCTTACAGCGATGCCAAGTGGACTATCGTTATATCGAGGTGTTGAGATGTCTTTACGAATCCGCCACCATGAGTGTCCAAGTACAGGGCCAGCAGTCCAAACCCATCCAATTGCGCAGAGGAGTGAGAAAGGGGGATGTCATATCCCCGAAACTATTTACAAGCGCGTTGGAAGATATGTTTAAGACGCTGGACTGGAAAGGAAAGGGCATTAACATAAACGGTGACTAAATCTAACACCTGCGATTCGCTGATGACATAGTTTTAATGGCGGAGTCGCTAGAGGAGCTGAACCAGACGCTGGATGGCCTAGCTTCAGCCTCGTGACTCATCGGACTTGGCAAAACTCTAATAAACTATAAAAACAATTCTCTGCTAAATATTTTTTTAACTTACCATAAAACTCTCTATCTTTAGAAATATTTTTATATGCAGTAGGTATTTTATTAAATATTTTAATTGACATGTGATGAGTGGATGAGCTAACCATAATTATGGAGTTTAGTAAAGGGAAGAGCCAGTCTATTTTTGTGTCTTAGATTTCTTGGTTGTGAATATTAATCTTTTGCATGTGAATATAAATTTTTATTTTTTCTTACAAATTGTGAAGTTAGTGTGAGGATATTTAGTTTAACAAAATGTGGTCTACAGCTTATATTTAAATTTAACTCAAGCCGCGTAAACACCGCCAGAGGGTTTCTAGCAAGCGTCTCCCCTTTTCCTACTAGATACTCCAAGGATGATTTTGATCGGAACGGGAGCGGAAGAATCCAAGGGCACCAAGGCTAAGACCTCGGCTCGTATTGACCGTATCGTGGGAATATTACACCAGCTTATTTCCTATGAATGGACTATCCATTCCACGCGTGCCAAGTGCCTATTGGTAGTTATTAACGACGGCTAATGCAGCCGGGACCAACGACTTTACTTTAATCTCAAATACTTTGCTAATAGCTACTGAAGATGACGTAAAAGTAATGCACCTAACCTCATCTGGGAAATCTTTGGGGTGTGCTGCCGTAAACCTGATCCTCATCTCAGGGTCCACAGATGACACTTTGTCGAGCAAATCTGCAAATCTTAGTCCCCCTTTTTTACTCTTGTATACTGTCTTGAAACCTAAGAAAACAAATAAATAATAAATACAATAAGCAACATTTGATAAAGATAAGTTTATTTGAAAACTAAAGGTTTAACAAAAAAATTGTCAAAATATTCTCAAAATAAGTTTTGTTTTTTTTTTAATTTATTAAGAGACTAACAGTTACAACACAAAAAAAATATATATAACCTTAAATGTAAACCTATAGTCCCTTAAGTTATATTAAGAAACAGCACAATATAAAACAAAACATACATTTTGTGACTTGCTTTGATCAATTCTTTTTTTTTATATTTAGCTGTAGTTCTATAATGTACTAGAGGTAGTACTGTATAATACTTCCCTAACTGAATGCTATTAGGTTCTATTGTACCGGCAAACAATGGGTCAGTGCTACAACAACCTCAACAATTTGTCTGTTTAAGGCTGGTTTTATTGTTAAGCGTTTCGGCAGCGCTGTTGGATGGAGCGCGCGCGTTCGGAGATGTTGGGGTAGTATAGTTGCGTTTCAAAGTCGCGCGCTTGTGCAGCGCCGTTCGGTAAACGCACGTTGTTCGCCGGCGCTGCCGAAGCGTGCGACTGTCTCACAGCAACGGAACGCGCGGTATTAATCTTGTTTCACAGTGCACCACTGTTCAAGCGCGCGCTGTTAATAGCACGCTGCCCAGCGACGCGTCTAACAGCATGACTATAAGACCAGCCTTATAAAATTTTTTTACCTTTAACAAGCTGTGTGTCATACTTTTCAGTGTGTTCCGATACATCTCTGTAGCTGTTCACATTCTGTCCGAGCAAGGTCACTTCCTTCACACCTTGGTCAGCAAGCTGGCGGACCTCATCCACAATGGAGGAGACCGAACGAGAGCGCTCTCGTCCCCGTGTAAACGGTACGATACAATATGTGCACATGTTGTCGCACCCACGCATTATAGAGCTGCGGAAAATTTATTAACATCTAATTATTTGTAAGAGATATCTTTAAAGCGAAAACACTGCCAATTTTTTACTTAGTTCTATCTTTGTTAGTTTTTATTCCAGTGTTTAATTATCTGTTATTGTTAATAAAAGTATTATCTATCTGTTTATTAAATATCTGAATGACACATAGCATTTTGTTTCAAATAAGCATTAATTCTGAGCAGCTTTCCCAACCCTTCCACTACTCATGACCTTTGTTTCTGTCAGTATAAGTCTGTTCAGTAAACAAAACTCGCCCACCGAGGGTTCCATACCAATTTATGGGTACATATTATATAGTTCAGGAATCAAGTCTTTCTTTTATCATTCTTCATCATAAATCGAAAACTATCATAAAAATAATTAAAAATCTGTTTAAGCTTGTGCAAACGAAGCTCCTTCATACGATACCCCACATGACACAGTTAACTTACTTCAAAATTTGAAACCCCGTTCCTTGCATAAAGACCCTGTTTTTTTTTTGTGATTTAATTAAATATGTATAGTTTTCAAATTTTTCCCTGTACTTGTAGTATAAAACGATATTACTTGCCAAACTTCATAGTTCTACGTCAACGGCAAGTGAATTTTGATTTCCTTGAGAGTGTCGAAATAGACGTTTTTTGCAACAAAATCCGCCATATCTTTTTTTCGTTAACTTAGAAGTTTGATTTTTTTTACAGCTTCAAGGGACTGCAGACCCGAGTACATGGTTTTAATTTCAACTCGATACCTCCATGCATTCTCGAGATAAAGTGTTTTGACAGACCAATGGACAACAAAGTAAAAAGAACTAATATGGGTAAACTTAGCAGGTACCTCAGACCAAATAAAATTATTTGGTCTGAGGCAGGTACATACATAAAAGCTGACACACAATTTTGATTCAGTCTGACTGGTACAACATCTGCATATGTCTCATCTAATGATAACAGAACGTTTACAGCTGTTTGTCCACTGTCTGTGAGAGCAAGGAGCCTGGGCAAATCTCTGTAGCTGTCTGGGCCTGCAACTGTGAACAACACAATTCATTTTTATTTTTCTGACTATAAAGTCTATGGTTTAGTACTTTTATATCTTGAATTAAGGATAAAATTTAAAGCTACATTGTAATTAACAACGAAACATACCTACATCTACTGCTTTTTCTTTCTCAATCAATTTCTCTTTCAGCCTTTCCGCCATACATCCGAGGATACCAATTTTTACAGGTGTTTGCCTAATTTTAGATTTTTCCCGCCTTCTCTTAAAACCTCTCAAGTGATCTAACCGGTGCCAGATCTTTGTCTCAGCTCCTTCGCGTATTGCACACGTCATCACAAGGAAAATATCCGCTTCTTCTTCCACATCAGTTTTCTCAAAGCCCACATTCTTTAATATAGACCATACAATTTCAGTATCATTCAGATTCATTTGACATCCATACACATCGAAAAATACTTTTCTTTTCGATGTGTTCTGAACATTATTTAGCAAATAAGGTATGTGAGGATGATCAATTGCAACAGGCTCTTCTGAACCTTCGATAAATTGTTTTAACCCTGGGCCTTGTTTTATTTTATTTTTTATAGAAAATAACCTTGAGTTTTCGGAGTAACATCGTCTAGTTGCTGAATTATTGAATTGCCTCATTAAATGGAGACTTTTCGATAAGAAAAACATTTTTTAACTACACTCTATTGTGAAATCATGCTGAAAATTAAGTTTAGTTTTCTATACTATTCATAAAGAAGCGGTAAAGTTTGTGACTTTGTTTGTTTGTTGGTTTGTTTGCGGAGGGTAATCTCTGGAACTACTGGTCGGATTCTCAAAATTCTTTTAATGATAGAATGCTACATTCCTTGCGGGCAACATAGACTATATTTTATTAAAAAAAGTTTCTTTTTAAATCTTAAATCCACGCGGACGAAGTCGCAAGTAAAGTGCTAGTGTATTATATTTTAAGAAGAATTAATACAAAAATAAAAAGAAAACTTTGAGGTTAGGTTTTTAGGTAGATGTCAAAATTGTGTTTTATTGTTTTCTCCCTCGTCAGACGTTGCAAAGGCAAAAGTCTCTAACCCATAAAGCCAAATCTTCAGTTTTACACTTGGACAAATATAACCACTGACTGGTTAAGGTGTCCGTTAAGCTAGCGTACACATGGTCGATTTCACGTTTCTTGTTAAGCCATCTTTTAGAGCGTAATTAGAGCGTATTTAGTGCAAACAAATAATTAGTGCCTTTTTAGTTTAAGAAATACAGACCTTTTTAGTGTGTACGCTGCCATCACGATCAAGCTGGCGATGGCGTACAAGTGATCGTTCTCGAAAACTACTCATATTATAGCAACGAAATTTACACACACATTTAGAACCTAATTAGTGCCCCCGCTATCAAATTTTCATAAGGATTGCTCTTAAAGATACAGAGATATTGAACAAGACTTGTGAATGACAATTCGAGCTGGCGTCTATATAGCGTACCCATATTAATGCTTACAGAAAACGAACTTCTCTTTTTATGATTGCTATATGTTGTTTTAGAGCGTGAAATTCTGACTCTGCCAGTAGAAATAGTTTACGTAAATTCGCAGTGGAACTATGTAAAAAAAATATGTAAAGTTCTATTCATACTAGAAGTACAGACAAGTTCATAAGTGTTTTCTATACCTTTAAAGTTGTTTTTGAAATACTGCAATAAAATCAAAAACTAATCTAGCAGGAGATTAGATCGTTAACTATCGTAGTTTGCGCTCGATCTGCGATTGCTAAAGTAAAGCAGCTTTTGCAAAAGCTGGTCATCGAATGGGTAACTAAAAGTTTATCATCTTGTGCTCCTCCGTAATTCGAAAGTCACGTAAATCTGTTGGGTACAGCTGCATTAGCATTCGTTAACCACCACCAATCCGCTCTGTCCCCGCGTGGTAGTGTAAGGGCTCCTTCAATTTAGATGTTTGTTGTCGGATGGCTGCCGCAACCGCACGTTTGCACTGCGTTTCATATTAAAACGGTCGTGCGGCTGTGCGCATTGTGAATGCAAAATTCCCAATAATAAAAATAGACTTGTCAGCAACTCTTTTCAAGTGAAAATCAAAAATACTAGTCAAATAGTCTTTGTAACTTGTAACAACAAGTTAACCAAAAATCTGTATTTTTTATTTAATGCAAGAAGAATCTCATTTTGTTACTGTTGTTTTTAAGGTGTTTTATTGTATACTAGCTGTGCCCCGCGGTTTCACCCGATTTAATTTTTTTCCCGTTTTCGCAACATTTTTCATTGCTGCTCCACTCCTATTAGTCATAGCGTGATGTAATATAGAATAATAGCCTTCCTCAATAAATGGACTATTAAACACAAAAATAATTTTTCAATTCGAACCAGTAGGTCCCCTGAGATTAGCGCGCTCAACCAAACAAACAAACAAACAAACTCTTCAGCTTTATAATATTAGTATAGATGAATTTTGATTGCCTTGCCTTGACGCTTAGCCTCGACGTTATATTTAGCTACACTGGGCTTTTTTGGGGGCGCCGAGAAATTTAAAGGGTTCCTCAAGCCGTGAGATCAAAACAACATCAAAGGATTTTTAAAGGAAATGACTTTACGAAAGCGTGTCCTCGTTTCCTACTAAGGAGACGGTATAGATTTTGTATGGAACCTGGTAGTGGAACACCGACTGCTTTGAAATTTAAACGACACAAAGTTCTCATTTTTGTTTATCATTTGCCTGAATATCAGATTTTAAAGTACCCCCGTTTTTGAAATATTTAATTTCAAAAGTTCAACATAATAATTGAAATGGCAACATTGGCCGCTTCGTGCCCCATTTACGATCCGTTGTGCGGGTTGCGGGACATGCGGATGCGACGCCAAGGGCTTGACGGCCGGCCAGCCGCGCCCCCCTCTCCCCCCCGCATCCCGGGGCGCGGTATCCTGCACAACGAGTCGCGACTGGGGGGCTGGGGCACAACAGTATAACACAATGAATGCGAAAATAAGAAAAGTTTTTTAATTCAAAAATTATTGTGATTTTTCTACCATTTTGGATAGTTCGGTTTGTCTAATTTTAATGTGATAGGTACGTCGATAATACACCCCACCTTTATTAAACATGAAAGTCTCAAGCGAATGCTGTATGGACGTAGATTCCATTGCCTTCCCCATAATGAGACACATGATCGAGATATGATCTATGATGACAGATGACAGATTGACTGGGATTATTTTGGACTCCGATATTTCCGTTTTTTATGTTGACCCTTGCTGTACCTACTGAACTCTGTTGTTTCCTCGTGATTTGGACCGCTCTTGACCTGGTTATCAATAGGATATTTCAGCATCAATGTAAGTTGAAATCTAATTAATTATACTGTTATCTATTATCTCTTTTTGTATCACAAGACTTAAAAATCCTCTATATTTCAATTGGTGATAGTGTTAATTTAATGACAATGACCTATTTGTTATTTCTGTTGTTTCAGTCATCATGGCCTGTTGTGTGAACTGTCACATACTGTTGCGGGCGAATACGCAATTATGTGAATACATGTAATTGATCTAAGTCCAGAACTGGTGTCTATTACTGAAGAGTGGTGTGGTCGTGAGGTGAGTATGCATTTAGTAAATCAAAAAGTGGGTAGTTTTTTATTCCGTCTAGGCTCTTTAACCTCTTGTTTAAAACTATGTTTATTTTAACTACAGCAGGCATTACTGTGAATTCGTATGTGTGTATTCCCTTAAATGAGTACTGACAACATAAACTTATATTGCAGATCTCTGATACTGATTGGCTATGCCAAGAATGTATCAATGTTGTGGTAAGGGAGGCAGCCAATTGTAGTGACGACCCCAACTATCAGTCAGAGAGGCAAGTTGGGCATGCTTCTGTTTGTGTATGCTGTGGAATATCACTGATCAGATGCAGCGGTCGTTGTCGCCACAGGCTTATCCCAAGGAGTGAAGAATACATTTATGTAGAACATCGTATTTTTCCTCGTCAGGTAAGATTTCTCTTGCGTAAGAAAGTAATCAGATTTATTTGAAAGTAATAAAGAAAAGTGCCCTTTAAATTATAACTTTAAAGGAATAAAGTACAGTCAGACTTAAGTATAGGGCATTGATGTTATTATGTAGTTATTAAAAACATATTAAATTTTTAGGTTCCTAAAGATGCTTGGATGTGTCGTGCTTGTTGGATGCAGGCTCATGAAAATCGTGCAGTGCAAGAAGGTGGAGCACAAGCACCTGTGGAGCCTACATTTGAAGGCATTGAGCTACCTGAACCACAACAGGCATATTCAGACTCAGTACCAACAAGCTCTGTACTGCCAAGTTCAGCATCAAGTTCTTGGGTTGGTGCTGGAATACCAAACCTACCAAACCCAGATGTAATAGAATTAATGAACTATAGACGTACAGCTGATACACCAAACCTCTGCTTTGTGCCTGGCTGTGATAATACTGAACGATTTAGGGTTCCCAAACATATGAAGAGAGCGATTTTAATAAACCAAAAACTTTATATTACTAATAATGCTCGGGTCTGTTCAACACATTCTGTGGTGTATAATTGGGAAATGCTTAAAGATTTTGATGGTTTGATGGTTTTTTAAATTCTTTTAATGCAACTCATATTAATGATATGCTTGAATTATTGTCAAGGGTGCCAAGTACACCTAATTTTAATTTTGAAACTATTGAAAATGCAAGTGACACCTTATGTCATTATTGGACAGGATTAACAGTAGATAATTTTGTTGCATTATTTAATAATGTACCTGAATTAAGAAATCTCTGTAAAAAAGCAAAAACTGCATTAGGTCTATACTTAGTGAGATTAGCACCAATTTTATTGCTCTTGATGCTCAGCTCCCTGAACTGCATGTGTTCCCCGTAATGGAAATCGGAGACCTAATTCTCTTTGGTCTTGGTAACTACCAAATCAAACAAGCAAGATCATATTACGGGGAACACATCTGCCAAAATGGTATATTCCACATCGAGATTGAAACCGACTTCACTAGATTTGATGAGAACAAATTATTAATAAAAGGGAAAATAAGCTCAAGACATATAGGAAACAGGAAATATTTTACTTATATATTGTTGAATTTAATTGGTGAAGATTGGTGTCAACGGATTGAACAATATTATTGTTCATGTATAATTGGAAAGAGGACAGTTGGGAGTTGTGCACATGTCATGACTATGGTGTGGTATCTGGGTTGGGCACGGCATCAAGATACGATACTACCACCTGCCAGCTTTTTAGATGGTATTTTGGTAACTGATGAAGATCATTAATAAATTATTTTTAACTTTAAAAAACCTGTTTTATTTCTCTTCCATATATTGAATTAATACAGTCAAGATCTTTATACAAACCTTACAATTATAATTATAATTATAAGAAAACAAACCTTATAATTATAATTATTTTATAATCTTGTTACTTTATGAATTTTTGAAAGAACAGAAGTCAAGATCTTAACTCAGTAGATATAATTTTTTGCTATAAGATTGTTATATAGTAGAAGTAAACTCACTATTGTAATAGGCTTAGGTGTGATTTGGTTACACTTACATCTAACTACTACAGATTTAGAGATTGTGAAGGTAGGAACTGCACTTTGAACAGCTAAGTACCTATTAAATATATTTATGAGCTTCAGTTAAGTATTAACAATTAAGTGCAGTTTTTGTTTAGTAACTAACCAGTATATAATAACTTTGAATAATAAGATGTCTAAAAAAATTCTAAGGGTTTGTTTGATCGATTGACTTGATCGATTGGTTTGTGGCTTGTGCCATAAAGTATAATAATACTACGGGAACTAACTGCTATATAACCTAGTCGATTTGAAATAGTAGGTGGCTTGTGCTTTTGAAATGTCAGCCTGACAGATCAGATTAGCACCTGACGTCACAGACACAGAGTAAATAAATTGTAATTGGGGTGGACAACAACATGAAAATACGCAATTTTAATTTGTGATTTAAAATAAAACGGGGGTAAATTAAAAATTGAAATAAATTGATAATGTTAGAGCATAAATTAGCTTTCGAATGATATACTTTTCATTGCTGTCGGTTTTCAACTACCACTCCTTAACCGTCTCCTTTTCCGAGGAATCGAAACTAATCGGGAGCGGACCAAACTGAGAGCCTCTAAAGGCTAGAACCTCGGCTCGGGTTGACCGGGTTGTGGTGGTGTGGCCCAGGTATAATATGTCTGTACCACTGGTATAGAGCGCGTGTGAACTGCCCCCCAACCGCGTAACACTCTCGCTTTCGATCGCTTTGTAGGCAAAGCCCTCGCCTCGCTTTCTAATATAATATCGAAATATAATATCGAATAATATCGAAAGCTATAAGCCTATAGCTTTCAATATTGCTTTCATATTGCTTTCGAAATGACAAGATGACGCCTCCTCCTCGCTTCGCCTTCAAAGCGATCGAAAGCGAGAGTGTTAGGCGGTCGACCCCTGGGCGTACCCTTGTTCTATGCATACGGTGTCTTGGGCCTAAACTAGTTTGCATGTTTCGTGTATTCTGTAAATGTGTAGTGGCATTTAGATGATCAAGCAGTGAGGACGTTTGCAAATTTTATGGAATCATTGGGGTTATCTTGGACGTGTCTAGGACGTTTAGCTAAAACTGTGTTGGTGGAAAGCTTTCAACTTATAGTTGGGTGGGGATCGCCACAACAAGCGCGTTTGGGTGGTGGGAGGCTGGGAGACGTTACCAAAGTAATGTTTGGAAACGTCGTTCATAAACCTTTGATAGTGTAATATGTTTTTATGTATACACATCCATTTAAACTATAAGTTGTGTGTGATCCCTTAGCCGTTCCTTAGAAAAGAAAACTAAAAAAAATGGCAGACACATTCTGTCAATTTCTGTCCAGTGTCCATCAATGAAATGAATACCTAGGTTTTAGTATTCATAAATTTTGAGATTTTGTACGATCACAAAACTTAGAAGTTTGATACTGTCATATGCAATCGTAAATGAATCAAAAACCACAATGAGTAACCGTTACGGTGATTACAAAGGTATTCGAATAATTTGGAGTATAATATTTTGTCAAAACCAATTTTTGAACATAAATTTGCTGTATTTGGTAACTCAAATACGTATTTTTATTTATCTTTGCCAGTGTTTTCGCATTGGCAGGGTCGTCTCGAGCCCCGCGTGATGATTCTAGGACGCACAAGGAAAGGCCTGTGGACAGCCGCGAGAGTCGAACGCGTTCCAGATCACCTAAGAGGAGAAGCTCTCCTCCCGCCAGAAGCAGCAGATACTCACCGGACGGGGCCAGCAAGTCGTCTAGTAGTTGGAACAGGGACGAAAAATATGACGGTAAAGTTACTGAAGTACAGAATCGATTTTTGTTACAAATATGTTTGTACACAATGTCTACAGAACCATGAACATGAACCAAATACTTGACTCAAAGTTTCCCTAAACTGCACCATATATAACTTTCTAACAAATTGTTTATTTCAGGTAAGAGAAGCAGGCTATCACCAAATGAGTGGGAAGACTCTGATGATGAGGTACCAGCACCTCCGCCTCCTCCACGCATAACTAAAATCTCAATTGGCTTCACTAAACCAAAAGAGCCCATTAAAATGACGCTCAGTGGGACCGCCAAGCCTGTCAAGAGTGTACCAAAACCTACAGTAGCTTCAGTGTTTAACAATGATGATGACGATGAGCCTGAAGAGATGCCAGCAGAAGCCAGAATGAGGATGAGGAATATAGGAAGGTAACATCTAAGAACAACCACTTACTCTTATTACAGTTCCTAAAACAATATACAGACAGTCTAATTGAAGACTAACTTTTAAGTTAGTGTAAAGATGTTGCCATGTTATTAAGAAAAACTTTTAATGAACTTATTATAGATCCATATCTACTTATTCATTTTAAATATTCCCAAAATTTAACAAAATTTGCTTTAAAAATCATTTTGAACATTTTATAAAATAGCTTGCTTATTTCTTAACTGATCTTTAATATTTGTAAAAATATTATGATCGGATGTTAATGACGGTAGTTGTTGACATTGAATGGGCGCCTTTGGCTTACAAAGTAAAAAGTGTTGAATAATTTCGGCGGGCTGGTTAGAACCACGATAGCTCAATTGGAAGAGCACCTGACCCGGAATGTCAGAAGGGTGCAGGTTCAAATCCTGCTCGTGGAAATTTTTTCAACATTTGTGCATTTTAAATATTATTTATTTATCCTGATTATTCATCCCTATGGAGATTTTCTGGTTTAATCAAAGGCTTTGTCTATTAAAAACCATTTGTAGTTGTAGTGCTTAAGAGACTAATGTATTTGATATACTGATAATAAATAGAGACATACTGAATAAAATGTAAAATAAATGCAAATAAATCTATATAAAAATGTTTAAATACATTGTTCGTGTACTCTTTATAAAACTGTACCATATTTTGACAGAGAAACACCGACATCAGCTGGACCCAACTCCTTTGGCAAGACCAAGCAAGGATTCTGTGATGCCAAGAAAGTTTTTGAGAAGAACCTCAAACATGCATTAGAGACAGGCCCAAGTGATAAAAGTATGGAAAAGTTTCCACAAACTATATACAAGATCAAAGGTCCATGATAATGTTCAACATATAAGTGTAGCTTACATCAATAACTAATTGATAATTGGGAATTAACATGTACAGTGTGTCTGGGAATGAGTTCACAAGCCAAATGGTGTCAAAACTCACAACAGTAAGCAACTGTCACTATCGTTATCCTATAAATCAACTGTTTTTTACACAAGTTTTCTTCCACTTTTTCAGAGTTCTATAATTAAAGCTGTTAAATATTTATAAAGCTGTTAATTGTAATCACAATAATGAGTACTTAATAACCTTGGTAACTTCATTAATAAATGCCAGACACATTGTATACTCTACAATTCTACACTATGGTATTGGGTTATGTAATGTAATGTTAGCAGTAAATGTGTGTGAAAAAAAAATGGTAATGAACTTGAATTGCTCATCTATGCAAAAATAACTTTTTTAACAGTTAATCAACACTAGAATGACAAGAGGCCTTATTAAACATTTGTGAATGCACTTACATTCTAGTAATATTAAAATAACTTGGGGATTCATGTTCCTAGAAATGTGTCTTAAAACAGAGTAAGTTCAAATAACATCATTCACTTTTTCTTAAATAATTAATTAATGGTTGTTTTTTAAAATATTCCCAATTATTAAGGTGTATCTAATCTGTAGCTTAGATTTAAATTAATTATTTGGTTTCTTATGTAATTCTTTGGTTTCAAACCAAATATTGCTTGTATGTACCTACTAGTGTTCATTTAATATATTATTATATAGCAAAATATTAAATCTGTTAGATTTTTCATTGATGATTAATCATTAAAAATGTATATAATTTTAATTCATTATAAATTTTCTATATTATTCATATTAACTTAAAAAGAGTTAAGTTAAAGAGAAAACAATAAAATTCTTTGTAACCATTGTCTTCAGCACTACATAAACACATTGTTGTTATTATAAACGTATCTTACTGTCATTAAGGTCTTGTATTGTATTATTTGCGTTATCCAATAAACCATATACATATGGTTTTTACATTTTGTTACAAATTTTTGTAATTGTGAAGAATAAATGCTGGCTCGACACGAATACACGAAAGAATATAATTTATTTGCATAAAACATGGTAAAATACGGATCGTGACTTAATAGGTAATTAATAAAATAACTTTCACAACAATTATTCAGCCCCAAAATAAATAGAATAATAGATAAGCATACATAGGTACAAGCAGTGATGGGCAAAAAGTAATCAGATTAATGATTAAGGATTACGACTACAATTTGTAATCTTCAATCACGATTACAGATTACAGAAATTAATCAAAAATGTAATCATATCGGTGATTAATGATTATAAATCTGTAATCGTAATCTTGATTACTTTTTTGATTGATTAATAAAACCAACAGTCGGAATGTTAAAAAATAAAAGAACTTTATTTTTTTATCAGTCTCATACACTGTGCTTTTAGGATATTATTATTTTACGCAAAAAATCTGCTGCATGGTAATTTTTCTGGTACTCAATACTTTCAAACTTAAAAAAATACTCGATCACGTACGATAAAAGAATTACGTCGTCTCGTATCGTCTCCTTGCGCTCGATTCGTTTGACTGATGCGCACTGAACAAAATGGCGCGTGTGCACTTGTCAACTACCGACAATGCGGACGCAGCGATTAGCTAGCCGGTGATCGTACAATACCCTGTCCTCCGCACCCTTACCGCGCGTCTTACGTAGTAGGTATAATTTATAGTACAATAAAGCCAACCACTCAATTTCTAGATGCATACATACAAATTGTGAAAATTAATGGCAAACTTCATTAATTCCTAAACCATAATTCATATAAACTTAGTTAAGAATAATCATGTAATTTAGATTACTGACTACTGTAATCAAGATTAAAGATTATATGTTTAATCTTGATTAAAAGTAATCACGACTACTTTAATCTGATTAAAAGTAATCATGATTACTTTCAATCAGATTATTAATCTGATTAAAAAAGTAGTTGATTACGCCCAACTCTGGGTACAAGCGCGGATCCACCGTTGTGGGCACAGTGGGCATGCCCACAACCTTACTAAGATCGAAGATTTTTTTTTTGTGCTATTTGTATTTTAAATTCAAATGCTGTTAGGATAATACCTTTTGGAATGGAGCACCATATCGTCGTCAACTGACGCCTGTCAGTACCGTTAGCAGTTAGCAACCTTAGAATAAATGCTCTGAGTTAGCAACGCTATTGAGAAAGCGCGTGCGTGACACGTGATATTTACTTACTCTGTGACGTGAGTGGCGAATATATCGGAAGTAAGTATTTCTTTTTAAATATATTTATTGGTATTTTAGTGACAAAAATGAGTGCTAAAAGAGAGATGTGCTAACCAGTCGTGTACGAGAAATGCTTATGAGTGTGAACGATTATTTTGGAAGAGAAAAAGAGCAGTGTAAAAACATTGAATTCTTTGATAAAAGGCCTTAGTTCTCTCTCTCTTCCCGACTATTTATCCCACATGGTGGTGGGGTCAGCCTTCCTTACCATTTTCCTCCACTTCGCTCTATCCTCGACATCCTGTTCCGTTACCTGGCAGTCCCTCATGTCTCTGCACTACATCCCTCCATCTTGTCTTGGGTCTGCTTCTCGATTTTGGACCAGGGACAGAAAGATGCAGTGCCAAGTTTCCAACCTAGTCAGATGGCCTCCTCTTCACATGTCCGTACCATCGCAGCCTACTTTCTTGCAGCTTGTGGGCTATATCATGGACGCTCAGGCTTCCTCGCATGTACTCGTTGCGAATATTGTCGAGCCTTGTGACGCCACACATCCACCGAAGCATCTTCATTTCAGCAACTTGAATGGCTTGGACATGCCCCTGGGTGACGGCCCACGTTTCACTTCCATACATTAGGACAAAAAAGACCTTGGTTACTATCTTTATTTAATATAATAAATTAATATTATTCATCAGACTGTTTAGCTGACCCTGCAAGTCATCACTGTCGCGTAACGCAACTCCAAAAGCTATTCTCCTAACAGCATTTGAACCGGATAATATATGTATGTATTATGTATCCGTTTAGTAGGTTTTATTGTTATGAGAAGATAAAGAAACATTTTATCTGCGGTTATATTCAATCCCTAAAAAAACTAGCAATGAACCGTGTGCGTGTGTAATTCTGAACGTAGAGCACATGTTTTATCTATGGTAGAGCAGCACACATTCACAGCTGAAACCTTACCAAATCCAGAAGTCAACATTTTGATTAAGACTCGCATTTGGTCGATTTTTGGGTCGCCGTACCCACAGCCATTTTTGTGTGCTGGATCCGCGCTTGCATAGGTAAATAGCAGTAAACGTCCATAACTCGAGTGCAAATGCTCGTGTTCATTACACAAAATTTGCCCCTGCCGGGACCTCCAAGATGACGACGGGTAGTCTAACCACTATACAACAGAGGCGGTTGTTTCTTTGTTAGTCCTGTGTGCGTTTCTAAACATTAATCGTTTGCGATGAATCTTCGGCAAGATGTGATACAGATATAGGTGTTCATTTGGGCTAAGTCGCAGGCGGCGCAGTTATAGTTATTATAATAAAACAGATTTTTTTTAAATAACTTAAAAATTGGTGTAAGCGGAAGATTGTGAAAATTATCGTCGATTTACTAGGTTCCTTCTGGGTGAGAGAAAGATCTTAGCACTTAGGTTTCGCAAGTTCGTCAATAGGTGGCGCTACTTCGAACCACTACCAGACGATTATAATAACTTATCCCGAATTTCACAAAATTCGGTATCAAAATTGCTTATTTACCTATATCATATCATGTCATCATTTTTACTGCGCACTGGCTGAGAGCGGAATTCTCTGCCATCGTCTGTGTTCCCAAAAACTTATAACCTGAATTCCTTCAAGGCGAGAGTTTATAGGCATCTTCTGGGGCAGCTCGCTCCATCGTAGACCTCATCTACGCTCACCATCAGGCGAGATCGAGGTCAAGAGCTGTCTTATAAGGCATAAAAAAAAATATATATATTATTATCTTTGCAGAAATATATTGACATTTTTATGCAGTCACAAAGTGAGCATGTTTGTATGAAAATAACAGGATGGGCGGTTAGATATGGCCGTGTACATTACATAAACTAATCAGTTCTTGGATTAATTCTTCATACCTATGATTAGGTTTGTATAATATAAGGGAATGTATTATAATGATTGTACCATTTCCAAATTGCCCAATGTAAAATCCGACTATTGATTCTAATATAATTATGTTGTGTTGAGTACTTAATTGGTTATTCAATTCAAAAACATAATTATTCGAGTTCTTTTAATTGCTAAGAAAATTTTTCATTACATTGCTAGGGGTTATAGGAGTTATCCACAATACATATTAATTGCTGTAGTATTTATAGTAACAATGATTATTGTGGCAGATACTATTATTCATAAAAAGCTAGCTATATTAGAAATAATTAAATAGCATGGTGAAACTCCAGGAGGTTAATATTTTGTAATTTTGGAGTTGCTTCCAAATGGAAATTTGGCAAATCATGCAATTAGAAATTATTTTTGCTTTAGAAAGATCCTGCTAAAATGTTAGTTTAAAAGCTGTTTCTGATCACTAGAAACAAGATTTTAAAGGATTACAAAAAAATTAATGCTACGAAAATAAAACAGTAAATAGCTTTTTACTTTTTTATTAAAGTGTTTTACTTCCTCTGTACATTTTGTGGGCGGTTCATGTCCCTAGGGAAATTGCTCTTGGGGGGTGTACGGATGCGCCTGTCCTTCTTTGACCTGTTACGGACCACTTTGCTGTGAATTGCACATGACACACAGTAGTGGAGCTTTGCATACAATTTGGGCAACTGGAATGCTGTGGAAGAAATATTTTATTACAGTATGTGACATAAATGCCTTGGTGGCAGAATTGTAAAGTGCTTGGCCCATACCCGAAGGACAGGCCAAGTGTTTTTCGGATTTTTCAATGAGTAGCCCAGGTTTGTGATCACCAACTCTCATTTAGCAAGGGATGTGATTAAGTCATTTTCTATCAATTGTAGTGATGACTGGATTTCAATGATGGGAGGCTTTTGCCCAGCAGTGGGACATTTTTATGCTATTTAATCTTACTTTTGTGACATTTAAAAAAGGAAAATTGAGGTTATAAAGATTTACGTTATAACAAAGACTATTATATAGGTTATTACGACTATTAAATTAGGAACTAGTCAAGTCAGTAACAATTAATTAATAAGTATTTGTTTGAATTGAATATTTTAACTAAATACCTATTGCTTTCTCCACCATTTATGTACAATTTTGGTAAGCTACTATGTTTTGCACCGAATGACAAATTCTAAAAAATATTAAAACCTGTTACAACAGGAATTTGCTAAATTGTAAGATATTCAAATACATATTATCTAATTGGGTTACTTACAGGCATATACGGAGGCTTCATTGATATCTCTTACAGCGGCAGCTTCGACAATATTTCTAATGACGAATTTCTTGATGGCTTTGTCTTTCGGGACACAGCGAGCACAATTAGTGCACCTTACAGCCTTCACGTGGCCGCGGCCGTGCTTGGCGCGTCCTCCATTGCGACGTTTACGAGTCTGAAAACAAAATGTGCACTTTCCTGAGGCCACATGCTTCGAGATATTGAGGCATGCATTTTATACTTTTATATTCTGCCTGCAACACTTTACTTATAACTAAAACTCTTCTTTAAGATGTATAGGTGAGAAATTACAACAAAAATTACACTAATAACATGTATTTTAATGTAAAAGTTTACGCACCATGTTTCTAACCTCCGAATCAGATTACCCAGAAATCGGAAAAGAGAGGTTGACCACAGACAAGTCTCTGACAAGCCAGTTAGGCTACTAGCTAGTTCCGGTTAACAATTTTAATTTTATGTTCGCATTGAAACCATGGCTCTGGAATTATACCTTGTTGACGCGCGGATTAGAATTAGGTTTCTTTTAGGTTTGTTTATTATTCAGAAGTAATGATAATTAATATTTAGTAGCAATTTTTATTTTATTTTCAAGTGATCTAAAAAGCATAGACAATATGTACGTTCATGTTGATTCATTCATTTGATTTCAATCACCCATAGAGTTTTGTACCCATAAAGGAATTTATTTTTTACAATCACCTAAAAAAAAGTATTCACTGTTCTGTCACGACAATTTTCTTTCTGTGTTTTACCATTATTTTTGTTGCTAAAATAATAGATAACTAGAAAATTTTCAATTGTTTTGCTATTTAGTTTTCATTAGATATGGTTATATAAAGTTTGTAATTAGTTTCTAAACGACTTTGTTTTATTTACATGAGCGTGTGATTGTCCTCCCTCGGTGTCTATCCGTTTATCATAATTTTTCGTTTACATTAATCTGTGAACTGCGATGTGGTGCAAATAGTGTATCTTCATTGAATTTTGCGTGTGAAATGTCACAACATGGATGCCCTGAGAGACTGTCGAATAGATCGAAGGGATTCCAAGAAGATGGTCAGAGCCAGCCTACGATGGAAGTATTGGTGGAAACCCTAACTGGTACTGCCTTTGAAATGACAGTATCGCCCTCAGATACGATATTCGCTATCAAGTCCAAGATATTCAGAGTTGAAGGTGAGCTTTTAAATCAACTAATAATATTATTACACAACTATTTTGACAGAGCGCATGCAATAATGCGTCATCTAAATCCAACAAAGGGTGTCGTGGCTTTTCTACGCACATTTACTCAGACTTACTGATAAACATTATTTTATAAGCTACAAATCCATTTAGATTGAGTAGTTCATTGATCACATATATGTTTCTAGCATGTTCTATTGCCACAAAATAATACAGACACTATAGTTTGCTTCTCTTATTAGATTAAATTGAGTTAATTGTCAGAAACTCAACATAACCTATTCTCATGTAAACAAAACTCTTTAATCAATATGAACAGTTTACATGATTGAGTTTCTAAAACTTTGTGTTATCTGAATGCAAAGGTGTTGAAATATAGGGTCAGAGTGTCGTCTTAGGTTTTAGGAATGGTTACTTACCTTTGTGATTGCAAAATGAAACAGTTAAAATTAAATTATTTTTATATAATATTGAAAATGAGCTGTGCCTATACCTACTATGTTATCGTTAACATTTTTAAAGACTAGTAAGTTCACAATAACAGTAGTTTTTATATTCTGGTGTTTTTTTTTATAATTAGTAGATGTTTCAGTGTATTTAAAAAGAAAATACTTTAGTTATCAGCTTCTAAAATAGATACTGAGCAGTGGCAAATGCCAAAGATAACCAAAGCTTGTATTATTAATACTTTTGTAAACATCCACTCAATAACAACTTACTTACACTGAATGAGATGGGTCATCGACAGCTTCAGCCTTAGTCTGTGTGTGCAGGCCTGAGCACAGCATCAGGAATGATATTAAAAGTGTTACAATAGTAAATAGAAAATAGGATAATAAATAGTAATAGATGGTTATTGGACTCAGATGCTCCAGAAAATAAATTATTTAGATAGTTTGAAACACAAAAAAAGTTAATGCCTTTATTTATGCAATGATTATGCTTTATTTATATTAAAAATAGTATTAATAATTATGAGTATCAAGTTCTAAATCCTGTCATTATAATTTAATTTAAAAACACTTGGTCTTTATTTAAATGAAATTATAATGACAGGATTTGGTCTTTATGGATAACACTTGGACCTTATGGATAAGTGATCAATGATGTCTTTCACTGGCTCCTATTCTGTCTGGGCAAAAAATAACTCCTCTTTGATTAAGAAAAACAAACAAACTCATTTTCACATTAAATTATTAAATAGGCATTTTTGCTAACCCTGAGTTGTACAATGTCCCCAGCAACATAGAAATGTGTAAGGTAAGAGTATTTTCACTTGGCCTTCGGCCAAGCTCATGATGAATCACCATCAGCTGTCCATCTTGTACTCTGAGGATTGTCAATAACCCCAATTCACAATAGAAATGTATTTTATATTATAGCAGTATTTACTGGATACAACATTACATTCTTTTGTTAAAGAAAATAAGGTACCTATCATCAAGTAGCAAATATATTGTTTATTTTCATACATTGACATGAAGTCAACTTCGAAGATTTATTGTGAACCAGTGTTTTGAATGTAATAGTTTAGTATATTTTAGTAGTCAGTTTTGTGCTTGCACTGATTTAGTAATTATTAGTAAATAGATAACAATAAAAGATAATAAAATGTTTATCTAATACACTTATTGTAGTTATGTACAGAAGTAGAAGGGCCTAAAAAATTTATGTGTTAAAGTAATTTGTGTGCCATTCATATCATTCTTGGGACACAAATGATAGATATAAATAACATTGATTTCTGAAGTTACGTGAAATTGTAGTGAAAACTTTATATGGATTTATTTAATTTATCTATTTCAGTAGCTTATATTCAATTAAAGCATTGTAGTTTGAGATTCTTTATTTCTTCTAAAGTGCTTTATAAGTTGTTTACATGTTTTGAAATATACTTTGCACTATCAGACATCAACTAAATAATAATGTGAACATTGTTATCAGTTTCCAAGTTTACCTGTATCACAGCAGCATCTTCTAATCAACTATCATTGATCAACAAAATCTTTTATTCAATTCAATTAAGCACTTAGCCTTCATCTGTCCTGGATGCCTAGTGCGAGTATCATCCGCCATTTGTTTACGACAACAAATATGTATGGCAATGAAGTAGCATCTCCTAATGGAACACAAGGAGTGTTAATTGGCATAAAAATTCTCGATTTGGTTTACCTCTTGAATGTGAACCTAATATTGTTTACAATATTGAATGAAGAATGAAACTAGTGAGGCAACCATATAGGCCGAATCCTACACAATTAAGACACTAGCTAATCTAAACACGGATACGCGTCTCCAGGTATCCCGGTATCACAGCAACATCTGCTATACAACCTCAAGGAGCTAGAGGACTCGTCGTCACTCCGCGAGCACAGCATCGGCGATGGCGCGCGGCTGCGGCTCGTGCTGGGCATGTGCGGCGGTCCCATCACCACGCGCCGCCTGCCGCCGCCGCCCAGCGCGGAGCCCTGGCGGGACATTGAGCGGCTACTCGACTCCAACAGGTGAGTTTTTTTATCCAAAATAATCATAAAAATACGACAACATGTCGAAAAATTTCTGAGCCCTGCTATTTGGTCACTCCAATCCTGTTTTTTTATTTTTTTTTATTTTACTCCTAACTGGTAAGCACTTGACCTTTATCACCTGATGTTAAGTGATGGTAAGGCCGAGGGTAGATGCACACTTCACAATGCAAGCAACATCTTATCTGATGAAGTCCAAATGTGGACTCACCTTAGTCATGTAGTAACATGATTTCCTAGAAAGAGCCTATTCACTCCAACCTTGATAAGGAACACATCCGCACGCAACGTGTTCCACTCTTTAGCTGTCCATCACCTACTTTTTTTATGTCCCTACCCCACGGACACAAGCTTTCTCTATGGATGAAACACCACATGGAAACAGGCCATAAACCACTTTGCGGGCCCAGTGCTGATTGGTAAGTGTTAAAGGCTGTTAATGTAGCCAAGATTGACAATTGTACGTGTCTTCCGAAGCAAGGAGACATTGAGAAATTTGTTTAACTGCAGCAATCGCAGACCGAGCTCGTTGCGCCACCAATGCGCCATAGAGCTTAGCTGTCCTAATGATTAATATTGTTATTATTTGTCGCCTATAGGGACGAGGGCGAGTGGGGCGGCAGTGGGTGCAAGGTGACGCTGCTGGTGTTCCGCGAGGGCGAGCGCGTCAACATGCTGCGCGTGCGCGAGAACCGCGACGGCTCCTTCACGCCGCTCGACCACAACAAGTGTCAGTGCATTTATATATTTATGTATTTTATGCTAGCCATCTTTGGGTAGAATCTAAAGTCACATAATATTTATTATTATTATTATTTAATTTTATAGTTGGCTGCATTTTTAATATGCTTAAACTTAATACTAACTACGATAATTTAGTTTAGGAATGTTTTTAATTGTACTGACCCACCGACGCACATAGGTCAAGTTCTCGCAAATACTCGCTGTAGACTTACAAATTAATGTTATCGTTCCGTACAGTCGAGGTGTGCGCAGGCGCGGCGGGCGGCGGCGCGGTGGCGGGCGCGGGGGCGGAGGCCGAGTCCCCGCTGGGCGCCCTGCTGCACGACGACGACGGGCTGGCCGGCGCGCTGCACGAGAACGCCGTCACCATGGGCAAGATGCTGGAGCTGCGCCGCCGCATGGAGAACCTGTCGCTGCAGCGCCGCGGCCCGCGCCCGGGTAAGTACTGCGGCCGCCGTGACGTCACCATGGGCAAGATGCTGGAGCTGCGCCGCCGCATGGAGAACCTGTCGCTGCAGCGCCGCGGCCCGCGCCCGGGTAAGTACTGCGGCCGCGGTGACGTCACCATGGGCAAGATGCTGGAGCTGCGCCGCCGCATGGAGAACCTGTCGCTGCAGCGCCGTGGCCCGCGCCCGGGTAAGTACTGCGGCCGCCGTGACGTCACCATGGGCAAGATGCTGGAGCTGCGCCGCCGCATGGAGAACCTGTCGCTGCAGCGCCGCGGCCCGCGCCCGGGTAAGTACTGCGGCCGCCGTGACGTCACCATGGGCAAGATGCTGGAGCTGCGCCGCCGCATGGAGAACCTGTCGCTGCAGCGCCGCGGCCCGCGCCCGGGTAAGTACTGCGGCCGCCGTGACGTCGCCATGGGCAAGATGCTGGAGCTGCGCCGCCGCATAGAGAACCTGTCGCTGCAGCGCCGCGGCCCGCGCCCGGGTAAGTACTGCGGCCGCCGTGACGTCACCATGGGCAAGATGCTGGAGCTGCGCCGCCGCATGGAGAACCTGTCGCTGCAGCGCCGCGGCCCGCGCCCGGGTGAGTACTGCGGCTGCGGTGACGTCATCATGGGTAAGATACTGGACCACAAGGAAGGAAGGTGATAAGGTCAAAGGCCCAAGTCGTCCGGTATGTTCAATTACTGTGGATCTGGCTAACTCATCTCGAACTAGCTAATAAGATTAGTGTTATGGCGACGAATTTAGATAAGGTGGTGGTTGATGGCCAAGCAGATTTAAAACAAACCCTGTCAAGGGATAGATAGTGTGGTCACTAGACTCGATAGCATCGATAAGATGAGGATTGACGATTGACGTGTCTTTCGAATCACGTGGTGATCGAGATAATTAAAATTAATTCACCCGTCCGCGGACTAAAAGGTTCGAAAATCCTAGATTTGACGTTCGTATTACGAATGAGCTAGCTGTTCTGTGGAGCTCCTACTCCTACTAACCTGACCTGTAATGATACTTTTATCGAAAAATACTACCTACCGTCACGTCAATACATCAGCCATCTAAAACTCGGCAAGATGACGCGAATAACTCTTTAAGTGTATCTTTCATACATATATCGGTACCAACAGTTCAGTTTTTCCTACAGGCGACAAGCCGGAGATCCAGAAAACGCGTAGCGAGGAGACCCTCTCCATCTCCAGCCTTCTCGACGAGGCGACCGTGGAACAGTTCAAGGCATACGTTCCCTACAGCGAGGCTGAGGACACGTTCGCACCGCTCTACGACGGCAACTACACGAGATATGACTACGACTGCTCTTTCGCTGATAGATACTCGCTGCTACCCCCCATTGGGACCAGGACTGACTCCGAACCCTCGGTGCAGGAAGCAGGGGATAGTGAGAGGCTGAGTGCGCTAGCCGGCTCGATATTAGTGAAAGGGAGAGATGATGAAGCGTCCATATTGGAGGAATGTCTGGACGGCACCGTGGAGGATTGCCGGCTGAGGCAGGACTCGCCGCAGCTCGCGGCTAAGAATCTGGCGCCGATACCTGCCGCTGAATACGGTATGTTTCTTTATTGTATTTTCTATATCTTCTTAGTTATTCCTCGTCTGTCAATAACGTATAACAATGGTTTAATCAAGTTACGTACCACAATATGGCGTTTCGACAGACTAGGAGATATTAAAGAAGAAAAGTTAGTGACTTTGTTTGTTTGTTTGAAG